>OX638371.1:107346978-107698068 GCA_951812925.1 Calliopum simillimum
GGTTTAGCACATGGTTATGGTGGTTATGGTTATGGAGGTTATGGACATTCGCTGTATCATTAAAGTGGAAAAAAGTCATCGATCCGGAAAAACGCTTAAGAGAATACGCGACTCATACTCATCATCATATCCCGTCTAAGATCATCGTTAAGGAAAAAAAATTTGGTTTGTTTTATGATAAAGAAGAAGATTTGCATGTAAATACTTGTGTTTAGAAGAAAGCTGCAGCTGCAGTCCTCAAACGGCATATGGGTGTCAAAGAGAAAGGGAGTAAAGTTACGTAGATTTTTTACTTTAGTTTGTTTACTATGAAAAACTTTTGTTTGTTTGTTTGTTTGTTTTGCTTGTAAATAAATTTTGCTATAACGAAAATCAAATGTTTGTGTTCTGTTTTTCTTCTTAAAATTAAGGCAAATGTTCTTCAGAACTAAACTGACAGTGTATTAACTAACTCAAAGTCTTGGTAATGAACTATTGAACTTTTAATGTCTTAGTAAGGTTGTAAGGTTTTAGATTTCCAAAACCATGTCTAGACCAACAATCAGTAAAATAAAAAATCCTAAGATCATTCTATGAATAAATTCTTTTGCACATTCTAGACGATGCACTTTGCATCGTTCGTTTTTAATCAAAACTTCTGATTTATTTAACGATTTTCCAAAATTTTACGAACCAATCAAATTTTGTTTTCTCACTTAGTTTTTGAATTTTACCAAAAGATTTGAGTTTTTTATTCACTCTCGGCTTTTGAACATTTATCGAAACCTGCAACACACCCGTTGCTAACCGCATTTTTTCTATTTTATCATTTATCGACATTAGCAATTTACAACTTTTGCAATATTTTTCGACTTTTGCAACATTTTTCGACTTTTGCAACATTTCTCGACTTTAGAAACACTTTCCCATTTTTAAAACATTTTTTTAACTTATCAAATTTTTTTTGAATTTTACAACATTTTTCGACTTTTAGAACATTTTTCGGCTTTTGCAACATGTTTCGACTGTTACAACATTTTTCGACTTTTGCTACATTTTTCTATTTTTGCAACATGTTTCGACTATTACAACATTTTTCGACTTTCGCAACATGTTTCGATTTTTGCAATATTTTTCTACTTTTGCAATATTCGTTGATTTTTGGAACATTTTTCGACTATTGAACATATTTCTACTTTTGCAACATTTTTCGACTTTTGCTGCATAATTCGGCTTTTGCAACATTTTTCGATTCTTACAACATTTCTCGGCTTTAGAAACATTTTCCGATCTTTTTAAACATTTTTCTTCCTTTGCAACATTTTTTCGAATATTGCAGTATTTTTCGACTTTTCCAACATTTTTCGACTTTTGCAACTTTTTTCGACATTTTGCAACATTTTTCGACTTTTGCAACATTTTTCGACTTTTGCAGCATTTTCGACTTTTGCAACATTTTTTCGAATTTTGCAACATTTTTCGACTTTTGCAACATTTTTCGAGTTTTGCATCGTTTTTCCAATTCCGCAACATTTTTCGAATTTGCAACATTTTTCGGCTTTTGCAACATTTTTCAACTTTTGCAACAATTTTCGACTGTTGCATCATTTATCGACTTTTGCAACATTTTTCGACTTTTGTAATATTTCTCGATTTTAGTAATATTTTCCGACTTTTGCAACATTTTTCAAGTTTAGCAACATTTTTTGACTTTTGCAACGTTGCTATAAATTTCTAGACTTTTTCAACAAATTCTTTCAATTCCAAATTCTTCAAATGTTATCACATTTAAAAGCTTTTATAAATTTTTTGGACCCTTCCACCTTTTTTCGGCTTTTTCTACTTATGAAACATTTCAGCAACTTGTCAAAATTTATCAAATATTGCAACATTTGCCGACTTTCGAAGCAGTCTGAACATTCTTCGACCCATTCCAAAAATTTCAGCGCTTGCAACATTTACCGGCTTTTTCAATTTTTTTTGACTTTTTCCACATTTTTCGATTTAATCAACACTTTTCGAATTCTGAAAGGAACATTTTTCAACTTTTGAACATTTGTGGACTTTATCTTCTTTGTCTAAGATATTTTCCCTTCACTTCTACGCGTATGATAAAGATCATAAGTCATAAGTTAATTAATTAAACTCCATGTCGTCATTGTCTTTGACTGTCATGAACAATAAAGAAATAAATTTGTCACACAAAAACAATTAACTGATTTTTCGTCACACACCCAACCTTGTAGGTAAGACCACAACTGTATCGTTTTCATTTTCGTGCCGCTAATGAAGTTATCAACTTAACTGTTAAATTTTCGACTGGCGGACATAACTAATGTCAAAGTTAAGTACCGTTGACTGCACACATTTGTCTTTTGATTGTTCACTCGTGTAGTTAGGCAAATTTTTGAGTTTCATACCAAGTGCCACACAGATTTTTTGCATTTGCCATTGATTTTTATTTTTTTTTTCAAAGTTCTCATGGCTTACCGTGCATGAATTTTTCACATAATTATTTGTGGAAAATTCAAGGTTTCATTTACATAAATGAAGCTGTATAAAAATAATAATGGCATGAAAAATTAAACATTAGATAAAATAATTTTATAAGAAAAAAAAAATTTTGCATAAAAAAATAATGAAAAATATCTAGTTATAAAGCAGCCGCCTTAGGCCCAATAAACATTTCTGAATTAAAAGCAACATTTTAGTAAAAATTATCACATTTTTTAATTGAAAGCTTTTAACTTTTTAAAATATTTTTCATTTCTGAATTGATTGAATTTTTAGCAGCAGAAATATAAAAAATGTTGCTTGTCGCGCCGCCAGTTATGCTGGTTGAACAGGTGTTGCTACGTCAAATCAACAGCAGTAGCAGCGCAAGAAACATCACAGCGCACAATATTGCAATAATTTGACACATTGGTCATAAAATATTGAATTAAACGCAATCAATTCAAGTGATTACATAATTGTCGCATACATTTCTCGCAAAAAGAACTGTAAACTTGTTCAATTTAATAGTTACTGAAATGATAAATTGATTCGCTCCCAAAATCAATTAACTTATGATGGCATCTATGATGTCTCTAAAGTTAGTGCGACTTGTGATAAATGAGCAGTAGGGGAGATGTGTGTACCTTGGTCCGAGTGTACCTCGGTCCAAGTGCCGGTTGCCACTCAACAGTTGCACGTGTACGATAATGTTCTTCTATGAAATGTTCCACTCATACCGGTGACTCATATAAATAGACTTCAGACCGTTAAGCTGTACGCGTGTATAAAAAGCGACGGAAAAAGTGTTTTTTGTGTGTAAAAATTTGTTTTTGGAGTAAGCTACGAAACGTTTTGTGAGGAACTTACTTGAAATATTTTAGTTTTACAACATCAGGAAGGAAGCTTAGTTATTGTTTTAAGCTTTTAGTGTGCTTTAGATGTATTTTCATTAACATGTGTTATGGGTGTTGACAGTTTTTAAAACATGCTGTCTGTGTGTACCTTGGACCTAGCTTATTGACCAGCGAGCCTTTTTCGACGGGCAACCAGGAAACCATAATCGCCTCTCAATATAATATTATTATTATTATTTACGCGATTAATGTATTTATTTGCAACCATTTTTGTTTAATTAATTGTTTTTTACTAAATGCACTTTTTTGTGTTATAATTTTTCTTTATGATTTATTTTTTTTTATTTATTGAAAAAAATGTTACTTTTGATTACATAATAAATGGTTCTTTCATAATTTATTACCAAAATACAATGTATTCTCTTTTATTTTTAATAGTCCAAGGTACACTTGCATGGTGTACCTTGGACCGTTTGAGATTGCAACGGAAAAAGTAATATTTCTACCCAATGGTAAGACATAGAAATATCATTGTCACGTCATTTGATGCTGCAAGCATTGTAGAAATGTAACTTAATCAAAAAACTAAAGAAACTTTTTTGGAAAATCCAGCACACTGAAAAAACTGAAAAGCGGACCAAGGTACACACATCTCCCCTAATAGCATTTGATTAAAATGCTACGTTTCTGGTCTAATAAGCTGCTAATGGAACAGATGTAAAAGCTTTTGGTCATTTCTCAAAAGAGTGAACAGCCAGTCCTCATTGACTATGCCAACTCTTTTGATAAACGACCAAATTATCACTGACCCTGTTGATAACGCGAATTTATTGACGAGCATTTTCGCTGAAAATACAACTCTCACTGATAGTAATCAGCCGTTGCTCTTTGTCGAGAGTAAATCTTCGACAACTTCGTCACTGAAAAGGTTCCTGCAAGTCTTTATATCAAAAAAAGTCTTTCAGCCTAATGACATTTGAGCCCATGTGTTCATAAAGTGTGCCACAACGCTGACCCGGCCTCTGATGAGCAAACCAAGATCAGGACCAAGGTCATAGCAGTCTTGGCCTTGGTCTTGTTCTTGCACATTGAGTCTTGGTCTTGGTCTTTGTTTTTCTATTGTGACTTGGTCTTGGTCTTGATCTTGCTCATTAAGTCTTGGTCTCGGTCTTGGTCTCGGTCTTGATCTTGGTATTAAAAACATTTCTAGAGATATTGAGTATTCAAGGTTTCAAAACCATATTTTTCCAAAGCAGTTGAGTTTCTAAGATGCCAAAATTCAAATTGAGAGATGATTTTATCTTCAAAACGGGCGTGAACACCTTTTAATTATAAATTACCAAGACTGAAAAGCAGTCTTGAGTTTGACGATTATCGTGAGTAAGAACATGGCCAAGGCCATAGCAGTCTTGGTATTAGTCTTGCAAAAATATTAGCGTCTTGGTTTCGCAAAATTACCAAGACCAAGAACAAGACTAATTTTGCTCATCAATAGCCTCTACGTAATTTTTTTCACTTATTCTACGCTTGTGGGATATTTCAGTGTCAGTGATTCTTTTGTTCATTGAATTACGAGCTTCTGCAGTGACAGTCTCATCCGAGTTGTGATTGATGGTTTCACTTCCATTGATCTTGCTACTTAATTGATTAAATTTTAACGTGAGTAAGACCCAATATTCTCAGCTATCTCAAAGAAGAATGGATTCCTCTCCTCTCCTCTCCTCTCCTCTCCTCTCCTCTCCTCTCCTCTCCTCTCCTCTCCTCTCCTCTCCTCTCCTCTCCTCTCCTCTCCTCTCCTCTCCTCTCCTCTCCTCTCCTCTCCTCTCCTCTCCTCTCCTTACATGGCTTGATTAATGTAACTAGTCATCCATTTTTTACTCAATAGTCAACACTTGATTTTTACTGCACTACAATCAAACTATAACTAAACTGCAATATCTCTTCAAGCAATTTATGCTGTACACGAACCATCTTTTTATTTTCCGTAACTATTTATATGCCACATATTTCTGTCCTTTGTTTCCGTCTGTACTATGGTAATTCGTTTTGCATTAAATGTCGCTAATGATTTGTCACAGCAGGTTGTAATGACAATTTATGTTTCTTTCTTATTTCATATGAAGAAATCAACCACAGTAATTTTTAAGAAAAATGCAAAACTAATTTAGTCAATTAGAGCTGTTAAATACGATACACAAAGGCAAATATTACAGCTGCCTGTATTTAGCTGCATAGTTTTTGTGTGATAATCACTGAGATCAATTAAATTTTGTTGTTGCATGAGCAATTTTTTTTGTAGTGTTTGCATTGGCTGATAAATTCAATAATGATGATTGTTTTATATTTGATTTTTACAACTTGTTAAAGATAAATTTAAATAAATTATAAATAACAAACTTGTATGCAATCCTTACAAAAATACAACATGGAGCAAAAGTGATATCATAACTTGCGAGCAACAATTCAAAGTGGTCGTTTGATCGATAACATTTGGTCAACTTATACCATAAGTGTAACGTCTTCGTATAAATTTTCAATAGAAACAGAACCCAATTTTTTTTTTTATTAGCTACCAACAAGCACGGATCAGATGATATTGTTGGTTTGAGCTTACTATTTAATGTATTTTAGTAAAAACACCAACAAAATTACAAGAACACGACAAAATGCTTAATGGCAAAACAAAAAATTAAAAATTAATGAAAGGCTGGTTTTTGTTACGTTTCTTTCAATAATCACCACAATCATATCATCAGCCGACTTCCAAAAGAACTTGACAAGTATACTATATTTAACTTTATGTATAGATTTGTTGAGAATCACAGCAGATGTAAATCATTATGTGTTTCAAAAAACAACAAAAAAATTACAAGAGATCACAGAGCAATACGATGATAAACATTTGAATCGCGCTTAATACTTCGTTTTGTGTCGTCAAAAAACGAAGGTAGAAAAGATGAAAAGTTTACGATCAACGAGTTGCAATAGCAGGGCGATGCATAGCAAGGGAAAAACAAATAAATAGGACTTTCGCATGTGCTGTATTTACTTTTTGCTGTGATTCACAACAAATTTATGCGAAAGGTAAGATATAGTATGCTTGTCGAGTTGTTCTGGATGTCGACAAATTCATCAGATGATATGATTGTGGTAATCATTGAAACGTAACGAAAACCAGCCTTCCTATAAATTTTTTTGTTTTCCATTATGCATTTCGCTCTGTTTTTGTAATTTTGCTCGTTAATTCAATGGAATGTTAAGATAAATGATGGAAAAAGAAAAAAAAAAATACTGAAATTTTTCTAAAGTTTTAACAGAAACACAATCATGGTAATATTACTCTTATGTCACGAAAAACAAACAACTCACTCTATAATGAAGATAATTTTAACAATTTAATTTTCATACGCCAAAATCTTTAAATGTTAACCACCGTATGTTCGAAATTAAAATATAATGAAGGAAATCAATGTTTTTGTCTCATTATAAAAGCGAATAATCAAAGCATATCATTAAAAATGAAAAGCAAAATTTGAATTAAAAAAATTGCTACGCATTTTTGCAATTTTGACCTAATTGCCTAAACAGCAACAGCAGCATATCACTACTTCCTACTCAAAAATGTAGTAGTCGTCGCCATTTGAAGTCAAACATTAAAAATTCATTTATTTCTGCACAATTGTTATTATTATCAATGTTGCTGCTGCTGCTGCTGTTGCTGTTGCCACCAGTGTTGCTTATTTGCATTTTTTTCAAATGTTGCCCACACTCTTTTGTTTTACTGAAAACAAACATCACGCAAATCTTCATCATTTTTGTATGTCATTTACGCACCAGTTTTATTTTTGGCTTTGTTTTTGCCCAGTTACATATTTGCTTGTTTATGCGACCGACGTTAGTGGCGACATCTACTGGCAAATATAATTTATTGTGAATTAATGAATTCAAGTTGTTGATAGAGTTGATATCTCGCGACGGCGTTGCTTACAATCGCAGACACTAGATGTCGTTTTGTTGTCGGCCGTTGGTGCCGTCATAAAGCTTGGCTTGAAAGCTTTTCGTTCTTTGAGTATTGGTTGGTAACAGATTTATGTGTTTTACCCTTTAAGTGGTAAGAAAATAACGCTTGCAGTTTTTTGTTATAGAAAACCGTGCTTTGAAGCTTGGCTTTGACTTTTAGCAGTGAACGAAAAAGACGTTACAGTTTTTATTTATTTTTTTGAGTATCCCCATGCAGTTTTTTCGGTGTACATGGCGTAATCCATAACGATAACCTCAGAAAAATTTAAATGAATAATCACAAATTTATAGAATACAAAAGAATTCTTTTTTATCAAAATAATGTGCGAATTTAAATATATAAATATTAAATTAGATATTCGGCAAAAAATTATGAATTATTATTATAGTTAACACTTCTCCACTTAACATAATTCATAAAAGATGAAAGATTTTATTTTTGTTTTAAATTTATTATCACAGAAATCTGTGAATAATATTAATATATATAATGGATATTCAAATTGATGCTCAGCCTAAAGCCAACAACCTTAACCAGCATTATATCAATCATAGTCACATGATTAACTTAACTGTGTTTTGTTAAAGTGATGCATTGAAGTTTATGATATGCCTTACTGTTGGTAAAATTTCGTGACACTCCTTGTTGTAGATTAAAAGGCGTTATAAAGATATCAAATAAGAACTTGAATGCTCATATCCTGAGCATTTTTAATAATACACTGTGATATGCAATCTGAAATTTATAATAAAATATTTATGTAAATTAAAACAGTTTGAAAAACGAGCTGAATGTTTATGATAAATGAGAAACAAATCATGAAAAGAACTTAACATGTAACACTATTAATTGTAGTTCATAGAACTTTGCCCGTATATTGTATATCAGCTTCCCAGATATTTGAGATTTCATAAAATATTCATATGTATTTATTGTGAAGTATGTTTGATGATGAAATAATGGATTGAAGTCGGAGAATTGGAAAAGTAATGGCGAAAGATCAAAATTGAGATCAAATATCGAATATATGGTATACTATATTAAGCCGTGCCTTTGCACGAAAAGGCTTTGAGCGACCTTAATATGATCTTCAAAATCTTTAAAAATGGGTAGTAATGGAATTTCCAAAAATTTTTTTTTATCTGCCTACATAATATACATTCTATTAAGAAATTTAGAAGTGTATTTAAGCATAAACGCTACCTAACTGAAATTTCATGGGATAATTGTATTATGTGGAAAAATTAAATAACTTGAGATTCGTAAGAACGTTTAGAAACAAACCACCAGCATAAAGTAAGTACAGTACAATGCTGAACAATAAAATATTATACAGCACATCCAATTACTGACTATTTGGAGAAAGTTCGAAACCAACTTACGAGTATATCAGAAAGAAAAATCTACTTAGGAGTAGGTAGAATCATTGAAAAGCTGCTTACGAATTTGGCTGTATGTCGTCCCTATTTGAAAGAAAAATACTAAGTTCGTTTTTTCTAGCAAAGCAAAACAACAATTTCGATGCAAAAAAACAAAAACTTATTTTTTTAACTTTAAATACACTGTGCAACATTTTTTAGGTCATCAAACTCAAAAAATGGTTTGAGTGCTGTTCCTGAAAGTACTTGATGTTACTAGCAAAATCCTATCTGGGTTTTTCTAGTTTGGCTCTAGGTCAGATTTTATAGTAAGTACTTACCATAAACATTTGGGATCAAACTCGCTTTTTCAAAGTTGCCACAGCTATATCTTGTAAGCCGTTCGAGATTATGTCTCTCTATCCTCAAGAAAGTTGTAGCTATAGATTAAAGGAAAGAAAGTGTTCAACAAATTGACCCGAAATAATTGGCTCTCAGTATCAAGAAGGAATCGAATGGTCTAAAGTCATGGCTATAATTTTGTTTGAATTGTTTGAAAAAATATGGATCGGATTGGTATTTTTTTGTGGGTTTGAGGCCCAAGATGCAATTTTTTGGGTCAGTTTGTTGAACACTTTCTTTTATTTAATCAATATTTACAACTTTCCTATCTTCATAGGAAAACAAAAACTTTAACTCTTTAAGACTTATAGCCATGGCGACTTTGAAAAAGCAAGTTTTAAACCAAATTTATATAGTACTATAAATATGAATCTGGAGTCAAAAGCAAAACCCAGATAAGTTAAGTGTTTTTACTTGAATAGAAACGATATGATGAACTATACTCTATCTCATCCACAAATTATATTACATCATGCAGGATGACTATCTGGGGGCCGTTATTAAATGACGTAACGATTCAAGAGAGGAGGACTGCCTCATAGTGAATTAATTTTTCTGCAATTCATATATTTCTTGCACAAGTGATTATTACTACCAATGATGATTATCAGAGTTTAGCTTAGACCATTAGATAGATTTATACAGTATATCTCGAACGATATCAATACTTTCAGAAATAACAGGCACTTTAATGCACCTACATATGTCGGTAAGTTTTTGCAAGTAAGCTGGACTGTGGCGATAAGGCATACGTATATCATCAGCGTTCATGATAAATCAAGTTATTTGCATAAGTACCAGTCAATCAAGAACTATGCTGAATTAATCGTTCATAAATATCAACGAAGCGACTTAGAGTGTCCTTTTATCTAAAACCATACATTTTAAACTCAGGTCTTTATGATATTAATATTCTTGGACGTGCCATATCTGCTGTTGAATACAACACAGCTGCAATTTCGGTCGATGCTTATCTATATAGCATTGTTTCTCTATAGCATTGTTTCTCTAAAATGTAATGTAGCAGTTTTCATTTGTAAAATATTTATTTTAATAAAATAAACAAACTACAATATACATTAGTTGAAAAATGAAAATATTTATTTTGTTGCTGCTGGTGCTGCTTGTGCTGGTTACGTCAATATCATTTACGGTCATTGTGCCATTGCAGCAACCTACATATACAAACATTCAATCTTCACCACAAACAAAATGACACAATAATTTGAGCGAACCACAACAAGGAGTCAATACAACCAGAGTCCTCTATAATTAAAAATTCAATTTAAAAAATACAAATGGAAAATGAAAAGCAGAGCTGACAGGAAAATAGCAACACAGCAACAATACCAACAATGTATGTCAACCCTCAAAGGTACTTAAGTATTACATTGAATTGTTTTATAAAACCACGGGATATACCGCTGTGTCCAGTGCTGCTGTATGCAAAGGACATTTGAAAAACCATGCGCGCAGCAGCTGCTTGTTATTTGTCAATAATTGCACGAAAATTGTGACACTGAAAGAAGCGCCATTGTGGTAGTGGTATTCAGCGCACGAACCAAGAGATTGTAAAGGAATTGGAGGCGTGATTTTGTTCTTGCTGTCATTCTTTAAAATGCAACAGGGTCAAATAAGGTCAAATGACTACACGCGTACACATGAAGAAAATTTTGGTAGCAAAACTTATTGGTTAAAAATTTTTAATGAACTCCTAAAAGTATGCCATATGCAAATATTTGATTTTAATATCTTGCACTAGCTCATATTCGGTAATTCATTATTGCATATTTTCAGGTGTTTACTTGTTCTTGCAACAAATGAAGTAGAATGCACATAAATGCTTAATACTTATGTTGTCGAAAATGCTATGGGGGGAGTTTTAACCCATTTTGGCCCACTATTTGATTAATCGAACAATAAATTGTCCATTTTTAAAAATTTTTCAAACTAAGTAGTAAATGATATAAGAAAGGTAATGCTTTATGCCTCAGACAGACGGCTGCTGTGATGCACATTACACACGCAATAATGTGAAACTTTTAACTGCATGATTTTAGGCATTTTTTAAATACACATTTCATAGACATTGAGTAAAAGAAAATTTTAAAATTCAGAGTCCAAAAAATTCTCATTAACTCACTATTTATCTTGTTTTAGAATTTTTTTTAATGTCTATGAAATATGTATTCAAAAATTGCCTAAAATCATGCAATAAAAAGTTTCACATTATTACTTCTATAACCTAGATTAGAGCTGTCGTCTGTTTGGGGCATCATCCTCTTATCCTAAGTGTCGTAATATTCTAAGTTGAAAAATGGAATTTTCGATTGGTTGAAAGGTTTAAAAGTTTAATTCGTTTTAAAACAACATTGGTGAGAATTTTTTGCAATGTTACTGTCCTTCACAGGACAATGCACTCTGCTGTCAGTAGAAATATAAACAAATCACTTTTCATGAGAAATTGCATTGATTGCAATCCGCTTCTTATTACGATATTCCGTCAGCGTTCAACTGTTACGTGTGGTTTGCAAATTGATTGTTTTACGGAAGTGCGGACTATTTCCCTTTTGCTTTTTGTTGCTTTATTTTTTGCATTCAATTTAAAAGCCATCAATCATGGCATAAAATGCGTGTTGATTTTAACTGACTTATTCATGGCTTGCTTAACGGTTTGTAAAGATTTGTGATAAATTGTCTAACTAAAATTGAGTCTACAAAAATACGCGTTGTTCTAGTTTTCAAGCGGATGTTGTTTTTTTTTTTTTTGCATTTGATTTCTTGAGTGATTGGTGCTTGGTTGGAAAGATTTCATAAGAAAATAACTCTTAAATGGCTTGAAGATTTTATGCTCATAGTACCCATATCGCAACATGTTAATAAAATTCGTTGACAAAAATAAAAGCCTTTAGCGAATTTTTTGCAAAATTTAGCTAAATTGTATACATACTTTTATACACATTAATTTTCATATGTGCGTATCATAATAATACTGTTAACTTTGATTATCTTGGCCTAAAGCCGCCTTATGTGATTCATTGACTTTGCTGCATTTGTAGTAATTATGGCTAATTTCATATAATTGTTATAATTTTGTCAGAGTAATTTGTCACAACATTTTTGCCTTGCAGCGACTACTACTTTTTTATTTGTTGTTGACATATCAATTTTGTTTACTTATTTTCATACATTCATATTTTGCTATTGATATGTTGACATCTAGTGTGAAGGGGGTTTTTATTTTTATCTTGAGTTTTTATGTCAATCTTAAGTGAAGCAAATTTTTTTAGACAAAACAGTTGCTTAAAATTATCATATATCCGTACACATTACCAAAATACTCAAAAAGTGAAAAAGTAACAGAAATTGGGCTTAAAAATTTTTGGGAGTACGTAGGGCACTACTTATATATCGGGAATAGCAAATAATAACAAACATTTTTAATTGAAAACGCCTATTTTGTTTTTCAAAATATTTACCTTGATGATCAATACACTTTTGCATTCGTTCAAGCCCTTTGTTATAGCAGTTTTCCCATTTCTCTTGAGACACCTCCAAAACATGGTTTTTGAACGCTTCAACTGCTTCTTCGGCGCTCGTAAATCGTTGACTACGCAGTTTAGCTTTGATGTTCAGGCACAAGAAGAGTCATTGGGTGCCAAATCTGGACTGTATGGAGAATGAGTCGTCAATTTGATGTTTTGACTGCTCAAAAATTCACCTGTTTCACGAGATGTGTGAGAGCTCGCATTGTCATGATGGAGAATGATTCGTCTTCGAGGGTTGGTTTTACGAACTTCTCCGAAGACTTCCGGCAAACAAATGGTCAAAATTAACCATCCTACTTTTTTTTGTTGTTTTGAACAGATAATGATTTACATTAACTAGCTACCAAAAAATCACGTGTCAAGTGTTTTGTGGGGTGATTTTGCCTTGTTTTTGTAATGTTGTTGTTTTTACTCAAAAACACAGAACAGTAAGCTCACCCCACAAAACACTTGACACGTGATTTTTTGGTAGCTAGTTAATTAACCATCCTACGTTGCTCAAGCGGAACAGTGGCCACATGACCCATTCGGCCGAAGAAACAGGCGACCATTTGCTTCGCTATGCTTCTTCCACGAACAACTTTTGTGTGATTTAGCTCGTCTTGGAATACCCACACGGTCGATTGCTGTTTTGTTTCCAGCTCATACGCATATATCCATGATTCGTCACCTGTCACAATCTGATACACGTCTTTTGAAGCACTACGGTCGAATTTTCTAATCATTTCCTTACACCAAACGATGCGAGCATTTTTTTAATAAATTATGGAGTTTTCAACTAGAACAAACGTTTTTTACAACGAAGTGTTCATGCAAAATCTAATGTATTGGAATGGAACTAATGTGCAAAGATTCCTCTATCCCACAATATGCCGCATGACGATCTTTCATTATCAGTTCATGTACTGCATTGTTGATTTTGGACAACTTCACGGAATTCATCGGTGACCGAACTCCGACCACAATTGAATTCACTATACCAACCACTGTGGTTTTTGATGGTGTTTTATTGCCATACAAAGAACTGAGCTCATCGACACATTCTTGATGACATAATCCACTTCGAAAGTTGTGCAAAATAATCCAACGAAAACCTTTTCTTGAAATTTCCATTTTTTGGCCAAATTGATTTTCTTAACTCACTGGAAACAAAACAAATAGCACTTGTACATGAAAACGTTGTGAGTGCGTTTGTACTAAAAAATATAAAACTTTATTATGGTGTTGCCAGATTTTAGCTATTGACATTACTGTTGCCATTTCCCGAAATATAAGTAGTGCCCCTCGTATAGATAATATCCACATCCCAAAATAGACTTTTTTACGTTTTTTTTATTCAAAAGCAAGGCATTTAACAAAAAAATGCTTAGAATTGTCTAGGAAATACGTATGAATTTTTTTAAAATTTTTTTAGATATTTTTTTTGTTTTTTTTTTTTTAACTTAACAGCAAGGTAAATATCACTTAAATTTTTTCAAAAAAGTTACTATACTGTGAAAATACCTCTGTAATAATAGTCTGAACATTGAAAATCACTCAAGAAATGTTCAAGTTATAGACAATTATGTGGGGGAGCGTTTGTCATAATTTATCGATTTTTTAACTTCCTGCACCCTTCTAAAATTCGCAATAAAAGTAGCAAATTTTTTACCTTTTTTTCGGTTTTGGCACGAAACAAAACCATCTACCGAATTTCAGCAAAATCCAAGATGGTGTGGTCAATTCTTCTTACGCTATTCAGGGGGAATGGCTGCACATTAAAGAAGTGTTTTTTTTTTATAGTAATTCATTTTACACATATATTTTACCATTTATATATCAGAAAATGATATGTCAAAATACTGAAATGTTTTCAGTGACATAACAACTCAATTTATTACATGTGTGCTACTCAAAATTTTATATCCCTTTTTAGAACTCATTGGTTTTTTTGACGAGAATTGATGTATAATACGATGAATTAAATTTGATTGATTGAAAATGATAGATACATATAGCAGGGTCAATTGAATTTTTGCACCTGATTAGATATATAAGGGATTTCGAGTTATCAGCAGAAATGTGACGCGTCAATTGGATGTAGGTGTATTTGATTTTTAAATTTATTATTATGTAACATAACGATTGAAGGCAACAACAACTAAATTTGATTTAAGGATATATAATGTGAGTATAAAAATATAAGTAGGTGCTAAAATAAGCAATTTAATCAAAACTAGACATAAAAAAATATATAAATTTAGTCTCAATTCTACTTTGCTAAATTCATAAGCAACTTTTCCCTCCACGTAGGCAAATCATAAATTTAAATTAAATCAAGTAAAATAAAATTTCGAATCGAATTAGCTTGAATAAAACCAAGTCAGATTGAATAATTTAAATTAAATTAAATTCAATTCAATTTAAATTAAATAGAGTTTAATCAATTTGAATCAAATCATTTAAAATCTAGTGATTTTAAATCAAACTGAAATTATATTCATAATTAAACAATTTAAATCATTATATCTCAAATTTAATTAAATAAATCAAATTATTTAAAAATATATATAAAATTAAATCAACTAGAATTTTGCTAAATTAAAACAAAAACTTATATATGATAAATTTATATTTTATTGATTAAATAGCCATTTTTGCAATTTTTCAACAACAGACGCAAACAAGCGTTTATATAGAAATTGATTACATGTCTGTGGACTTTTGTCAAAACAGCCTAGCTCGACATAAGACAACTCTGCAGGATTTTAATCAAAGATATTAAATTTAAATACGCTTCTTTTGGAATATTTATCTCTATAGTTTTCAGTTCCAGAGATATAAGAGTGTCCCATAATTCACGCAAGATTTGATTTAAAGCCATTAGTGTGGTGATGTGTTGCTAACCAAAATAAGCATATAATTTGACAGCTGAAGATTTGTAGAAATGTATTAAAAGGGGAGACTTAACGCTCGATCGACGATATTGAGCCACATGATTGAAAAGCAGTTAAACATTTTTTAGTTCTCCTGAAAAGTTGCGAATTTTGAGTTAGGTTGTTTTGTCAAAATGTCACAGATATGTTTCGGCTATTTCCACATACATATTTATTAGGGTGGGCCAAATTGTATGAACGAAATTTTATCGACCTCGGCTACCCCCCTATGTGAAAGTTCATTCAATTCTATGAATATTTGCCCAAGGAACTATACCTCTGCGTTCAACTTTAGTTCGGCGCATTTTTGATCGAAAATTGTACCTTTCATCAATATTTTTTTTTGTTTTCATACTAAATTTTAAAAATTTTTATAGAGACAAAAGTAATGTCATTATATGATTTGGCTGGTATTCTGTCTGTAATCAATTAAATTGAATTCTGTTTACATAAAAAGTTCACTTGTTGGTGTGGAATTGATGCTATATATTTTTGAAAAAGTGATATGGGTCAAAAGCCGATTATTATGAACGACTTTCAAAATAAACGAGTCATATTTTTGGATGAATTTTTTCAAACAAAACACCAATCTACGCGGAAAGTTCATTCAATTCTATGAATATTTGCCCAAGGAACCATACCTCTACGTTCAACATTAGTTCAGCGCATTTTCGAGACAAAAGTAATATCATAATATGTTTTGGCTGGTATTCTGTCAGTAATCAATAAAATTAGGTTCTGTTTTTAAGAAAAGCTTACTTGATAGCGTGAAATTGATTATATTTATTCTAAAAAATTAGATGGATCAAATAATCAATTTCAAAATAAACGAGTCATATTTTTACATGGATTTTTTCAATCAAAAAACCAACTCAAGTGTTTTTGGATGCTAGGATGCCGAATCATACATTAATTTTTTTTCAAGGCGACATCTAGTGGCAGTTTTAGGAAATAAATTAGCCGCATTTTGTTAATTTTACAGAACTATATAACAAAAATCCATGTAAAAATATGACTCTTTTTTTTTGAAATCGGTTATTTGACCGATATAATTTTTTGGAATAAATTTAATCAATTTCAAGCTATTAAGTAAACTTTTCGTAAAAACAGAAACCAATTTTGATTACTGACAGAATACCAGCCAAGACATATTATGATATTACTTTTGTCTCGAAAATGCGCCGAACTAATGTTAAACGCAGAGGTATAGTTCCTTGGGCAAATATTCATATAATAAAATGAACTTTCACGTAGGGGGGTAGCCGACACCAGTTTTCAAATCGACCCACCCTAATATTTATATATTTTCAAATATAAATATGCATATAGCCTCATCAGATCAGTTTTAGTTAATTCTTGTCAGACACCACATTCGAATCCTGGACCCCATGTTTCTAATTAAAGAGAACGCGGTGCTTAACCATTTGAGCCAACGACAAGCTCAAATACCACTGTACAAGAACGCTCTATGTATAGATCACAAAGTTCACCTGGAGCCGTCTGTTGTGAAAGATTGCTAATTGTTTTTAGTTGGTAACACACTCTGGTTTTAAGACATGCTACCCCAGCTACAAATTAAACCTACAAGGGCAGATTTTTTTGTCCACATGCAATGAATGCTCACGCATTTTTGAGATTTTAAATGAGAGATAGGCAGGTTCCCCTCAAACAAATTTAATCAGCTCTAATTCAATTAAGCCAAATCAAATTATTCAAAATCAATTAAATGAAACTAAATCAATCTCAATCAGAAAAAGAAATCTTATTATATTATAAAAATCAAAATAACTCAATTTAAATCAAAATTAATCAAATCAATTAAATCCATATTAAATCGAAACATATTCAATCAGATTATATTAATTTAAATCAAACAAAAACCCAAGACAAAAACTAAAAAAACTCTCACAACTCACCAAATTTGACATGTCTAATTGTTGAACTGTTGCTGAAAATATGATATCTCCGATCAATAAGTCACAACTTTTATAGTTTTAACCAAATTTTGTTTAATAAAAAAAAAGAGCTTTTCTCAACACTTTCCTACTTACTTATGTTACTTAAGCTTTTCTTCAACTAATACATACTTCTTATACGAGTAAATACCTTGATATCTCAATAACAAACGTAATTAGGTACCAAGAAACGAAGGTATGTATTAACACAATGATACAAGATAAGTTTATCAATCACATCAACAGCCTTTCAATCACAGCCACGAGCCGCTTTATCAATGGGGCTTCTTTCTATTCAATCGAGTTGGGTTCAGCTGAATTGATGAGTATTGAACCATGTTAACAAAAAAAAAAAAAAAAAAAAAACATAATAGGTAGCAACAACATCTATGTGAGCAATATACAATAATCTTCTCACGCGTGACTCACTTCTATATGCAAATTCCCTTGAGCACCCTTAAGTATCATCTGCACGTTATATGGATACAAAATGTTTCTTTATGCCTCTTTGTCGAAATGTCGAAAAGTCTCCGTACGTTTTTGATTGGCATCTGGTTGGTATTATATTGAATTGTCAAATAATATAAACAACATGAGCATCATTTTTTAATTAAGTAAGTAAGTACCAGTGTGATTTGTTTGTTTCGATCGGTTAATTAAGAAATCAATATTATTTAGCTAAAAATGTACTCTTTTTCTTATAAAGTGAAAGCTCATAAAATTGAACAGCCTCCATAACCAAATAAATAATATTTTTGTGTAGCGGAAACAGTGGGTTGAACACGTTTTCTGATTAGATATGATATGAAATTAGTATCGCAGTTTATCTTTGTTACAAACAAACAATTAATTAACCAAGTGGTATATTTAAATATCTAAAGTGATAAAGGAGGCGGAAGTGTTTTCGCCAATCAACATCACACTAATTGTAAATTTAATTTATTAATTTATTTATTTTATTATTATTTTTAAAGATATGTGGGGCTATATCTCATTTAACATAACAAAGTGTTTTGAAAATTCAAAACATTATGTTAACCTTGAACACAATAGGGTTACCATACAAATGTCTTTGTTTTTTTCTTTGAGTTGACTGTCACATGATTGTCGTTCTAAACGGCGTGATCACAATCAATTTAAACCAATTTATGTCAAGACACACACGTCGCATAAATAAAGATCGTTACCTTTTCTTATGCAAAACTGATAACGTTGTAAATTATTTAATTTAGTGATTGAATGTTTTGATGGTAAGCAGCTCATGAATTAGTTGTTATTTAGTCTGCATATAAAAATTTTGTTTTTGGTTAACTATTTTGAACAGATATTGAATGTAATTGAAAATTTAGCTAGAAATAATATATACATTTTGAGTATTTTTCAAAGTGTTGAAAAAACCTCATTTTTCGAAATGCGAAAGGTTTACTTACGTTGAAATTTTTTTTTTAATTTATGTTTAATGGTGGAATATCACTATGGACCTTTTTGGTCTATGTGTGGCTAACTTGCCGCCACTTAAACCTTAATGGTGGAATATGTCGAGGAAGTAGAAATACTATAAGCCTGGTGTAAAAAGAATGAAATATTTTATTGTAAGATGAATTTGATGGGCCTGAAAATTTTGGGGAAAATGAATGCGGTGATGAATATGGACAAACCACTTAGAAAGATGAATGGATCCAATGCGTAATGTGCTGCATGTGAATACATCACAGTGGGCTCCTACGGGTTTTGAGTTTGACTTTGTTGACGACAAAATCGGGGTATGGGCATGTGTTCGCACATATTTCAGGATTATAAAACTGCTTCAAGTAAAATCGGAGCTGATCGGTTTCGTAAGTTACAACCAATTACATGTTTTTTACTTTAATACTGTACATTAAATAATAAATTTGTTCCCTATGAAGGAAAAACTGATAAGCAACTCATTACATTTTCCTCTCCTCAACATTTGTTTCTGAAATGTCCGTCCCTTATCACAACCTCCTAGGTGGGCTCTCATACAAATTTACCTGAAAATGTAAATGTAATGCCTTTTTAAAATGATCATTGCTTTGTAATGGAAAATAATACGAGCTCATTTTGTAACTCATTGAAAAGAATATGAATAGTAGTAAATAACGCAATTAATATAAAGTAGTATAACAATTTCATTCGTCCTATATTTAACCCCAAATATAGCCAAAAACCAATTTTTAGCCCTTTTTCAACTTTTAAGGTTTAAATTTAATTCAAATTGAATTTAAAAAAAAAAAAAAAAATGGATCTTTCATTTTTTGTATCAAGTTTTATGACTTACAATAATCTGGTCTTATTATATAACATCAAAAATAACGAAAAATCGTAATTAGTTCTTTTTATATGTCAGAGTATCTCAAATGCTATATGCGATAGAGCGATTCTGCGACCGGATTCAGATTAAGATTTGGGAAATCCATTATAAATGATAATTTTTGTTTTGGGAAAATTTGCAAAAAACCCATTTCTTTACAAAATTGCAAAGAACTACCAATGGTTTGATTTCGAAACCCTGTTTTTTAGATTCCATTAGTCTTCACGAATAATTTTAAGTGATTTCGTGTTGAATCCATGACATTTTGATTTTTGTTACTCTACAGTAGAAAATGAAAAACCATGTAATTGGCTGTAACTTACGAAACCGATCAGCTCCGATTTTACTTGAAGCAGTTTTATAATCCTGAAATGAGTACGAACACATCCCCATACCACGATTTTGTCGTCAATAAAGTCAAACTTAAAACACATAGGGGCCCACTGTGACATGAATCATGTACATTATAAGTGAACACATGCAACAATTGTGGCAACAAAAACTTAACAGCCACTGTGGGTGCCAACTCACATATTATATAGTGCCATATTCTTTCGACATTATTATCAAAAAATAGTGAAAATCCAAGAAAATCAATGTTTTTTGAACTAGTCTAATAAAATTTTGTCAAAACCCACGTACAAAAGGGTATACTTGACAAACGTGCGACTTCAACTTGGAACCTACTCTTCCCAAAAAATTAAAGACACAAAAGAAAGTGAAAAAGAGGCAATTTATGTCAAGGTATATGCAGCTTAAAGACCTAATTGTACTATTCCTTGGAATACAAAACAAAAAAAAAAAGTTGAAGGGAGCCTAAGACACGACTTCGTGCAGTACGTTTATATTATTGCTCATCATGTTTTCATGCAATAAATTGCAAGTCTTTTAAATATAAAACCTTTGTGATTAATTGTACGCTTTGTATTCCCAATTGTTAACTTAAACAGTAAATAGCTAAATTTCTGTGATATCAAAAAGACAAAGTTGAAATGTTTAAAGAGGTAAAATCATGAAAAAATTGTGTTTTTTATGTATTTGCTTCGTTAATATATAAATTTTTTTCTTTCAATAGCTTACAATCATCTTTACCTTCATCGTCATTAAATCAACCGCGGCTGGTCTTTTATCAACCATTCCGGCGACATATAACAGAGCGATTTATGCCGCTGCTCCATATACCACTGCAGCATATGCAACTTTACCAGTGACGAAATTTGCTGCAACATATGCTGTACCTAGCAAAACATTTGCCCAACCATATACACTATCGGCATTTGCTGCGCGTGCGCCAACAACATATTTGAAATATAACACTTTTCCGACACATTTTACATCGTACAACGCTAATGCTGTGGCACCTTCTGTTAGGTATGTGATGACGCCTCTTGCTTTCAATTATGCGACAACTTATGCTTATCCTGTTCCTTCATCATATGCGCACTATGCAACATCATTGAGACCATTTGCATTTGATAGAGCTGCTTTTGCTACTTCCATTTCAACGCCTTCGTTAGCTGCGTGGTAGTGTTCAGATTTACTGTATAAAATTTATTATATGTTGGTTGTGTGAAACGCTTTGGCGCAAAATGTACTGGACCGATTTTAATAATTTTTTTTTTAAACAACATATTTGTGGTGAAGAAGAAACTGAAATATTTATTTTTTCGATTATTTAAATGTAATTGTTCATTTTTTTAGAATAAAACTTTTGAAAATAATGTTTCACACAAGCACCGGATAAGCTAAAATATTTTTTTTCAAAGGCGTTTAATAGCCACACTTTTCATTATCAAAATATGCCTTTAAACTTTTCCAATAGGACTCTTTCTTTCCGAGATATGTTTCTTTGAAGGCATTTGAGTCCCCATACAAGGCACCAAATTAAGTGCAACATTGAATTTTGATTACGCAGCTCGACTTGAAAAATGTATTTTGAACGACAATAGTCATTTCGTGTAGTTTGAGGGTCGCTGAATACTAATCCGTCCTCAGAATCACTGTATCAAGTCAAGGTTTTTTAAATATCCTAACCTAAGAGTGCAAAAAACACTATTTTCGCCTATATTTCGGTGAGTCTCCAAAAAATGTACCATTCAATGTCACGGTGCTCAAGACCATGTTCAAATTTAAAATTTGATATTTTAACTATTTAATACAGATACCTAACAAGAGTTTCTATACGAATTGCTTAGGAAAAAAAAAGAAAAATAGTTTTTAATATTTTACTATAAAATTATAACATAAACTGTTAAAATGTCATTCTCCGTCCTGTCCCCATATTTCGTTATATTCTAAAAAAAACATATACGACATTGTTTGTATATCGTCGGGTTAAAACTATAAATAGACATCTACATTTTCCATGTTTTGAGAAAAAATCGTTTTAAGTTTTTTGAATTTCGTTTTTGGTATGGGATTTTGCAGTTTCTTACTTTCTATTCTTTATGTAAAATTGGATGGAGACTACATTTCAAAAAATCGATTAGACTGGGGCATAGATCCGTTATTTCTTCATGTTTCTGTATATTTAACTCAAAACGTCAGTACATGTAGATGTCTAGTTGTAGTTTTAATCCGACGATATGTAGTTGATTCTCCAAAAAAGTTTCTTCAGTTTTTTGATTAAGTTATATTTCTACATTGCTTGCAGCATCAAATGACGTGACTATGATATTTCTATGTGTTACCATTGAGTAGAAATAATACTTTTTCCGTTCCAATCTCATACGGACTTGAGTAGAAAATTCCATAGAAGAACATTATCGTACACGTGCAACTGTTGAGTAGCAACCTATACTCGGACCGAGGCACAGTGGGGCAAGGAGCTCTCATATGTGGCATCAAATAAACGGAGCTACGCACTGCAACCAAATTACATATACATACTAAGGATGGATCACTTAAGCTTTCAACAAAATTTGGTCGAATTCGAACAAGAGGGCGTGGCACCTCCCATACAAGCCAAATCTTAAAAACTCTATACTGATGGTACTATCTGAGATAATCATACCAAATTTCGCACACTTGCTACCAATAATGTAGGTAAACTCTGATAGGAAAATTTGCTAATTCGAATAAGAGGGCGTGGTACCACCCATACAAACAAAGTCTTACAAACTATACTGAGGGTACTATCTGAGATAATCAAACCAAATTTCGTACGCTTTCTACCAATAGTATAGGTAAACTCTGGTAGCGAATTCGGACAAGAGGGCGTGGTACCTCCCATACAAGCAAAATCTTAAAAACTCTATATTGAGAGTGCTTTCTGAGATAATCGAAGCAAATTTGGTACAATTGCTACGAATAGTAAATGTCAGCTCTGATAGGAAATTAAGAGACACGCTTTCAGGTATTTTGACCAATATTGGGACTTGAAATGAGATCATTTCTTACTTAAGTGCTCGTGATGACCACCTGTCCTCTTTTCCATCTGTTTTAACAAAAAACCGAATTGGTGTTCAAAATTATCCTGTCCAGAACTATACATAATGTTTATAAGTTCTTGTCTCGTGACAAATAATAAGTTAGAGGCCATTTGTAAAACAAAATTAGAAATTTTGAATAATGTCGGCAATGCAAGAAAAAATATTTTATTTTAGGTTACGTTCTAAAAATCGATGTAAATTTTAAAGTAGCAAAAAGTAGCAAAATTTTCTTGTCGCTTCTAGAAGGCAATACTTAACGGAATATTTTTGAATCATTACTAATGCTTGGAAAGGCTTGGACCCCAATTAAATTATCTATTATATATTTAATTTCGTAAAATTTTTCTTCTCCATTTTATTTAACTTGCCTACCTAAATGTGTAAACATTTTTAAGAAAAAAAACATGTTTATATACGGTTACATACCTGAAGATGAAAGCTCCATGGTCAAATAATATTAAATGTTAATAAACTTTAGCAAAAAACTGCTTTGATTGATATGGAAATAACTTATAAAAATTATTTCAGTCTACAAAGTTAAAGTTTGGCGTGCTGTAGTGATGATATGGGTTTGTTACAAGTCATTTGAAAAATGGCAAATAGTACGTTGGTTAATATTGTACTTAACCAATATAAAAGGATATTCTGAAATAACATTTAATTTTTTGAATTATCGCCAGGTATTGAGAGAATCTGCCCCACTGTGCGAGGTACACTCGGACCAAGGTACACACATCTCCCCTATATATTTCTGTGTTAACTCTTCGAAAATATTTTTTTTTTATTTAGAATTGACAAATATGGAAGTTGGTCCCACAGTTTAGACTATCTCCGCTCAGTTTTTCTTTTTCTAACTGTTAAGTTTTTAAATTTGATTAAATAGAGAACTGAAAGTGAAGAGAAAGAGGATGTTCAGTGTATTTTCAGCTCAGTCGGTTTTGGTTTTTCGATAGTGAGGGTTCGTGTGTATTTTTTAAGTTTAAAAATTTGGTATGGACTTAAATATACATCATTCTCCGCTTTTTTACAATATATTACTAAACGTATTATTTTATCCTTATATAAGTAAAACAAAAAAACTTTTCAGGGGCTATCCACCACTTTCGACTTAAAAAAAAAAAAAAAATCGTTTTTTTCATTCTGATATTACTGTTTTTGCAACCTTTCGTCATTCTCCATTTCATCATTCTCCGTCGTTTTTTTGCATTCAGCGATCTCCGTTTAGTTACCCTACGTTTTGTTGTTGTTTGTTTTGCTTAAACTATTTATTTAAAAAATAAAAATAAAAAAAAAACACTTAAATAAACTTTTTAACATTCCAGCATAAATTTTTAGGGTTGCTAAAAGTCGAAAATGTAGCAAAAGGTTAAAAATATTGCAAAAGTTGAAAAATGTTGCAAAAGTCGAAAAATATTGCAAAAGCTGAAAAATGTTGCAAAAGTCGAAAAAAGTTGCAATAGTTGAGTACTGTTGCAAAATATCGAAAAATGTTGCGAAAGTCGAAAAATATTGCAAAAGTCGAAAAATGTAAAATTAAAAAAAAAAAATGTTGCAAAGGTAGAAAAATGTTAACAAAATCGGAAATGTTATTAAAGGGTAGAAATGTTGCATGAGTCGAAACATGTTGCAAAAGTCGGAAAATGTGGAGTAATGTTGAAAAAGTAAACAAAAATTGCATAGTTGAAAAATGTTGCAAAAGTCGGAAAATGTGGAGTAATTTTGCAAAAGTTGAAAAATTTTGCAAAAGTTGAAAAATGTTGCAAGAGTCGAAAAATATTGCGAAATTCGAAAATTGTTGCAATAATCGAAAACTATAGCAAATTGTTGAAAAATGTTGTAAAAGTCAAAAAATATTGCAAAAGTTGAAAAATGGTGCAAAAGTCGAAAAGTGTAAAATTCAAAAAAATGTAGCAAAGGTGGAAAAATGTAAAAAAATCGTAGTATTTCTTAAGTTGAGAAATTTTTCTAGTTTTTCTGTAAAACTTTGTCTGTGAGCATAAGGTACCTTTTCTTAAGCAGCGTCACAGGTGTAAATGAGAGATCTCTCGAGTAAATTTATTTAAAAAAATTCTCCCTTTAAAAAAAATTTGGAAATCTCAAACTGTCAGATCGTGGTATTAGAAAATATTTGTCCGCTCTAAGGATGCTTACATAAAAAATACCTCTTACTGCAATTAAATGATTCTATTTTTTTTTCTGTGAATAACCCCATGCCAACTGTAACCCATTCAACTCCAGGTGAAACAGCTAGTCTTATTAAATAATTACATTGATAAATGAACCATAGTCTAAATTATGCACAAGTTACAGACTATAAATTTGTATTATCTTGTAAACCTAAGTCACAATAAATTAAAACGACAAATTATGTAGAGTTTTATTTGCATAATAATACAATTTAGAAGACGGATAGACGATACCAAATATCAACCTAAATTCGTTGCATTTTATAAAAATATATATGATGTCGAGAAATTAATTACAAACACTTTTTAAACAAATACTATACATTTCAGTAGTACTAATGGAATACTCAAGCTTTTTAATTGCATGGATTTATGTCTTCAATTTAATTAAGTTTCGCTAAAACAATAAAGATAAATTAATGTAATTAAATAGTTTTAAGCCAAAAATTTATAGCTATCGAAAAAATCGACATTTTATTTAACACATTGTAGCAGATGAGCGTAAAAATATACAAAATACAAAAACAAAATAAAAACTTTTAAAAATATTTGACGAAAATGACGAATTGTCGGCCGAGCAAAGCAGCAACATAAAAAAAACATTTTCAATAAAGTTGGTCAATATGCGATTTCAACACTTGTTAAGCAAATCAATGAGATAAAATAACAACAACAGTAGCAAAACAAAAGCGAATAGATACTGCGCAGTCGCGCGCTGCATGGTTTTGGACCTAAGTCAACTTTTAAACGATTGTCAGTGGTTGGCTTTTAAACTCGTGACGTTGCAGCCATCTATCGCTACTTTAAAGTTTTGAGTGGACTTTAAGCATATCAGCGGGCAGCCTTCAGTGTAGCGAACAACATGGATGATAAATCAAATGTGCTGCTGACAATTACAGCAGCAGCAGCAGCAATGTCGCATCGTCTTTATTTAATTAAAAGATCAGTGGTCCGTGCTGTTTATTCAACATTCAAATTTATGCAGTTTTCATTAAAATCAAGTTTGTTGTTTTTTTTTTTTTTTTCAATCAATTTTATTATTAAAATTTGTTAAATAAACCTCTAAAACAGAAATAACTACGAGTATCATCTGCCTTGCAATTTTTGAAGCAACGATCGACATCACAGCAAATGATTTGATTTATTGTATTCATTCGGATTGTTATCAAATTTTCTTAAATAAAAATTTAAGCTGAAAATCCAAATTCCACAGAGATCATACAGAGACCAGGCTAGACAAAGACTAAGAATTAAAGTCTGAATTGCTGCTATCTTGGTAGGATAATGCATCGTTTTTATATTGCAAACTGCATCAAAACGGATCAAAACTTGATTTGGATTTAATTAGACTGAAATGAGTTGAATGGAGTTGATTGAATTGATTGCAATTGATAAGAATTGGCTGGACTTGAGTTAAGTTGAGTTGAGTTGAGTTGAGTTGAGTTGAGTTGAGTTGAGTTGAGTTGAGTTGAGTTGAGTTGAGTTGAGTTGAGTAGGGTTGAGTTGAATTGAATTGAATTGAATTGGATTGAATTTAATTTAATTGATTTGAATTGAATTGATTTGAACTGAATCGAACTTGAGATTGCATTAAGTGAAAATAAATTGGATTACATTGAAGTTGAGTTGAGTTGAGTTGAGTTGATTTGAGTTGAGTTGAGTTGAGTTGAGTTGAGTTGAGTTGAGTTGAGTTGAGTTGAGTTGAGTTGAGTTGAGTTGAGTTGAGTTGAGTTGAGTTGAGTTGAGTTGAGTTGAGTTGAGTTGAGTTGAGTTGAGTTGAGTTGAGTTGAGTTGAGTTGAGTTGAGTTGAGTTGAGTTGAGTTGAGTTGAGTTGAGTTGAGTTGAGTTGAGTTGAGTTGAGTTGAGTTGAGTTGAGTTGAGTTGAGTTGAGTTGAGTTGAGTTGAGTTGAGTTGAGTTGAGTTGAGTTGAGTTGAGTTGAGTTGAGTTGAGTTGAGTTGAGTTGAGTTGAGTTGAGTTGAGTTGAGTTGAGTTGAGTTGAGTTGAGTTGAGTTGAGTTGAGTTGAATTGAATTGAATTGAATTGAATTGAATTGAATTGAATTGAATTGAATTGAATTGAATTGAATTGAATTGAATTGAATTGAATTGAATTGAATTGAATTGAATTGAATTGAATTGAATTGAATTGAATTGAATTGAATTGAATTGAATTGAATTGAATTGAATTGAATTGAATTGAATTGAATTGAATTGAATTGAATTGAATTGAATTGAATTGAATTGAATTGAATTGAATTGAATTGAATTGAATTGAATTGAATTGAATTGAATTGAATTGAATTGAATTGAATTGAATTGAATTGAATTGAATTGAATTGAATTGAATTGAATTGAATTGAATTGAATTGAATTGAATTGAATTAAATTAAATTGAATTGAATTGAATTGAATTGAATTGAATTAAATTAAATTAAATTGAGTTGAATTGAATTGAATTGAATTGAATTGAATTGAATTGAATTGAATTGAATTGAATTGAATTGAATTGAATTGAATTGAATTGAATTAAATTGAATTGAACTGAATCGAACTTGAGATTGCATAATGTGAAAATAAATTGGAATGCACTGAATCAGATATGGCTAATTGTATGTATTTGATTGGATCATTTGAATTGGCATAGTTTAGATTGAATTGAAGTAAATTGAACTATAAGCCAACTAAGTTAGGTTTATTATAATACGAGGTGTATCGCGTAAGGTTATAAAGCTTCTGGGAGATGATAAAGAAGGCTAGTCTAACAAAAAATGACACCCTGAGGAGTTATAGTGTTAAAACTCATTTTTTGGCTTGTTTTAGAAAAACAGTTTCATTGGGTCACCCTAGCTCATAAAAGAAAATTTTTTTTATATAGAGTTTCAGCCGGTTGTATGAGTTTTTTAAAAATGTATTTGTCTTAAATGTTAAATGATTTGAAAGAACTTTGCAAAGTTCTGAACTTATAAAGTTGATATTTAAATTTTTTTTCTTAATTTTTGAATTTGACGGCCATTTTAGTATAAAAAAGTTTCCATTAACATGCCTTTTTATAATTTTTTTTGGGATCCCCGTTAAATTTTCTTTATTTAGGTGGTACATTTGTTTTGCCAACTTTTCAATTTGAGGCCGAAAAAAAATATTTTTCTATGTAGCACACGGGTTATTCGCATAATGGAGCCTTCAAAGTATATTTTTCTGACCTCAATTAAAAAAATTTATAAGGCAAATGTATGACCAAATTACAAAAAATTTAGCGAGAATTATAATTAAATTAAATTATAATTAAAATTATGAAAGGGTATGTTAGAAGTACCTTTTTCGTACTAATTAAAAAAAAAAAATTTATTTTATATATCAGCCTTATAAACTAAAAACACCCTCAAAGGGCCTTTACAATTAGCTAAAAGTTTTTATAAAAAATATTCTCTATCACACTAGAGTGACCCAATAACATTGTTTTTCTAAAACAAGTCAAAAAATCATTTTAAACTCTTTAACTAAGTATTCAGGGATACATTTTAGGTCCCCCTTCACGTGCAATTTGTTGATAGTCTAGGCCTTTTCTATCAACTCCTAGAAGCTTCGTAACTTTATGCGATACACCCTAAAGATAAATATTACGTATTATAGTAGGTATTTTATCTGAAAGAAAAAGTCAACTATTTGTTCGTCATGACAGCCCATCTCCTTATGCCTAAAATCTTTTTTTTATTCGCAGAGTAAACTTAACCAGATTTCAGATTAAAATGCAGAATTGCGACTGACGACTGCGACAAAAATTATGTGGTCACATGGCAGTGATATTGATATTTCAAATTCAAATAAATGAAATGCTTAGCTGGCCGTGGCGAGGTTTTATTAACAAAACCACAAAAAATTAATAAAAACAAAAATAATGTTTACACTAAATAGTCAATAAAAGACCAACCAAGTAGTAAAAACATAAAAGTTGAATGTACATTTTAGCGCCATTTATGTGTTTTTTTTTTTCAAATATTTTTGAGGGTTTATTTAGATTACGCGACTATGCGTATAATAAAAGTATTTTTATTTCTCATGTGGTTTTCAGTTGCTGGCTGCTTCCACACTTTTGTTGATATTTCAACGACTTGCATTCAAATTAGGCCTTAAGACCAATTCGAGAAAAAGCCAAAGCCAAAAACAACCATTTGCTACTATTTTGTTAGTTTAAACATTTTATTTGTGTTGCTTTCAATGATGATTGATTAAAAAGTTAACCTGCTGGCCAAGTGACTTGTGATAAATGTTGTTAAATTATCACAAATATTTTTACTGCTTGCATGCGAGTGTGTGTGTGAGAGTTGCATGTTGTTGTCAAATAGTGTCATGACATTTTTTCTTCTTCTCCAATTACAGCGCCTCCAGGCAGTGGGGTTGTGTTTCGTGAAATTATCAAAAAACTAAGTAATTTTTATAAGAATTTAATTAAGTCATTGGGTTTTCTTATAAAACTAAAATTTTAATTATACATTTCGTTGTTTTTAAAAGAGTAAAACAAAAAAATTGTTTTGTTTTAAAATTTTACACCAAATTTTTGTCATCATGCTGACAAACAGGTAATTTCAATTCATTTTGGTTTTTTGATTGCAAACTGGTATAATATTATTAAATCACTTGCAATTATTTCAACAAATTTCTTATTTGCAAATGTTTTTAACACCTTTGCAAAATTATTTTATAATTGTGACATTTATAATGAACTCTTTTTGCTTGTATTTTGACAAAGAAATAATTGTTTTCTTAAAAATACGTTCACTTAACGTTGTGAAAGTTGTCGAACATGATCAATCCAAATTTGGTGCTTGTGTTAGTAGCTATAGAGTTCTTAATATTAGTCAGCACACATTTTTAAGCATGACTTTTTCAATATTTTTAACATTTTTTGGGAGTTACTGGCTTTTCTACTTATTTTGTCTTTAAATATGTTGTTACAAAAATTAGGCTTGAAATTTTTATTATTATTTTTTAAAAGTTGTGATACAATGTAGTGCCTTTGAAATATCTTTATTTTAATAGGATTTTATTATAAAAATTGTGGGTGCCATATGTTACCGCTGGGCATTAATGGGTTAAAAACTATTTGATGCCAAAAATTGGATTTGTAACGCATGGTCCTAAGGGACCACTACTGAAATTTTTCGTAGAATACGTCTGTAGAACACTTTAACCCATTACAGAGAATTTTTTTTTTTTTTTGGGAAAAGCGGTCATAAGGACCCATAAAATATGTTTTTTGTGTAATTTGATTATGATCTTCGGATTTTCCAAAATATAGTTTTAAAATTTTACAGTGTGTAACATCACGGCTTAATGATCGGAATGAGTCGTACCATATCTCAAGTTTTTTGATTTGATTCGAGGTATATGTATGTATGTATTGTCCTTTAACTCATAGGAGGAGCATAGGGCCAATATGAAACGTCTCCATTTGTTGCGATGTATATAACAAAATGATATCTCTAGCTTAACAAAAACCATAAATGTTTTGTTTTAGCTAAAACCCTATAAAGTATCGTTTTTTAGAACGTCCACCCTGAAAGTCTCTAAGCCTACGTTTTTATAAAACTTTTTTTCCCAAAATCATAATGAAATCATGAAATATTTCTATAACATCTTATACCATTATATCCGGCTTTTATGGATCTTTTGACACCTTTTTCTAAAAACTAGACTATAATGCTTAAAACTTTAGAAAATGCGTTAAAAATCCAGTTTGAGGTATTAAATCTGTGTAGTAATACGCAAGACAAAAATTTGTCCTACCTTTTTTACTGTGTAAGGAATGGAGCATGACTTTGAATTATACACCATTAGAAAGGTATTTGTGTGTAAATGTGCAAAAAGTTAAATCTATTTTAATATTTGCCATTAAGCTAGGAAAAATTAAACGCAAATTTTCCAAAACTAACAACGGCAAAAAACGCGGTCACACAGAGCTGAAAAGAGTATACAGCACAAAGGGAAAGACAAAAAGCTGACTGACACTGACCTCATGTTTTTTTGTTTCACATTTGTCATTGTACCAGGGATAATAAATGAGTTTTTCTATTTTGTACCAAATAGCAAAAAAAGTACTAAAACTGTCCAAAAAGTACCATAATTATTTAATACACTTGTGTTCAAATTTTGACTTTTGGCCGATTCTATTGTAGTTATTTTTAAAGCGCCATCTGGTAAAATATTAATATTTTTTCAGCACTTAAGCAAAATCTACTTTGTAATGAATTTCTAACAAGCCTACTTGAAGCCCCACTTTGCGAAATCATTGTTGTCCAGTGTAATCAATGCCTTAACTTAAGGTTTTTAAGATTACACTAAGCCTTAAGGGTCTTAATTAACACAAAAGACGCCACGCCACTGCAAATGCAACATGTTTGATGCCAAAAATGAGCATAATGGCCAATAAAATTTTTAATTTCTGTAAATTCCATCAAAAAATACGACAGATCATGAGAGAAAAATTTCAAAATTTCGAAATAAAAAATAAAAAACTGAAATGAAGAAGACGAAGCAGCAGATAATTCAAAAAATTTTAACAGATAAAACGCTTGAGTGAGATAGCAAATACGCTGAAGACATTAAAATCGAATTGGGCAGAAAAAAAAAAAAAAAAACCAAAGCATTAATTTAGTGAATAATTTAAAGAAATAAAATGAAATAAAGAAATATTCAAATTTCATATAAAAAGCATCTTAAGCGCGTTTACAAAGTTTAATCAGTTAAAATCGCTCATCATAGCGACATCGGCAAGTGATAGACCGAATCGATCGAAACGGTAAAAACCGGACGTCAAGAAAAAAAAAAAATAAAAAGTCAAAAACGACAACGAGAACTCGAAACAGAAACAAAAAAAAAAAAACAAAATAAAAAGTATCGTAAAAACGTGTAACTGAGAAACGAGAAAAAAAAAAAAAAAATTAACGCAAAAATGTGTGAAATTGTGAGTTTAAAAAATAAAAATTTAAAAAAAAAATCCAAATTGTAAAACCAAATTCTTACTCCTTTAGAAATTATATATCTGCACAATGCCAGCAATATCACTATTACTCGCTGCAATATCGGCGCATCCAAAAGCTGGCCTTCTAACGGATTACACGATAACGCCAAGCTCACAGGTCGCATACTATCACTACCCAGCGCCGCAACGTAATCAACAACTGGAAGAGACACCGCGTAGATTGGCAACATATCAGCAGTTGCAACAGCAAATGACAGGTACAAATGTGCAGCAACAATACTATCAACCGCAACAACAGCAACAACAAATGCCATATCAACAGCAAGTGTCATATCAGCAACCACAGCAGCAGCAACAACAACAAGTGTCATATCAGCAACCGCAGCCGCAGCAGCAACAAGTGTCATATCAACAACCCCAGCAGCAGTACCAACAAGTGTCATATCAACAATCACAACCATCTCCAGTGTCATATCAACAACGATCATATCAACAATCATATCAACAATCACAGCAACAGCAACCATCAGTATCATATCAATCACAACAACAGTATCAACAACAACCATCAGCGTCATATCAACCAAAACAAATGCATAACACCGCCATTGCAGTACAACAATTTGCTTCACCAGCATTAGAGAATGCGGCTTTCTCGATGGCCTTGACAAGTCAAGGTTACGTTTTTAGCCCACCATCATCACCATCAGCCGCAGCAGCAGCATCTGCGGCGTCCGCAGCAACGCTTTCGACTGTATCGTCATCGCCAACAAGCGAAGAGCAGTCTTTAAACGTTAAGTTACCCGTGCCCTTCGGTATAACGCCAATCAATGCTGAACCACTGCCCCTACAGGCTGGTACCCCCTTCGATTCATTACGACAAGTATCGAAAATCACGTCCTATGGTACAAATCATCCGCTTAAGCGGAGACGGTGAGAGTATTGTGAACGTGCGTGAGAGAGAGAGAGAGAGAGAGAGAGTTACAATAGATATAGCGAGCGAGTTTTATAATGCACAGTGTTAGCTTTTTGAGTTTTCGTTGGATAATAATTATTTTGTGAGTTGTGTTCGTTATTTTCAACAAATATTGCAAGTTCAATATAAGTGATATTTCCGCACCTCAGGAAAAATTACTTTATCTTCCTAAAATAAAAATCCATATTTTTTGCATTTTCCAAAAAGCAAAATTTAAAGATGATTGTTGCGACCTTCTTGAAATATGAAAAATGTTCATGCAGGCTTTTATTCGAAAATAAAAAACTGTATTATTTTGAATAAAAAAACACATTGATCATTGGAAAATTACAAAAATTGACGGAGTTACGGCCTTTCGAAATTGCAAATGAGGAACTCAAGTTCTTGAGATATCAAAGTACAAAGTTTGACAAATATTGCGGAGCTCTCCAGAAATATGAGACAAGAAATGAAAGGAAAATAATTAAATCTGACAATATTTTTTGTGGTGTTATAAAATCGGTACAGAAACTCTATTTTGTGCTTGTGGCTTCACAAAAGAAAGAATTATTGTCCAAAAACATAACCGTAAAAAATGGGCACTTCTATTATAGCATCCATTTTTCGACCAGTTACAAGATTCAACGAATTGGTTTATATACTCGTTTCATGCGAGATATAACGTGTTAAAGTGTTAAGAGCAATAAATGACCCTTTCCGTTGAGGGGATAAAGGTTGGATAAAATTCCTTTTTCTGGTATTTCTAAATTAATAACATTGTGCTCGTGGAAAAGTCTAATATTGATGGGTTCGCTGAATTCAATGAACATAGTCTTTTTTACGGTTTGGCTTTGAATTTTAAGGTATTCGGGCTTAAAAATCAATCACATGCTAATTTGATACATTCCACAAAGAATGCACAAATTGTTAAATGCGCCATATTATCGAAAATTATAAGATTTTATCTTAAAAATATTGAAAAAATTAATAATTAAAAAAGTTATAGCCATTTCAAAATTATTTCCCATATAATCACGCACAATGTAATGAGTAACATTAAATGAAAATGAAAACATAAAAAAACGTTATTTAACACTTTTCTGCATTTACTGCAATCATGAGTACTCGATAGGTAAGAAAAAGTAAAAAATAGATCATAATATGAAAAGTTTGGACTGAACTTAACAGATTCTGTTGAATAAATGGTTCAAATAGAACAAAACGTACTGGGTACTTTTTCATACAGTTTTCAATCCCGAATATATCAAGTACCAGAGCTAAGCCTTTAAAACAACTTATGTATACCACCAAGGTACTAGGTACTCTAGTTCTGTTTACTATTTAGGACTTATGAATTTTAGAAACACAAAAATGTGTCCGTTTCGAGCACAGTGTAATCAGCTTAAAATGAATTTTAAAATGCGGAACATGCTCTCAAGCAGTGAGTCCAACTTTACCTTGACAACCGATAAAGTTTACGCTCTTTCTTGTTTTAAGCTTTCCCCGCAGTAAAAATATGAGACAGTCTACAAAAAATATTACTTAGTTCACGGTTAGTACAAGCCCGAAACTAGTGAAAAAGGGATGCAGTGGGGGCTAGTTTAATATCGGTTTTTAGTTTGTAGGGGCAAATAAATTTTAATTGTGTTGAAAACAAATTATAATTTTCGTTTTTTGCTCTTGAAATAATTTGTGTGTCAAAATAAATTGTGGAAAAAAATTGAAATTAATGAATTCATTTTTGTTAATGCTTTTATGAATGTAATTTAACTTTATTTAAATTGTTTTAAGAAAATATAAATTCAAATCAAAAAAAAATAAAAATAAATAAATTGTCATAGGACTACTTCATACCACAACTAGCCCTGGACTGGTGTAAAAGTAATGCATAAGGGGCCAATTAAAATTTCGTAGGACATCAATACGCAAAAAATAATAGTTGCTTCTATGCAAAAGGGATTAAACTCGGACTAGTACTGATTGGTAGAGAACTAGTTAATGGACTACTCTTAAAGTAGCCCGTTTGCCTGCAGAGTTCTTTTTTATAAAATTTCATCATGAAAAATAAGAACGAATGGCAGGTTTCTAAGATATCCGGATCAAGTAGCTATAGTCTCCATCATTGATCATTACCTTGTAGGCTCACCAATTGGAATCTAACTTTCCGAATTATCATTCGTTGGAGCAAAACTATCTCAAACCATAACTTCAAATCGCGTTTTATTTAAAAAAAATTAAAACGAAAATTTTAGTGCCTGTGTAAAATTTTTTTGTTGGACAAATCCTAAAAAAGAATATTTAGCTTTAAAAAAATCAACAAAATAAGTATGCGAGTTTCCTACTTAGCACAAATAAGTTCATTATAAACTAAAATTCTTTAAAAAAATTCAATATATATTGCACTAAAGCGTTACATACAATTATATCGTACCTATTCAAGCAAAAAACACTAAGACAGCTTTGTCTAGCTTTGAATTATTTTTTATTTCTGGCCTAAAATATTATGGGCCATATATGTTGAACAACTGACCAAGTGTTTTCCAATTTAATAGACACTATATAAATAATTCGACATATGTTTATAAAAAGTGGATTTGACCTTAGGTGATTCAATGTTATCTTACTTTTAAAATATCAAGGTTAGCGATTTCTTACACTTCAACACCTCCTCATCGTTTATTGCTTTTGGCTAACAAACATGAAATTCTATTTATCCCACAAAACTCAAAAAACTCAACACTGTGCGCTCTGTTGGCTCTGCATGCAAAAGTCATTGAGCATTAAATATAAGTTTTAGTAAATTGTTTATATTTAGATTTTAAAAAAAAAAAAAATTTTCATACTGCATTAACTTAACCAACTGTGTTATTAACCGATTTACATATCGAATGAAAAAAAAGAAGACGAAGAAAAAAAAACTTGCCATATAAATTGTTGTTTTATTGTTTTATTCATTTATTTGGAATATTTGGAATTGTGCTTAATTTGGTTGTTTTGTTATCGTTTGTGTATCCGTATCTTTGAAGTAGATGTTTCGCGCTATGGTGACAATCTGATATTCGTGCCATTAATATACCAAACCACTCATGTGATCATGTTAAGGTCATATGACTGAACGAACGCCTTTCACCTCAGGTGGTTGTTAACAACTAGTTTATACCAGATCTACCAGGGGGATAATGATGATGTTGATGAATGCGAAATTGTGAAAAGAAGAAGATGCCACACCTCGAAATTTCGTAAGTTTTTGCAAGTTGATTGAACCTTTATAGTCTTAAAAGCTATGCGATTTTTTATTATCTTTTGAATGGGGCTCGCCAGCAGTGGAATTAAGATGCCAATATGTATATCTTTGTCAAAAAGGAAAAAAAGCTTAAGTTGACTTGAGAGTAATTGAGTAAAGCTCAATTTTCCATTAGTTCTTGATAAAAATATATGAGGGGTGTAGAAGCAAAGGCAGCAATCTCCATGTTGTATATGAACGTGTTTGATCGTGTTTGATCACAAGCTACCATCAAATGCAACGAGATGTCACTATCAACCATGTCCATGATTAAAATAGAGACTGTCGTCTTTGATTCTATACCTGTTTGATCGTGCCATCTTCTTGCATTTTATGATACTTTGTGGTCAAACACTAACAGATACACTAAGAAAAAAAATGGAGATTGCTGTCTTTGCTTCTATACTCCTCATATGATATCATTCATAGACCTATGCTAAACTATTTTTTGTAAATTTTGATGTAAGACCCAAGCCTAAATTTACTATCGCAAACTTTACCGAATAAATAAATAATATATATTAAAAATTTATTTCAAATGAAGAAATCAAGAATTCGCTGATTTACTAGTTTTAACATCAATTTGCAATAACATTTCAATTCACGCCCCTAAGTAGCTCTATGTAAATAAAATTAATTATTCTTTTCTATAAATTTGTCATTAATGAATGACTTTTATTGCCTCCTGTAGACAAACGATTTGCCGACATGTTTTAAAATTGGGATTTTATCAAAATGCGATCAATTTGACTGATCAAAGAGAATTTATGGCAACTAAAAATACAACTTAAGCATTTCAAAAATTCAATTAACAAATTTAATAATTAATTCATCATATCATTTAGAAATGATTATCATTAGTATTCTTAAAATTAGTACAAATTTGCATATTTGTTGCAAATAAAATTTTAAACTATTTTAGAAAAAAAAACTGTTTTGTTTCAACAGAATAAGAAACACGTTTGTCAATTAAAGAATCATAAAAATTATACCTAAAGAGTATTGCACCTTAATAAATGCTTGGATGATAATTAGAAACTGGTCTCGATGATAGAAGTATTCAGAAATAGCTCCACAAATTCTCGTAATGAGATATATACAGAATTTCAGCTTAAATTTTGAAGACATTTTGCCTGGTACTTAAGATTTTTAAAGTAAAAGTGCTTTATATTTGAACTTAAAAGAGTTTGGGAAAACTTTTTTGATAATTTAATTCAAATAATAGGTAAAATCAATTCTATAAATCGGCACTTAAAATGCAAAAAGGCGTAACGTCATTTAAAACTTTTTCAAAGGTTTTGCAAAAAACTTTTCAAGACTCCAAATATCGTCCTTAGACAATTGAAAAGCCATAAGTCAGTTTTTCAAGGTTTTGAGATATTTGAAGTTCAAAAAATTAAATTTTATTTTTTTGTATGAAAATCATTGTTTTGCCATTACTTTAATGATAAAAGAAACAATTTTTAACAGAGATATGGCTAAATGGGTCTTATCAAACCAAAAACTATAATATTTTGGACCAGAAATACCACTGAATGGGGGCTATATATAAAATTTTTTAGGCAGTTTTGTCTAATATTGCTTTATATTGATTTTATTTAAGGTAAAACTTGCCAGTCTTAATACAGTCTAAGATACTACATGCTTCAAAAAGTCCCGGGAAAAATTATGAAAACACAAACTTTTTGATAAAAATGGATTTTAATCTTCAACACAGTTCCCTTCGAAGGAGGCCGTTCAAACGGTCCAATAACGCTACGTGATGGATCTGCCTTTCTCAAGATAGTCCATGAGAATTATGCCATCTGCACCCCAAAATATGCTCGCCATCACCCTCCCAGCTGACGTTTGCGTTTTTGGGCGCTTTGAACGATTCTCTCCCGGTTCTAACAATGTTGCCGAGTGTTTATTGTACTCCGTTATGTAGTGGTGGATCCATGTTTTGTCCATTATTACGAATTGACGCAAAAAATCTTTCGAATTACGCCAAAACAGCTGTCAGCAAACGCGGCACCCAAAGCGCTCACATCTTTTTCATTTCATTTCATTTCATTTCATGATACTATCTCACACACAAAACTAAGCATATCGACGTTAATAACCACACTCTGATATAAATGCAGTCTTTCCTAAGGTAACTTCACTGAGGCCATTCGTATCAATGAAACAGTATTGCGGTAGTTCATCAAAATTTGTAGATATTTTAATGTGGCAGGAGGCTGAGAAAAAAGTCGCATGACAAAGTTCAATATTGTGTTTTTAAATAAAATTGAACATTAATTACGACATTTGACAATTACAGTGAAACACTCGAAATTAAGTTTATTTTACCACTAAAACTTTAATTTCGGAAGAGAAACATGCCAGGAGAATGAGAATTTGGCATTTTAAGTTCAGTTTTTGTATGATATATCTTTGGAATCGAGCTTATATTCAGTGTCATACTAGAAACAATTTTTATGTATACTTTTGTTCCTAAATCAATGCATTATATTTATAAAAAATATACAAAATTATTTCTAGTTCTATCTAGTCACCGAACATTCCCTCCTGAGTAAAATCATCCATATGTATGTAGTATGTATTATGAAAGCAAAATTTTAAGGAGGCCGAGAAATGTCGTTCTGCGTAGCTAATCAATTAATAATGATATTTCCAATCAAAAACTGCCTTCTAATCAGCTGATGTGCAGAAAGATGATGATACCAAGCGGATTTCTCTGGGACCAAGTGTGTCTTCGCAATTCAAGCAGCCTATTCAAGTAGCTCTTATATAAGACCATTCTAATAAATTTGCCTCAAGACAAAAAACGAATTTAGCTCGCCGAAAAAAAATATACTGAATATTATCTTTAATTTTTAATGACACATTTACCACGCACAAATGTCGTATTTTCCTCATATATGTACCTTATTGTTGCGTTAATTTGTTAATTAAATTTATTTTATTTAATTTAATTTACCACAGTTATTCCTTAAAATAAACTTTTAATCACGCGTTAAATTTTTGTGCTTGTTTTTTTGTTGTTTATCTATTTCCCTCGATCAAATCATTAATTTTACGCCTAAAAAATCCATAAATCAACTTATAAGATATTTCACTAAGCATATCAAATGCCTTTTTAAAGAAGTTAGTGAAACAAATAAAATGGTATTCATGGATATTAATTTAGATTTCGATTTCTATAGTAGGTGCAAGAAAAAAGGGCAAATTTTAAGAAACTGGAATTTTTGAATAGCTAATGGCATGTATGCCATCACTCCAACTAGCACTTTAGAATACTTGAAAATCTGACGTAAAAAAGAGAGCCTAAATAACTATCAAAACAAAAAAATAATTGAGTCAATAGATTTCAAAATATGTACATATTAGAGATAATAGAGGGACCTGATAAAAATCGTAAGATATTGAACTATATCGAAAACAAGGTCTCAGAAACAAACTATGCTCTTGAATAAGAACTGCCCCAGAAAAATTTGATACTTTGTTTTTCATCAACAAAAAAATACGTAATGAATTATTTTTAAATATTGTTTTTTAATTTATTAATAAGTAGTATAACGAATAGAAATAATCGTACACTATTGACAAATATTTATTTTACATAAAAATATTTTACTTTTTTGTTAAGACCCTTCATCAAGTTTTGTGCAGTTGTTTCGTCAACAGTACCGTACGACCTTCGCCATTTATTTTTGAAATCTTTTAAATTTTTTGCAGTATTTTTACTCTTCCAAAGATCTGATTTCATTAGAGCCCAATATCTCTAAATAGGTCGAAGCTCTGGGCAGTTAAGTGGATTCGCATTTTTGGGTACGAAATTTACATTATTGCTATTGTATCATTCTATGGTGGCTCTAGAGTAGTGATAGGTTGCTAAATCAGGCCAGAATATTACAGTACCCCAGTGCTCACGAATAAATAGCAAAAGACGTTTCTGAAGGCATTCATCAATATAAATTTTCGAGTTAATTGTGCCCTGTGTTACAAAAAAACTGCTTCACAGACCCCAAGTTTATATGGCCTGCCAAACCATATGCTGCTTGGGAAATTTTGTAATTTTCTTCGCTTTAAATTTGCTCTATACCTGTTTCTTCTCCAAACAGGTATAAAATTTGTGTTCTGGTAGCTGTTTAAAATCTGCCTTGATGTATGTTTCATCGTCCATTGCGCAGCAGTCAAATTTAGTCAGGTAATCGACATATAACTTTCGAGCTCGCTTTTGAGACTCTAACTGCTTTTCATGGGAACAATCTGGCACTTTTTGAACTTCGTAGGTCTTTAGCTTAAGTTTTTTCTTTAGTCTGTTAATAGAAGATTTTAAGGTTCCTGCTCTGGCAGCTATATCGCGTTCTGAAGTGTTAGGATTCTGCTTAAAAAGGCGCTTTACCTTTTTCACCAACTGTGGATCTATACTGGCTTTCTTACCTGAACCCTTTTTCCGCGTAATAAGTTGACCCTTTCTATAATTCGAAATAACCCTTTGGACAGTGATTTTTGATGCACCTGTTTTTTTATATATGGCTGGTTTTTGAAGGTAAGTGTACAAAATGAGTTTGCGCTTTTTTTCTTTATTGCTAGACATCTTTATCGTTTGAAGTTTGTTTGCCAAGTGTTATATATTTGTGTAATTGTCATGTTATATAGAAAAAAAAAACGGCAGGTGGCACTCGGGGAGTGGCCGATGATATTGGAAGCTAATGCTTATTATAAGCTAATATAATATCCATATGTGAAATGTATATATCTATATATATGAGCGCCCCTCTTACGTTCGAAAAATAAGTGAGAGAGAGAGAGAGAGAGAGAGAGAGCATGAGCTGGTGCGCGCAATGTTTATAAACATATATATATGTATACATACATATATACTGTATACTGTACTTTGTATACAGTACGTCTCTATTTTTATATGTGTGACGCATTTTCGTTGCAAACATCCGTTACACTTTTTCGTTGCATGTTTTCGCTGTTCAGACTCTGCCTCTCAAAACGTCCGATAAGGAAGCATTAGCTTCCAATAGCACCCATATTTTGACCTGCACGATCATTGGGTAAATCATAATCATTAGGAATAAAAGTATCAAATTTTTCTGAGGCTGTCCTTAGTATAAAAAAAAGTGTCGAAAAGTAGATTAGCATCAAATAGTGATTTTATTGATGTGATTTTAACGAAACCGAATGCTTTAAATATGAGTTTTCGTAGTTGGAACCTAAATTGGAATTAATAGATACATTTATATAAGGTTGACGAAAAAAAAAGTTCAGAAAAGTGGGTTTAACCAATTTTTTTTCATATATCAAAGTATCTTTATTGAGTCAAATATTTTCCATTGTTATTGACCATCGTTCTCCATTTTTCGAGCAAAACCATAATATCGTCTGTGAGGGATTCCACGAAAGGAGTTTTATTCTAACTTTCAATGCTTGTCTTCTTTCTTTTACTTTCAACAATTTAGCGATGCAAATTTTTAATCGACCTCCATCATAACTTTCAGTTCAAAACATTCGGAACTGAAGTCGGAGTTCAAAATCAATCAGAAGTTCCAACCGTTCTGAACCGGAAAAGAAGCTCTGTGTCATCCCTATTACCAAATTAACGAAAAGGGGTTATGAACTAAAGCGTTTTACAGATTGCCTCTCGTGCAAAATTCTAAGTAAAGAATTTTCTATGGCATTTTCTTCGCACAACTTTTGCGATGTAATGTCGTGAAGATGATTTCTGCATTAAAGTTCTCTAACTTGAATTCTGTATCATGATGATGATGGTGCAATGTACATGGTCGTAAAACTTATCATTACTCAGGTCGATAAGGCCGTGTGAACACATTACACAGTGCTATGAAGATTTTAAATTTCATTAACAATTCGGAGTAAATAAATTTTCAATAATGATATATTGGCTTATATACATTTATTTCTATATATAAAAAAACAGTTTGTTGAAATGCATGCAAATTTTTGTAGGCACGTGCTTAACTTCCTTGAAAGAGCTAAAAAAAGACAATACTAAGACGAGTATATTCAGGCCATGTGTAAAATTTGCAAAAGCTAAAGGTGGATCAAATTGTTTCCATTTCAAAAAATTTTCAGTAAACACATCACGTATTTTCGCGTAAATTGATACAAATTATTCAAACGATTTGTGGTAATAACCATTAAATGGCTTTAAATATTTGACTTACTGTAAGGCCTTTAATTCTTTTTTGAGTATAAAAGGTTTGCTTTATCAAAAACCAAGACATATTTCAATTAACAAGCTACAATTGAAGTAACACGAAATTTCAAAAAAAAAAAAACTCTCAAAAATGTTCAAATTCGTAAGTTGCTTTAGTTGTTCGTATCTAAGTAATTAAATAACCTTCATTAATCTTTTAATTTTACAGGTAATTGTTGTCTTCGCTTTGATTGCTAGCGCTGCTGCCAAGCCCGGTCTGCTTGCAGCAGCTCCCTTGGCTTATGCCAATGCACCACTGTATGCAGCAGGCGGTAGCAATCAAGTGGACATTCGCAATAACTACGATGGCGCGCTGTCATCTTATGCAACTGCACCCTTCGGTTATGCCGGTCCATTTTCCAGTCGTTATGTAGCTGGCATACCAACTGCTGCTTATGCTGCAGCTGCACCTTTAGCTGCCGCTCCATTTGCTGCTGCGCCATTTGCTGCTGCTGCTCCATTTGCTGCTGCTGCTCCATTTGCTGCTGCTGCTCCATTTGCTGCTGCGCCATTCGCTGCTGCTCCTTTCGCCGCAGCGCCCGCTCCTTTAGCTGCTCCTGCATTTGCTAGGTATGCATCATCACTACCTGCTGCTTATGCTGCTGGTGCGCCTTTCGCACAGCAATATGCTGCCGCTCCATATGCTGCTGCTCCATATGCTGCTGCTGGTCCATTTGCTTCACCGTTTGCTGCTCCATCACCATATGTGTTCTAAGTTGAGGTGCGCTGATGTTGCTAGCGACTTGCGTATAAAGACTGTCTACATTTTTTTGCCATTCGTATTTTAAATAAAGTCCATTTTAGTTAAAAAATTTAATTAATTCATAAAAACTGTATGGCTGTTTGTATTTTTCTTTGGGGATTTTGCTTTGAGTGTAAATTTCAATCACATTCTTTCCAATTTAAGCCGCCGTCAGTGGGAAGTTGGAACAGACATATCCAATGGTAAAAAGTCTCATGACAATGTTCTATTTAACTATCAATGCAATTAAAAATACTTATCATAAGCAAGAGGTGGCTTCAGAAGATTGCTAGGCAAAAATGCTAGTATTGTGTCATGAGTGTCAAGTTTATGAGAGTCAAATTTCAATAATCAGATGTATTGTATCGATTTAAATTCAATAATTTAATATATTTTACCATATTGCTCATGGCCCGCTTGAAAAAAATTAACTGAAAAGTTCGAGGACGACGGAGTTTTTTGTTGGGTTCTTTTCAGGAAATCATCCGAAGTCAATCCTGACAAGAATTCAAATCGCAACACGTGCCAATTTTGAAAACGGACAGTTTTTGCTATTTTTAAACGAATATTTTCAAATGTTTGCACTAAATACCGTTTATCTGTGTATATATCGACCTCGGCTACCCCCCTATGTGAAAACTCATTCAATTCTATGAATATTTGCCCAAGAAACCATACCTCTGCGTTCAACTTTAGTTCGGCGTATTTTGGGAAATAAATTTGCTGTTTTTTTTAATTTTACAGAACAATACAATGCTTTCCTCTGGAGTAAAAAAAGATTTTTGCCTTCAGCGGGCGTTCAAAAGCCAAAAACACCCATGTAGCGTCCGAATCCCATCTTGAGTCATACATCATTTTAAAGCTTATAAATTATGCTTTAATTTAAAGTACTTTTAAAAAAAATCTAAGGGGGTTTTTTTAAAAAAAATTCCAAAGTATTTTTAAGTGTAAAAGATTTTGTTGAAAAAAAAAAAATTTTTTCACCAAGTAATATTTTTTTATAAAAACAACACTTCAGAATGAATGGGACCTGTAACTTAGATTTATAAATTTACAAACTTTAGTGCAAGCTGAAAATTTTTGAGAAAACACCCTTTTCATGAAAATGACTAAAAACGCAAACTTCAACACCCTTCATTTTAACAACAAATGGTACTATGACCAAATCCTCCCGGATTGTTGTTCTTGCACACCGGATCAACCTTATTGCCAAATTTGAGCGAAATCAGAGACAAAAAAATATAAACCTGGTACACTTGGCGTGTTTTGCTTCATATATATAGCTCGTCTGATCGAAAATGAGCGAAATCGGTCAACGGATATGCCCACCACCCATACAACAAAATTATTCAAAACGCAATGTTAAGAGCATTGTTACCGATAAAGCAATTAAAATTCATATAAATACTTGGGATAGCAAATACAAGCTTTGAGCAAAATCTATGTGTGTTCAAACGAGAGGGCGTGGTACCTCCCATATAAGCAAAAGTTTCAAAATGCTATAGTGATTGCGTCTTTTGAGATTAACCAATCAAACTTCATGCAGAAACTCAAAATAGTGAATGCAAGCTCTGATCATTAGCTTGGTTTATTCAGAAAAGAGGGCGTGGCAGGGCATACCTCCCACACACTGAAAGTTTTCAAAATGCTGTAGTGAAGGAGGTATTTGAGATAATGTAATAATATTTAGCACAGATATTTGGATAACAGTCTGTGGCACTTCAACTACAAGCAATATTTTTATAATGCTATGATGCATGCGTTATTTGAGGTAATACAACCAAATTTCAAACAGAAACTTGGAATAGTAATCAGAAACTTTGAGCAAAAACTCTGAACAAAAAGGCGTGGCACCTCCCATGCAACCAAAATTTTCAAAACGCTGCAGTGTAAGTAATTTAATTTTGGCCAGGCCAAAGATAACACAGATTTTCTTTGAAAGAACCAGGAAAGACTTATAATCGGTCTATCTAAGCTTCGAAAAGTTTTCCACGGAAAAGTTGACTTGTCTTTATATGGCTTATAAAACTGTTCAGTTAATCACAAAGTGCATTGTCGCTAATCGCGCTAAAAGGAGTAACTGCACTCAATAGCACCTTAATATCAATAGCGCGAATTGGGTACAAAAGCAATGACCTATTACTGTTTTCCATGCAATAATTTATGTTACATAACATTGTTTATGTCGCCCTTCCCTCGCCGAATGACAAAAGACAAAACAAATTTGAAACGATTACTTAATGTAGTGACCATTACACTACAAGCAAGCACCCTAATAAAGTAACTATGTCTTTAGGCAAATTATGTTTAGGTGAACAATACACCATGTGACATTTTCATGCATGACCATAAGTCACGAACGTTTTGTTACCCAATTTATGTTTTTTTTTTTTTTTCATTTCTTTTAACCATGCTCACAAGTAATTAACAAGTGCGTTACTTTAAATGCGCCCACTTCCCGAAAATGGTCGACACTATCACCAAAAATGAAAGTGAAGTGTCAACGACAGTTTTGCATAGTAAGAGTGGCATTACATTTAGTTTGATATATAAATTGCAAGAGCAAAATTATTATTTTAATAAACCACAAACACTTGTACAGTGAAGACGCTCCGCCGAAAGCACCATAATCAAGCTATAGGAATCAATTTAAGATGTCACCGGTTAAAGTAGTAAGTTGAACTAATCAATTATGTATCACACGTTCTTATTAATTTATCACAAACTTTCAATCACTTCAGGCTTTTGTTATCCTCGCTATTGCAGTTTTGGCTGTCTATGCAAAACCCTCACCTCCTTATGGTTTCGATGGATTTCAACACTCTGCGGCGCCTCCAGATCACTTTGATTTTGCACCACCAGTTTTGCCACCTGCAGAATTTCATACAGCTCATCATTCGCATTTAATACCAGCAGCACAAGAACCAATTTGGGCAGCAGAAGAACTAATTTGGGCTGCACCACCCCCGCCACCACCAGCATATTTACCTGCTCCTTTTGCTCCAGCTGTATTACCAGCGCCTGAACCTTATTGGCCAGCACCAGCAACATATCTGCCTCAACACTTTCTACCAGCACCTGCACCTTTATTGCCTGCGCCCGCACCACTACCAATCACTAAGGTTTTACCTCCTGTTTATGAAGCCGTAGCATTTGCGCCGCCACCTAGCTATCGTGCTACTTTTGGTCCAAAGACCACAACACATCACATTTCGGTGGGTTATGCATTTCCACAGCCCACATACGCTAAGGTCATTGCACCACATGCACATTTACATGCTGCACCTTTAAGCTTTTCACATCATCATCATCATTTGAAATCATTGTGGTAGAGTCCTTTGCATGCGTACAAAGGTGGGGTACCACAATGGAAAAGTTTTTCGAAAACTGCCATTACCCCGTCAGGGAGAAATTTATACCAAAGTCACTTAGCATATTAGCAATAATGAAGCTTGTATAGTATTTTAACTTGTATTTATTTGTGTATACGTATATATCGTTGTAGTAAAATGTTTTTTATTAAAATTTTTAATAAATTTTCATTGTTTACATTAAATTGTACACATACATTAAAGTGGGTCGCCCAAAGAAAAATAATCTACTATCATTTTTTTTTTGACATGATAACCCGGATAGAAAAAAAAAAAAAAAATTGTATTTCAAAAATATTTTATATATGCATCGTTGGCTTAGAATATTGGGTCCAGCCCAGAATTCCTCTTCACTCCAGGTTTTTTTATGTAAAGTTATTCATTTAGGTCCAAATATACACAAACCTCTTTTTTTTTTAAATCGTTCAATAATTTAATCGATTTCCACGCTCGAGTTTTGGTTACCAAATGTATTTGTCGATTCTGAACTCGTATCAGATCGCTGAATTACTCTATAGCTTTTGGTTTCTGAGCCATTCCGACCTTAAAGTTGAAAAATAAGTAGTTCAAAAACATGATTTTTAAGGTTATATAGAGGATAGAGAGGATATTGAGGATATGGTGGATTCTCATATGATTTTTAACTCCACGAATAAAAAAAAAACTTTTTCTGTATGAATGTTTGAACCCCAGTAAATAACTTTGCATAAAAAAACCTCGAGTGGGATGATCTCGAGGTATAGCCGAGTTCAAAAACAAGTGATATAAAAGTCGATACAATTTGGAGCTCAAAGAATTGGCAAACAACTTACGAAAAAGTTATACGTTTTGTTAATCCTAACATTGAATATGCATATGAATGCAAAAAACCCTAAAGAGAATCCTTAAGAGAAAAATATATTTACCGCGTGGCTTAACCGAAAAAGAGCAGTTATAAGCGATTTAAGTAAGATGAATGTATCGTATCGATCAATAAGCTTTGAGCTTTGACGCACCAAGATTTGTAACGATATGAAAGAAGAAGATAGCAATTCATAGTGTTCTTTTATACGCAGTTTCTCTTTAAATTTCATAGCACTGGAACTATCAGTTCGAAGCTATAATGAATGAAACTTTGACTTTTTTAAAAATATCTGTTCGAGGATGCAAGCCTTTTTGCACCCTGGTCAAACATTACCAATCAAGAAGAGCGTTGCGCGTGATGTTGGCTCGTTAATTTATTCACGATTACTGAAAAACTTAAAACTAGACAAGTGAAAATGAAGTTACAAAAAATATTCAAAATTAATGAGAAGAAAAATACAAAAGTATAAGAGAAATTTAGGATGCGCCACAAATGGGCGAGAGATCAAAAGAGAATAAAATTAGATTTTATCGGTGCGTGTAGGTTTGTTTACACGGTAGGCAAACTATGCTTGCTCATCTACAAACATTCTCCCCCCGTTGGAAGACCGAGGCTTTCAATATCACCTATAGGCAGAACTGCTATTTTGGTAACTGCTCGCTTCACCGTGCCAGAAGCTGTTTGAATGGAGGCGACGCGTGCTACACCATCAGCACCAAAAGTGACATCGGTTACTCGCCCCAGTGGCCATTTGAGTGGCGGCAAGTTTTCGTCCTTGAGGATGACTATGGCTCCAATGTTGATATTAGTATGTGGTGAACGCCACTTGCTTCTTTCTTGTAGGAGAGTTAAATAGTTTGCGCTCCACTTCTTCCAGAAAATTTGAGTGAGGTGGGATACCCTTTGCCACCTACTGAGACGACCAAGATTGACCTCAGTGACATCAGGTTCAATGATTGCAGTGAACGGTGCCCCTATCAAAAAATGAGCGGGCGTCAGCACCTCCAAGTCGTTAGGATTTTCTGAAACGGGATAGAGCGGACGGGAATTAATGATGGCGGATATCTGACACACAAGGGTGCGCAGCTCCTCAAAAGTTAATGTAGAGAGGCCGACAGTTCTGTAAAAATGAAATTTTGCAGCCTTAACGGCTGCCTCCCACAATCCCCCAAAATGTGGAGAGCGGGGAGGGATGAAACACCATTTGATGCCTTCGTCCAGGCACAGCTGATGAACGGCTTGTTGATGCTGCTCAGTCAAAAAGAGTCGCCTTAAATCAGCGAGCTCATTTCTGGCGCCAACAAAATTTGTTGCATTGTCAGTCCAGATAGTATGTGGCTTGCCTCTGGTGTAGACGAAGCGCTTCAATGCAGCAATAAATGACAGCGTTGACAAATCTGGAACCAGCTCCATATGCGTCGCCTTTGTTGCAAAACAAATGAAGATACAGGTGTAACATTTTACAGGCCCTCGTGTACGAATTTCGTTTTTGTAGTAGAAAGGTCCGCAAAAATCGATCCCAGTGGTGAAAAAAGTTTTGCATGCCTGTACTCTGCCGGCCGGCAAGTTTCCCATGATGTGTTTGACAGTTATTGGCTTCAAGCGATAGCACAGTATACATTTATTGACAATACTGGAAACTGTTTTACGACCGCCAATTGGCCAGTATTGCAGGCGAATAGAAGCAAGCAAACTTTGTGGACCAGCGTGCAGCAGCTTTCGATGAAAATGCTCTATTATTGCATTCGTGATGGGATGCTGCTTTGGTAAGATGATGGGATGACGTGCGTCGAAATCGAGAGTTGAGTTTTGCAAGCGCCCTCCAACTCTCAACAAGCCAAAATCGTCTACAAATGCATTTAATGAAAAAAGTTTGCTTGATGTGTTAATAAGCTTTTTAGCTCGCAGTGATTTAAGTTCATCGGCAAAATAAATTTGTTGTATCATGCGAAGTAGTAACTGCGTTCCTAATTTTGTGTCTATGGGTGTAAGTGGGCCACAGCTATTTTCATTGACTTTTGTGTGACGATTCCAAAAACGATATATATAGGCGAAAATGCGCTGCATTGTAGGAAATGAATTATAATACTTGCTTGCCAAAGATAAATCCTCTATATTTGATGAAGTTATTAAAACGTTGCGGCGACGTTCGGAAAGCTCTGCAAGTGGTGTAGGTTGATTTGGCCAATTATCCTTGTCTTCTTGTAAAAATGCCGGACCAATTTTCCATAGCTCGGAGCGCGATAGTTCATGAGGCGTTGCGCCACGCGATAAAATATCGGCTGGATTAAGTGCGGTTGATACATATCGCCAGATCATGCCTTTCGTGAGCTCTTGAATGCGCCTTACGCGGTTGGCGACGAACACGTTGAAGCTTGTTGGTTCTTCGCGCAGCCACGATAATACTACAGTTGAATCGGACCAGCAATAAGTTTCACAGTCAAAGTTTTGGCTGTGCTTTGCAGAATGCAATAGCTCTGACAAGATGCAAGCAGCAGACAGCTCCAACTTAGGTACGGTGAGTGCTTTTACTGGTGCTACACGTGATTTTGAACAGAGTAAAGCTGTGTGAACTTTTGTGCCACATTGTGATCGAATATATATACAAGAGCCATATCCGCTAAGACTCGCATCACAAAAGGCATGAATCTGTAATGAAGAATTTGGCATTAATACATATCTAGGAAAATTTATATTGTTTATAAAATGTAATTCGTTGCAAAGTTTTTCCCAAGCCGTGCTTAACTCCTGGGGCAGGCTTTCATCCCAATGGAGTTTCTGTTTCCACAAATTCTGTAAAAAGATTTTAGATTTCGCAATAATTGGTCCAAGCAGGCCAAGTGGATCATAAAATCTGGCTATTGTTGAAAGTACTGTACGCTTCGTATGACGTACTGCTGTTGTGTTAGGCGTAAATTTAAATACAAAATTATCAGTTTTTGGCTCCCAAATTAAGCCAAGCGTTTTTGTGACGTCGCTGCCGTCGTGAAATTTTACAAATTTTTCACAATCTTCTGATGATACACCCTCTAACACGCGTTCGTCGCTTGAACACCACTTTCGAAGCGTAAAGTTGCCCTTCTGCAATAGTTGAGTTGTCTGTTGACGGATTTCTATAGCTTCTTGGATGGTGTCACCGCCAGAGATGAGATCATCGACGTAGAAATCTCTGCGCACGATTTTAGCGCCGAGCGGAAACGAATTTTCTTCATCGTTGCATAGTTGGTGCATGGCACGAATTGCCAGGAACGCAGCTGGCTTGGTTCCGTAGGTGACGGTGTCCAGTTTATAAATTTCAATTCGATCTTTCGGAGATTTCCTCCAAAGAATGCACTGCAACAAATTATCGGGGTGCAATACGTGTACGCAGCGGTACATTTTACAAATGTCGCCTGTCACAGCTATTTTGAATAGTCGAAATCGTAAAAGCGTATTAAACAATTTTGGCTGTATAGTTGGGCCCGCTAGAAGAACGTCGTTAAGCGAGACACCTGTACTAGATTTTGCTGAGCCATCAAAAACTACTCTCAGTTTTGTTGTGGTGCTGTCAGCCTTGAAAACGCAGTGATGCGGAAGAAAATGAACCTTTTCGTTGCCATCAAGCTTTACTGAAGACATGTGCTGGAGCTCTGCATATTCTTTGATAAAAGTTGAGTACTGCAAAAATAACTCAGGATTGCGATGAAGTCTTTTTTCTAATTTTTCGAATCGCTGCAAAGCTGAAGCATATGAATCTCCAAGAATATCAACAGATTTACATTTGGGTAAGCGAACTGCATAGGCACCATTTTCAAAGCGTGAGTGATTTTTGACAAAATGCTCCTCACAAATTATATCCTCTTGCTTAGTAGTTTGTTGAGGATCAAAATCCGATTCAATCTCCCAAAATCTTTTTAATATGGAGTCAAGTCTATCGATTTCCTCAATGTCTTCGGATATTTTTGCTGACGCAATCAATGCAGCAACAGATTTATTTAACTGTGAAATGCCACCAGCGACAATCCAACCAAGTCGCGTTTTTTGCAGGATAGGAGAACCTTCAGATAGACGTATTTGGCCGGAGCAAAGCAACTCGAAGAATGAACCACCACCTATAAGCATGTCGATGCGCTGCGATTTGTGAAAAAAAGGATCGGCCAAAATAATATTTTGCGGAATTTTCCATGTAGCTATATCAATGTCAAACTGGGGCTGGTAATTTGTGATGCTTGGTGCTACCACTGCTGAAAATGACATCGAATAGTCACCTGTCTGTGATCGCACACAGATATCAACAGATTTGCTGGCAGCGAAGCCAGTTTCACCAATACCAGAAATGTTTACGTTCGAATTTTTTTGCTTAAGTTGCAATTGATTTGCCAAGCGCGAAGTTACAAAATTAATTTGAGAACAGCTATCGAGAATTGTTCGGCATGGAACGAAAGTGCCAAAGCGATTTTTGGCAAAGACTATTGCTGTTGCTAATAGCACACAATTTTCAGGAAATGATTTGGAAACTATTGGCGGAGGACATGTTATCAAAGACGAAACAAGCGCTGATTTTGATGGTGCTTCAGGGGGCGACTTGTCATCTAGATGTAATAATGAATGGTGTTTCGAATTGCAAGTGCGGCATTTAGATGATGTGCAACTTTGTACGCCGTGGCCCTTGCGCAAGCAGTTTAGACATAACTGAAGTTTTTTAGCTTCCTTGTAGCGAGAATCAGGCGATAAAATCTCGAAAGTTTTGCATTTGTAGATCCAGTGCTCATGTGAGCCACAAAATACACAAGTTGCCTTTTTGGTTTCTGCTACAAGGGCATGACGTGCACCACTAGAAAAATTCAATGATTTTTTGCCTACCTGTTGAGCTGCGGATGGCTTCGTTACGATACCTTCTAAATTTTCCATCATGCGACACCGCTTTTGTAGAAATAATTCCATGTCCGTCCACTGTGGCAGCTTGCTATGCGATAAATTCTCCTCCCACTTAATGCGAGTGTCGACGTCAAATTTTTGGTTGATTAAGTGGATGAGAAAACCATCTGCAACCTGATCTTTGGATGACAGCGTATACAAGGCACGAAGGTGCGCATTGAGCTTATCACTTAGTTCACGAAGTCCATTTGCAGATCCTTTCTCGACGCCTTTAAGTCCAAATATTTCCTTGACGTGTGCCTGAAAATTAAGCAGTTTGTTGTCAAATCTGTTTTTTAAAAGTTCGAGTGCCTTATCGTAGTTTTCATTGCTCGGCTCCAGCGAGCGAATAGTATCCAACGCAGGTCCCTTTAAAGCTGCACGTAAATGTTGAAACTTCTCCAATTTGCTAAGTGCCGAATTTTCATCAATTGCAGTAGAAAATAATGCGTAAAAATCAGGCCAATCGTTGTATGCTCCGCTAAAGCTTGGAAGCTGCAATTCAGGAACACGGTTTCTGCGCTGCTCTAAAATTAATGATGGAAAAGTTTCTTCTAATGACGTTGGACGCAACTGGGGTGCATTTGTCGTGCGAATATTATTTAACCGACGAGTCAAAATAGTTTTCACTTCCATGTACAAAGTAGATGCTGTGAAATGTGATTCTGATTCAATTTCACCTATGTCGATTTGCTCTAATGCCTGCTGCGTGCTTTCAAATTTTGACATAACCTTTTCAAGAAACTCAAGGCGAACAGTTATTTCAGCTTCATCATAGTCTGCCACTGCTTCGGCAGATAACTGTTGTTTCAATGTAGTGAGTTGCTTTGATATTGCAAAAACCTTTTTTTGTAAAAATTCAATGTCATGAGATGCGTTAACTGCAGAATTCGCAGCTATTTCGTCGACAGAGAGATGAGTTGGCGTCGATGAGCCGTTCGATGTGCCGTTCAATGGCATTGTTGTTGTTGCAGCTAAACGAGACGAGAAAAACAATTGACTGCTATTTGTGCGAGATGTGTAAGCTGCGTTTTTGCTGCTGTAGCGGCACCTGTACATGTGTATGTATGTACAATCCTATGTATGATCGTCCAATTGTTTATTTGAAATTGGCAGTAAGCCGCGTGGTAGCTGCAAATGTTCAAATTTTAGAAATGATGATGCAATTAAATGCGTATGATTTAATGCAAATTTTTGTTGAGATGATACCACGATAGGTAATCCCTGTGCGTATTCCGATGAAGTAGCACTAGTCGAACGAAACAAAAATTAATGCGTATGCCAATGCAATGGCACTTTAAAAAACGATTGAAATTTTAATTAAAACGCGAGACGCGTGAAATTATTATAAACTTTGTAAATCGCGAAAATATAACTGACCGACGATCACGTCGGGGTCACCAAATGTTCGAGGATGCAAGCCTTTTTGCACCCTGGTCAAACATTACCAATCAAGAAGAGCGTTGCGCGTGATGTTGGCTCGTTAATTTATTCACGATTACTGAAAAACTTAAAACTAGACAAGTGAAAATGAAGTTACAAAAAATATTCAAAATTAATGAGAAGAAAAATACAAAAGTATAAGAGAAATTTAGGATGCGCCACAAATGGGCGAGAGATCAAAAGAGAATAAAATTAGATTTTATCGGTGCGTGTAGGTTTGTTTACACGGTAGGCAAACTATGCTTGCTCATCTACAAACAATATCTTCCGCTGTAAAATTTGATTTTTGTCTTTTAAAGCCCAAAATGCTCTATTAAACAAATTTTATGCAAATTCTAATAAAGGATAATCACCAGAAAGTCAATTTGAACTAATTCTTTAACAAATATGTCTAATTTAGCGGTAGATAATCATTTAATTTAGACATGAATGTCACAATAAATTTATTTCAGCGAGAATTTATGAGCCAACAAATCAATTAGCCGAAAGTAAGGAGGCCTACGCTAACAGCATAGCAAAAAAAAAAAAATAAAAATCATGACAAATACTATAGCGACAACAACAACAAAAGTCATTTATCGAGCAGACAAAAACAAAACGCCCATTACTAACGCAATATGTGCGCGCCGCTGTAGGCCAATACGTGCATTTAAACGGTGGCATAAAACCAACTTATTTAACCGCAACAAATGCTGTCCACAACAACAACACCAACAACAACAACTACGCAAGACGAAGCGTTGCAAACATCGAAAACTAATTAAGAATTCATAACATGAAACTACGCCGCTGCATACACGCACAACACTGGAAGGCAGCACGCAGCAGCAGCAGCAAAAGCAACGCAACAATTGTTGCAACATCGGCAGCAGAAAAAAAGGCCCAAACGCTTGCACAAGCCAAATTTAAGCCAAACGAATGTGAAACGTAATGAAAATGAAACCCGGGCTTTCAAATTGTACTGAGTAATTGATATAACGACAGAGATTAACGAACGAATATGTACTACCAATACAACAACAACCCGAGAAAAGCAATAACAAAATACAAATTACACTTTTTTTCGGCCGAAAATTATACATAAGCAGCATTGGCAGGTGGATTAAATTTGCCAAATCTATTTTAATTGGATTATAACGCTTTCGATGCTTTTAGGTATGATATATCGAGATTGGTGGGTAGCGTAAGTGTAACTGGATAAAAAAGCTCACAGTTATGGTTCACTGATAGGTCCAAAATAGAAGATGGCAATCATCGCACCAAGATTCCAAAAAGCAGTTGCAATGGGAAAATAATTTCCATTCTCAGGCGGTGGACTATGCTTTTGAGTTTTGCGCCAGAGAATGTCTACGATGGGGCATTTCTGGCACCGACCACCGACATATTAATTTATTTGGACAGTCAAGCGACTCATTAACCCATTAATAGCTTTTTCAATACCCTCAAAGCATGTCTGGGAGTATTTTGAACTTCTTCGATTCTTATCCAGGAAGAATGATGTTACTCTATTCTACTTAGATATCAGGGCACGAGGAGCATGAAGGCAATGAAAGAGCAAATTGCTTGATCAAGAGAGGCGCACTCAATACTTTCAGAGACCCAGAAGCCTTCTGCGAAGTGAATAACCGCACTAAAAATAACTTAATTCGGGAATAGGAAGAAAACAGCCTTACCGACCACTAGAGCAAAAGAGCACATGCGGCAAGCGAAAAGGTTGAACAATCCAAAATGTGTTAAAGTGGAAGTTGTTTTAAATCTTAGCAGAAGCAATATAAAACATACAGAAATAATGACAGATCACTGTAAACTTAATTATCACCCAAAAAAGTTGGGGCTGGTAGACGACAATTCCTGTAAACTCTGTCGAAAAAACTTGGAAACAGTGGAGCATATGTTATGCACTTACTCCGCTGCGGGTAAGTACATATTGCCTTAGGTAATAATAATTCCACTGCAGTGGAGATAGTCTGGAACTGTTTTGATAGGGAAAGAAGCTGTACAAAAAATCTTTTTAGGTCACAGTGCCTTCAAACAATAATAATAACAAATTAAAAATATGCGTTCTAACTGAACAGTGTACACTGTACAGTGTTCGTCCTGTGAAGAGATCTAAAGAATACATTTTGTAACATTTTTCTGAAATATTCGTACTTTTCATTTTAATTGAAGAATCAGAAAAAATTTTCGGTCTATAAAGAAATATCAGTAGAGGAGTTCTGATTGAAGTTATGAGTAGAGCTCAAAGAGTTCTAAAGACAATCCAAGTAACATTTTTCCGAAATATTCGTACGTTTCATTTTAATCGAAAAATCGGAAAAAATTTTCGAATCTTTTACTAAGTATCTGAAAAGGAATATCCGTAGAGGAGTTCTGATTAGAGTTTTGGATAGAACTCAAAAGGTTTTAAAGAAAATACTGGTTACATTTTTCCATAATATTCGTACTTTTTATTTTAATCAAAAAATCAGAAAAATTTTCAGTTTTTTTTCCAAGTATCCGAAAATCAAAACTTCGTCTTAGAGGAGTTTTGATTGGAGTTCTAGGTTGCGCTCGAAAAGTTCTAAAAAACCATTTTGTAACATTTTTCCGAAATTTTCGTACTTTTCATATTAATCAAATAATCAGAAAAAATTTTCGGTTTTTTTCTAAGTACCCAAAAGGGAGTATCCTCAGAGGAGTTCTGATATGTGTTCCGGATAGGGCTGGAAGAGTTCTAAACAAAATACAAGTAACATTATTCAGAAATATTCGTACTTTTCATTAAAATCGAAAAATCAGAAAAATTAAAAGTACAAATATTTTAGCTGAGAATTTTGTTTCGAATGTTATTTGAGCAGTGAGTCGAAAGATGTCTCAAATTTTTCATCTGGATTTATAGTACATAAAACAATTAATATATCAGCTATTGCATTAAAAATGTTTAGATTTTTTTGACAAAAAGGACCAAAAGTACCATATTTTCAATATTTGACACTGCTGTAAAATTTTAAGTCTAAATAAATTTCCGTAACTTCGTTATCTTAAACTCATAACGAAATTACGGACGATACATATTTTTGGAATATTTCAGCACATCAGGTTTTGTTTTTATGGAACTTTTTGGGTCTTTTTTTCTCTCAAAACTGTATATTTAACGAAAAATTTTAGTTGGTATCACCATAGACAAGAATTACCGAAAACTTAAGAATAATGCATAAAAAACATTCCTGAAAGCACTTACATATGTGCTTAAGCTCAACAATATTATACAGACATAATGTTTAAAAAATCCCAAAATCTTCTCTTCATAACAAATATAAGCTGAAAAGAGTAATTTTCTTAACCGTTCCCCTCATAAAATAAACTATTTGCTTCAAACCCAAAGCGTAATGCAACTTTTAATACGTTAAGCAACGGAACTAAACATTATGTTTTATTCAAAACATCAATCATATTATGGTAGGTCCGTTCCGTTTCAATTACATTTGGCTTAAGTATTATGCGGCAAACAAAAGCAAATCTATTCGTGTACTAATGCTGCTAACGAAAATCCAGCAACCACCCACAACAACGACAGCAGCATTTGTGATAATGGAATTGATTTCAATGTTAATTTGGACAATTTTTTCCTTAACAGGTGTGCAAAAAGCTCCCGTACCATGGGGGGCCCCAAGGTGTTTGTTATGCAGCGTGTGTGCGATATGCGCGCGCTCTTCTTGCCCAATGGGAAAATCAGTGTGCAATCATTCTTTGTTATGTTTCAATTTAAGTTTGGGCGTTGCAATTGTGTAATTTTGATTACAATAATGATAACCATTTTGTATGTAGGCCCTATATAAGCAATTGGCATTTGATGAGTTGACATCATAACAGTTTTTGCCCGTACGCAAATAACAAGTCGAGTCTCAAACTCCCTCTTTTCAAATTTCCAAAATTAAACAAAAAAATGACCAAATACTTGGTGAGGAAAAAAACCGTTTCATATTTCATCGCACTTGACCTGAATCGAAGCCTGAAATGCTGTATAAAAATAGCTTAATTGTTTCAATGACCTTTGCAATATTTGCAGCATAGTTTGAGGCTTTCATTCAGTTTGATTCAAATGAAAATTCTTTGATTTCTAATAGATTTTTTTTCTAATTTTCAGATCCTTTCCGTTCTCGCCTTGGTGGCTTCAGCACAAGCTGGTTTATTACCCGCTGCACCCTTGAGCTTTGCAGCACCAGCACCTCTGGCTTTTGCCGCACGCTCACCTGTTGCATTTGCCGCACCAGTTGTTCACTCAGCTGCCGTGGTGGCACCGTATGCGTCTACTTACAACGCTCATCACATTAATCATGCTGTTGCCTATCCTGTTGCCCCCGCACCGCTTGCTGTAACTGCACCTGCTCCAGTTGTTCATGCTGCTCCTGCACCAGTTGCTTTTGCTGCTCCTGCGCCAGTTGCATTTGCTGCTCGCCCACAATTTGCATTTGCTGCTGCACCACATTTCCATGCCGCACCCGCACCAGTTGCTTTTGCGGCACCTCATCTTCATGGCGCACCCGCAACAGTTGCCTTTGCGGCACCACATCTTCATGGCGCACCAGCACCAGTTGCCTTTGCGGCACCACATCTTCATGCTGGTCCAGCACCAGTCGCCTTTGCGGCACCACATCTTCATGGCGCACCAGCACCAGTTGCCTTTGCGGCACCACATCTTCATGCTGGTCCAGCACCAGTCGCTTTTGCGGCACCACATCTTCATGGTGCTCCAGCACCAGTTGCTTTGGCGGCACCACATTTACATGCTGGTAGAGTAGCTGCCTTTGGTCTTTGGTAGAGTAGCTGCCTTTACTTTTTCTAGAAGCTCCAATCTAATCTTCTACTAATCCTGTATATAGTGAATGTTTAAGCTAGTTTAGTGCAAGCTCTATTTTAAGTGTACCTCAAATAAGTTGCATATTCATTGAACCGAGCAACCAGAGAACTCAATGTGATCGATGTATTTGCAGTCATTTTTATTTAGAAAATGGAAAATATAAAATAAAGTTATTGAAAGAAATCAAATAAAACTCAAGTTTGTTTTTAAATTTTTAATGTTTTATAAGTTGTAAAATTAGAAACCATAGTATGCATATATACTTTTAGGGAAAACTTGTTTGTCGTAGACTAGACTAGCTGATCCCTGGTGCCATATCATCAGTGGTGCTATATCATCAGGGGTGCCGTAACGTCAGGGGTGCCATATCATGAGGGGTGCATATCATCAGAGGTGCCATATTATCACTGGTGCCATATTATCACTGGTGCCATATTATCATAGGTGCCATATCATCGGGGGTACCATATCATCAGAGGTGCCATATCATGTTAGGTGCCATAAAATTAGAGGTGCCATATGATGAGAGGTGCCATATCATGAGGGGTGCCATATCATCAAGGGTGACATATCATCAAGGGATTGGTGCCATAGCATCAGGGGGAGGCACATCCCCAAAGATTACTCTACACCGCTTCAAATAAAATATAAAAAATACCCACTGTTTCCATGTGCGCTATACAAGTTATTCAAGGTATCCTGATTTAAAAGTAACAAAAATTAGTCAAGTATGTTTGGACTTACGCTATTCAACTTTGGGGTACAGCATGCAATTCGAATATAGAAATTTTACAGCGCTATCAATCAATAACTCTACGACAGATTTCTCAAGCTCCATGGTTTATAACTAACGAAGATATACACAAGGATCTCCGTATCCCAACCATCAAAGAAGAAATTAAAAAATTCAGTGACAGATATCTAGAACGACTTAACCACCACACTAACCCCTTAGCTATTTGCTTATTGGATGAAACATTTGAAATCAAAAGACTTAAGCGATATCATATTTTGGATTTACCATATGTAATCAAAATTTCTTATAATTTTTTAAATGTCGTATTTACTGGAGTGCGACAATTGCTGTTAATAGATTAACTTTCTAATTAATTCGCTTATTATCATAAGATAGATTGCAAATAAATACTTACATAAAAAAAAAGTATGGGGAATTGCTTGCTCTACAAAAAGCATATAGAACACGCAATTCCCTATTAATGTCACTACCAAAACTTTGATCTTGAATAATTTTTTTTTTTTTTTGCTAACATGGCACCAATGGGAAGAGTTGTGGCACCCCCTGGTGATATGGCACTCATGTCAGTTCTAAGAATTTAATTCAGTTGCTGGAAAGACTTCGTGGTCAATAGTTCGTTTAGCTGCAGTTGCAGTTTGAAAATCATTCAGTTGCTGCGAATTGCTGCAATTTGACTCTAACTTTTATGCCAATTTGCCTGGACAAATACTGCATTTTGTATTCATTGGAAATAAAAAAAACGTTGATGCAAATTAAAAGATGACGGCTTTATTGGAAAATTGTAATTAAAAATCAAAAAGGTTTTTCCTGATTTGAGGAATTTTAATGTAGTGAGTTAGCGCAACAAATGCGTCAAGTATCAGTTTCGCAAAACTGTCGTTAAAGCTCTTGTTTTTGACAACCTGCGGCTACGATTATGTAATTTATCAACTTATGGTAGCATTAGCTTTAATCAAAAAAAAAAAAAAAAATAGCTAAATAGAAATTTCCAAACATCTTAATCAAATAATCAAAATCCAAATATAATTTTATAATGATGTATATATGCGTAGCGCTCAACTTAAATAAGCAGACATAATTAAAAGCGTGCATTTTCCAACTTAAGAGTTAGTTGCGGCGCACCGTCCAAAATGTTATTTCACTTAAATCAATAACTTAAAGTGTTAATTTGCTTTGCCATGACTGATACGTTGAAACAGCGGCACATGCTCAAGCGGCGTATGTGCAATGGGCCCCGAATCATAAGTAACATGCGCCAATTTTGTCAGCGGTGCCACAATTGTGTAGGCCGCATGATAGTCATAAGCAGCAGCAGGTAACGCATGCGTAGCGGCGCCAGTATGAATAATTGTAGTTTGATAGCCAGGAATACCATCATGATGATAAATCACAGCTGAATCACAAATCGTCGCAATCGCAAAGAAGAGCAAACATATCATTAAAGTCTGTAAGGGATAAAAAAAGATATATGTTGATATTTTAAGAATTAATTGTGTTATTTAAAAATTTCACACACCACAGTCACTCACCACCATCAGACGACGCATTCGCAACATTTACTTGTGAATTTTTAACGAGTGACTTGTTAAATGGACTAAAATATAGCGACCTTGAATGAAGTTTCTGCACTGTCTGGTATTTCTATTTTACTTTGCCATTTTATATCCGTGTTGCCGTATTAAATGTCGTTTGGTTTTGCTTTTATGCGTTGTTGGAGGCATCATCGGCTTTAGTGGTCCTTGTTTTTTCCTACTCTTCATGACTTATCTTAGTCGAACCGGTTGGCATCATTTTTTTTCCTTTGAGTTATTCCAAAAATTGAAACTTTTGCTGAATTAAATGTGAAAACGGGTTCTCAAGTTCAAGTTTAAGATTTTTTTGCCTTAGCCATTGTGATGTTGTTGTGCAAAGTTGGCTGTTGTAATAGATTTTAATACAGTTTTGCCATTATGTGATATTTTTCTATATTTCTGACTATTTTCCATGTATTTTTAGACCGAAATAGACATCTTCAGACCAATTCTGTTCAATTTAAGTTATTTATATTCAATAAAAAAAAGGAAACTGCCGAGAAAGACTTTGATAATGGGTATTTTATGAGAAATGCTACTAAGTTCTCTTATAAGGTGCGTTTCATATTTATAAGACACCTTTATAATTTTCTTTCACACCACGCCAAAAATGGGTTGTTTGCGTTTTTGCAAAAACAAAAAATGCCAAACAAATGTACAAAGAATAAGCTTCAGAATGTATATGAGCATATCCGAAAACGATCTTCCCTTATATGACCAAGGTTTAAAGAATTTTTTTTTTTTTTTTTCATATTATATAACCAAATGTGGTGGTAGATGTTCCTAGACGTGTAAAATAAAATTCCCAATAGGTGTTCAAAAAAACGCTAAAACTTTTTTGAGAACATAATTCTAAAGCTCTCTTGTGTTTCCATTTTCTAATGAAAAAAAAAAAAAAAGTTATGACCATAAACACATTTTTTTAGCCAAAATAGTCCTTCAGTAGAATCAGAAATGCTGCATTGGTTTTTCTCAGATTAAAACAAAAAAAAACATTATGCAGGTATCGTTTTTAAGAGTACCTCTAACTTTTGAGTCGATTTTGGGATGAATTTTAATTTTGACCCGATCTAATGTACATAAGTAGCTTTGAGTAGACCTCAAAACAGTGACTTTCATTTTTTAGAGGGGATAACTCGAGATCCTGATATGATAGAAAAAAAACCAAAACTGTTGGACTAGACGGAGACGTAGATAATGGAAAAATGAACCACCGTAGATTCTGCTGACATCCTTTTTCTTGTTACTTGGGATCAAACGTATAAGCTCAGTTTTCGGTACTCAAATTTTTCATTGGTCCATTGGTTTTACGTGGCATAGGATCTCTTAATTACGACTGTGAGCTATGTTTTTTTATCATATGAGTATCTTGAGTTATCCCTTCTCAAAGGTGAAAAAGCATCTGATTTGAAGTTTACCAGTAAGTTTATACTACGCAAAAAAACCTTTCTAACGGTGCCAAGATTAACAAATACAAGCAATACAATAAAACATTCAGAATGTCTACATTTTCAAAGGCAATCTGGTAATAGAGATATACACCCAAGACTTAAAACCATTTTTAGCCGCCTCGAAATCCACCACAGATATAAGTATGGTTCCAATGAATTATTATCTTAGAACTTAACATAAAATCCGAAAGTAAATGAAACCAGAACCAAAAATAAATTAACGCTCTCAAATGGTTATTTACGTAAGCACCTATGCTATACATGCGAAGCAAAATGAACACATGTGTAATTTTACTATGCACATGAATAAACGTTGTGATTCGCAAAACTTTTTCGCTGCGCAACTTGATTATATGTACTGTAAAAAACTTTTTTTGCCACTAGCCGGGGTGTAGCCGTTGATTCCTAGGGCTTGTATACAAAAATTTGTCTACCCGCGGAGGAAAGTTTTATTTCACTAAGGGGATTCCTTTAAACTCGAAAAAGCCTCGAAAAGCACGTAAACCTCGAAAACTTTCGAGTCTCGTAAGCAAAATTTAAAAATTTGTATGAAAAAAAAGTTTACTAGGCCTCGAAAACTTTCGAGGCAAATTCGATGCGTAAATAGCCTCTTAAAAGTACGAGAGCGATTGTTGTCAAATAAATGTATTGAAAAAATATTTTTTGTTTTGAAAATTGAATTTGAATTATATATTTTTCAAATTATATGACAGCTGATAAGTTGCTTACACGTTTTTAGAAATGTGTGTTCCTGAAAACAAGCTCGTAAACTTTCGAGTTTTTCATGGTTTACGAGTTTACTAGATTAAAGGTATCCCCTTGCTGTTTATATTTTCCCTGAAAAGCACTCTATATTAAAATACAATCTTAGTTATGCGGGTGGCAAATGGGGTAAGTATGGGTGATGAAGATATCTGTAAATCAGGAATAACAACCGATCCAGGAGTCGTGCCACCACTGCCTCCTTGTGGACTTGTCGCGACGTCGGTCTGTGTATCCGTCCAAATGTCAGGATTCAAGAGAGTTGCGCGACCGCTGTCTCTCCGTTGTCCTCTACTAACCTGTCCTTGTCTGTCTTGTTTGTTCACGAGAGCCTGCGCCACCGCTACAATCTCGTGTCAGGTAAGGAAAATCCTCAGAACATTAATCCTACGGTCTCAGTCACTGTCCACTGATACGTATGTACTGGGTTTTGCTTGAAAGTCTCAGTTTCGTCCACGGATAGTTGAAATATTTGAAGAACACGTCTTACCTCGTTGCCGATCAGGTTACTAGAGAACGATACCATCGCCGAAACTTGCACCCCACCATTCCATTCTCATCCACGATCAGCTGTTTTCTTTTAGCGATAGGATTTGACAGTTGGCACTCACTGTTTCGGGACCAGGGCTGCTGCTACACGCGAAAGTGATGCAATTCTTGTCCAACTGTTTGTCAAGCGACTACACGATAGTTTGCCAAGCCCGTTTGTCCTTAAATTATCTATTTACTAAAAATCCTTAGTTGTAAATGAATTCTTGACTTATTTAACTAGAAATTCTTTACTTAATTTAACCTTAATTAGTTCTTAATATTATTAATACTTTAAATACAAGTAATTATTATAAAGATGTGGACGCAAATGAGGGTTCCGATTTGTGTCCTCACAGTACCTACATATGTATATAACATGTCACTTTGCACGATGTTTGCTGTATGGTTCAGTAATTAAAATGCTGTCATTCGAGTCTAGGGGCCTTAAGAATACAATATGTGATTAACTAAATTAAAAATTTCTCTGAAGCGAAATGGATGTTTTCTCACAAAATTATGGGAAATGTTCTTATTCTTATTTTCTTAAAAAAAAATTTATGATTGCTGACCATTTTTTAATAAAATTTAAAAATCCTGACTCCAATTGCACATTTAAAAATTTAAGAAAAAACAAAAAAAATTAAATTCCTTAAATGTCTTGCAGCAACTGAAAAATATGCCATCAACAAGTTGCAAGGCAGCATTCTCCACACCTGAAGCGAAACATGAAAATATTTACGATTGAGTCAGAAGGCGTTTATTGCACCCAAAGGAAAAAGAGAAAAGAATTGAAAAAATTAAAGAAACTCGTAATAAAACTACAGATACTTCTTTATGGAGCAATCGATTTAGGCTACGCAGCTAACTCATATCTCCCAGCCAACGCACACTACTAAAAGTGTTCCAAAAGTGTAGCAACATTTTCAACGTAGCAGCAACATGTAGTTTATTTATGTTTCATGCACGCAGAAGTCTGTTTAGACGAAACTTTGCCTACATATTGCTCGTTTTAGTTTTGATCTAAAATAAAGGATGTTTTGAAAAATTTTTAATTAAAAAAGTAGCACTTTCTACTTAAAAAACTGAAAAGTTGGGTTTAAAAGGAAAACAATATGCAAAAGTCTGCCAAATGCTTTTTCGAAAAGAATTTTTTTCATTGGTGTTTGTGAAATGTTTTCAACTTTAAGCCTATTTTAACATTACACCCTGTATAAATATGTACATAAAATAAAACTATTACGCACATGACACATTTATAAAAAAATTATGACAAATTTTCAAAAAACAAAAACAAAACAAGTGCCCCACCAAATGAAAGTGAACCACATTAATGATAAGTGTCGCTGAAAGAAATAAATCAGTGGTTAATGATGTAAAACGCGCTATTAAGTAACACACTCCAGCACAACATTTGGACAGGACAACAAGTGTAAGACGCCGCAAAGGCATTGGGCTGGAAAACTACATTACAAAGATGGATGAAACTGCTATTGGATTTTGTAACAGAGATTATGTGCTCATTCATGTCCATCCATGTCTAGGGGTATTTGTTTATTTCAGTTCAAAGTATGCCGATGAGTAACAACACATTTTTGTTACACTTAATGTTTTTGTGGAACGCTAAAGTTGTTCCAATTTCGAACTCCTTTTTTGAATAGTTGATACTGCGTGTTACAGCTGCAATACGGTTCCACCTTCTGCGTATAAAAACCACTTGTCATAAAGTTGATGAATCACACGCGTCGCGATTAACAAACGAAGATTTGCTCAAACGTTTAACTCTTTTGCCGGCAGAGTGATTGATATTATCGATTAAATTTGATTTTGTGTATTCAACATTTAGGATCAAAATGTTCAAGGCGGTAAGCAAGTTTGAGTGTAATGGATAAGCAAGTGCTGGAGGAGTGAAACTTGAAAGGATAATATATTTAATTAAAAAAAGTGATTAATTTTCTGGGGTATACAAAAACAATACTGGATTTGCTGAATTCTGTGATGTTCTCAATATATCCTTGCTCAAGTTTTGAGATATATATGAAGCTATATCATATATTACACTGTGAAATAATTTTAAAAAAATGTAATAGGGACAAGACTTGGCTATACTGGGACAATAGCTCTATCATTGCTGAGTAAAACACTCGATAGGGTTTAAACAAGACTGTAAGATGCATAAAGTTTTTAAACACACAATATGTGACTCGGTCGCTAAATGAGAATTTTCGGCTGTTGAACACCCGCTGTCGGCAAAACTCTTTTTTTTGTTCAAAAGTGAAGCATCGTACAAAAAAAGTGTACGAAACATAAAATGCTTAGAATCGTCAAAGAAATATGTGTGAATTTTTTCAGAATTTTTTGGAGATATTTTAAAATTTTTCAAATATATATAAAAAAAAAAAAAATATTGTATAAAAACATTTTTAATGCCTAAAAAAATTCTGAAAAAATTCACACGTATTTTCTGGACATTTTAAAGCATTTTTTGTCTTATACACTTTTTTCGTACGATAGATACCTCACTTTTGAGTAAAAGAGTTTGGCCGACTCTGTGCGTTCAACATTTGAAAATTCTCATTTAATGACCGAATTCCATATTGTGTGTTTAAAAACTCTATGCATTTTACAGTCTAGTTTAATTTTGCATGAGGAAGTTTTTTTGAAAAATTTATATTTTGTGAGTTATGGTGAAAAAACTAAAAAAGACTGAACATTTTACATCAAAACACCCACTGAATGAAATTCTTTGACATAGTTTGTTACGAAAAGTTACTTGTTGGACATATAGCTACAATTTTAGTGAATAAAAAACCGGTTCCTGAAATAATACACGAGCTATTGATCGGAAACTGAGGAGCCTCTGACGAAAACTTTGAAGGTCGATAAAAATCGTTATTCAGCTAAGCTTGCAAAACCCATTGGAGGTTTTACTCAGCTATGGTAGGGCTATCGTTCCAGTATAGCCAAGTCTTGTCCCTATATTAATATACATATATAGTAGACCGGTTCGAAATTTATATTCATCCCGAAACCAACTCAAAAGTTATAGAGACTCTTAAAAACGACATCTGCGTCATCTTTTTTTTCATTTTGAAAAAAACCAATATAGTACTTTTGATTCTATTAAAGGCCTATTTTGACTAAAAAAACATGTGTTTTGGTCATTAGAAAGGAATATCCAGGAGTGCTTTTGAAATAAAGATTATGTTCTTACAAAATTTTTGGCGTTTAAATATTATTTTTTTAGGGTATAGATAATATTCGGTCCCAAAAATTGATTTTTCACGTTTCTCAAACAGGAGGTCGGGTAGACGATTTTTTACTCAGTAGCAAGGCATCTAAAGAAAAAAGTGTATTCGGCAAAAAATACTTAGAATTGTCCTAAAAACACGTGTGAATTTTAAACTTTTTTTCAATTGGATCTCTTCTTCCTGATTTATAAACCTTTAAATAAAAGATATCTCGCTATAACATACAAAGAATTTTTCCAGACCAAAAAGTTCGAGTTTTATTATTCTTACCAACATCGTAAGATCGACCAAGACCATAAGGAAACTGGCAGCTTTATTCTTAATTAAGTGAATAAACCTACAAATGAATCAGAGAGATAAATTTTTAAGAAAATTCCGTAGAATTTAACATTAAAGTAAAAAAATATTCATTCATGAAAAAGTTAGCAACTCGAATGACTGACTGTTAATACATCCAGAACAGGAAAATATACTTTTGGTGAGAATTCATTGATTTATCAGAAGTTAATAAGAGATTATTTATTGGAAATTTGTATGGAGCAATGAACCAATTCATAAAAACGGTTAGCACCACTTCTGAATTTTCCATACCCAAATCAGGTAAAACTGACTTTTCGTCCGTCAGACCAAGAAAAAAAAAAAAAGCCCTAAAAGCGAACAAAATAGTGGAACATCAAAATATACCGGTAAAATTGAAAATCCAATAAATTCCAGAGGTCTTTCTAAAACAATCATTTTTTTATGAATATTCTTCTTAGTACTACTCTAATGTTTTGTTGCTTTAAAAAAAAATGTTGATAATGGTTATAAGTAGTTTATTTAAATGCAACCAATTTTTTGAACGATTTCTTAACATCATTTTCAATTTCTTACAGATTATGCTGACTATTTCCTTGCTGTTGTGCATTTCACATACAGTTTTGGGTGGCTATCTTGGCGGCTATGGAGGCTATGGACATGATTACGGTGGCTATCATGGCGGCTATGGACACTATGGTGGTTTAGGAGGATACTATGGCGGACACTATGGCGGCTATGGACATTATGGTGACTTGGGACACTACGGTGGCTATGGACACTATGGTGGTTATGGACATTATGGTGGACTTGGTCATTATGATGGCTATCATGGTTATGCTGCACCTGTAATCACTAAAATACATGCAGCACCGGTCATTACCAAGATTGCAGCGGCACCCATTATAACAAAAACAATTGCTGCACCCATTATTACAAAGACAATTGCACCAGCTATATCATACGGACATGGCTATGGTTATGGACATGGCTATGGATATGGTGGTTTTGGACATGGTTTGTCCTATGGTCATGGGCTTGGTTATGGTCATGGCTATGGTTATGGTCATGGGTGGTAGATATAAATTAAATTAATAAACAGTTTTTTAGATTGAAGTTTTGTGTGGGTAGGTAATTTAGTGGTCTTCTCTTAAGTAGTCAGTCAATGCTTTAGCAATATGTGTACAGAACGGTCTTCATAATTTTTCTTTTTTGTTAAGTTTAGTCATTAATTAATAGGTACCAAAAAAGTAATGAATTTATTTTTTATATCTTAATTTGTTTGTTTATACCAAGAACAGAACTGCAATAAAATGCTTGAAATCACACGAAAAGGTGTGCAGAATAAATGAACTGAAACATGTATATTTTTTGTGGAGTTGGAGGGGGAAAGTGGTAAAAATACCCGAATTTTTCTTTGTAAATTAGTACTCAAAACAACTTACTACTTTAATATTCACTACCTTGCCGAAAAAGGTAACAGCATGAAAATCGGTTGAGAAGTGTCAAAGTTATGGACAATTTTAAGAAGCATTTTTGGTCATCATTCCAAATCATTCCAAAACTGTAAGAGATACCATGTGGTTTTGAGTTCATATGAAAGGTAATTATTTTTTGAGCAAAAAATATTTTGCAATATTGAAAAACTATGTCATGGCACGTGTTTTGTATTCTCATTATGAGAAAAGTATTGAAAATAGTACTTTTTGCCAAGTACCAAAAAAACTTTTTTTTTGTCTTACGTAAGATTTTTATTGATTCCTCCGCCCCTGTATAAGCAAAAATATGCAAATCTTAAGCCCCAGAAATAGCGAAATAATTTAATATAAAACTTCTTCAAAAATTAATTTATAAAATAAATCTATATACAATATTAATTCGTAAGACAAAAATTTGTCCTACCTTTTTAACTATGTTAGAAATGGAGCACGCCTTTTGATTATACACCATTAGAAAGGTATTTGTGTGTAAATGTGCACAAAGTTAAAAATATTTAAATATTTTTAATATTTTTTGCCAATAAACCAGGCAAAATTATATACAAATTTTTCGATATTAACAACGGCAAAATACGCAGTCACACAGTGCCGAAAAGAGGATACAGCACAAAGAGAAAGACGAAATGCTGACTGACAATGACTTCATGTTCTTTGTTTCACATTTGTCACTATACCAGGGATGACAAATGAGCTTTTCTATTTTGTACCAAAAGCAAAAAAAGTACTTTAACTATCCAAAGAGTACCAAAATTGTTTAATATATTTGTGGTAAAATTTTGACCACTGGGCGATTTAAGTTTAAATAAAAAAACAAATGACAGCAATTTATGTATTTCTTCAAGCACGGATATCTCGAAATCCTGAAGTATATGAGCAATTCTCGCCACAGATATGAATTAAAAGTCAAAAAATACGTTACAGTACTTATGTCTACTAACAGGTTCATTAAATTTTTTATTTTGATTGCCTGTGAAATTGGTAAAATTGTAATACAAAAGTGAGTTTAAAAGTCTCCCTTTACGACCATAGGGACACCGGTGTCCCATTTTGAATTTTATGATTTATCAATATACTAAACTTAAAAAATGGTTCAATTAATGTATAAAACAACAATTTTTTTACATATCAACAATTATTTCACACTATAATATGATTAAAAACAATTAAACACCTATAAATTCTGCTGTAAAGTATAGCAATAATTCACCACACACACTGTCACATTGGAGTGATCATACAAAAATAACGGTGCTTCTGATGGTGTTGCCAGATTTATTAGGAATGAAGGGAGCGTTTAGGAACTTATAAATGTCAAAATTACATAAATCGGTTTCTTACGTTTTTAAATATAATTTATTTTTGTCTTGGGACACATATGTCCCTATGGTCCTGAAAGGGTTAATACAATTTTTTAAATTTCCAAAAAAATACTTTTTGTACTGAACTAATATATATTAGAGCTGTCGGATCACGTGAATTCGTACTACACGTGAATACGTGAATTCACGAACAGGGGTTCGAAATCACGTACCCCCAAAACACGTGAATTTGAGGTTCGCACAGGTACGTGAATTTGGTACAGTTCGTAACCTTTGATACGAACTTCGTACCTCGTACTTTTCGTACCTCGTACTTCGTACTTTTCGTACCCCATTTGAGATAGTACGGATATGCCACGCCCACTACTTAACGATTGATCAAAAAAAAATTTAACACGTTATATCTCGAAAACTATGGACGCTATTTCCATGAAATTTGATAGGTAGGTGCTCCACATACTTAGCATCCGCTGACCAATAAGTGGGCGTGAGTGGACAATGCCACGCTTACTTTTTAACGATTCAAAAAATCGGCACTTTAAAACGCTATATCTCCCAAAATAAAGAAGCTATTCCGATGAAATTTGATAGGTAGGTGCTCCACATAATTATCATCCGCTCATCATTTAACATATATACATCATTTAACATATACATATATTATATATGTTAAATGGGTTTTTTTGAAAGTGGAATAACTATACTTTTTCATAAACTGAGATATTGAAGGGTTTGCGTAAGACTCAATTTAAAAATATTGGCAAGCGTTAATAAACTGGTGTTTGTTATACTTTTGTATGACTTTTTCCATTTTCAGTTACAAAATATTTTGTAAAAAAAAGCAAGGGAAAATTAAAACTTAGAAAAATTTTACTTTAAAAACTGTTGATGTTTCTTTTCTTTTCTTTTTGTCCAAGTAGGGCTCTGGAAATAAATGACAACAACAATAACAACAAAAGATCTTGTCGGACCTCCTTTCAGAGACATAGCCACTAGAAGATCGAGATATATCTCTTATATAAATTATTATAAGTTGAGAACCTCTAGAAGGATTTTGATAATATTAGTGTCATACGAAAGCTATGTTAACTTGTTACAAAACCTACCTACAAAAGTCGTGGTTTTAGAGATATTGCAAATTTTCAGAAATTTTGGCCATTTTTGTTTTAAAAGCACTATTTTTCCAAAAACTATAGCATTAATGCTTATTTGGAGTCATTTGTACCTGATTTCTTGAATTAACATTTTGTTTATTGTAAAACAAAAAAGTAAACCAAAAAATTTTCATGAAATTTAGCAAACCAATAACCTTTCTTGACTTAAGATTTTTGGAATAAGTTAACTATTTATTTAAATTTTGATTTTGAATTTCGACATTTTTAATACAATAATATTCCGACTTTTATGCACTTTAGAGAGTTTGAAAAACTCACAAAATATCTTAAGTTTGTTTCATCGAAACCCCAAAAACACCCGTTGGTGGAGATTCAGCCCACATAAATATAACGAGAATAACGAACACCCTTTACACTCCAAACCAACCAACTTAATAACAAAACTGAATGAAGAAGCCAAGGTGAGAGAGAAAGAAATATATAAAGAAAAAGGTAGATAGTTGTGCTGTGTAATAATTAAAGAGTAAGGCAAAGCCTGAAGCGTAAAGCGAAAAGCGTAAAGCGCAAAGCGTGAAGCACAAAGCGTAAAGCGAAAAGAGTAAAGCGCAAAGCGAAAAGTGCAAAGCGAAAAGCGCAAAGCAAAAAGCGAAGAGCGCAAAGCGAAAAGCGACAAGCAAAAAGCGTAAAGCGAAATGCGCAAAGCGAAAAGCGCCAAGCGAAAAGCGTAAAGCGAGAAGTGCAAAGCAAAAAGCGCAAAGCGAGAAGCGAAATGCGAAAAGCGCAAGGCGAAAAGCGAAGAGCGAAAAGTGCAAAGCGAAAAGCGAAAAGCAAGAAGCGCAAAGCGGAAAGCGAAAAGCGCAAAGCGAAAAGCGAAGAGCGAAAAGCGACAAGCAAAAAGCGTAAAGCGAAAAGCGCAAAGCGAAAAGCGCCAAGCGAAAAGCGTAAAGCGAGAAGTGCAAAGCAAGAAGCGCAAAGCGGAAAGCGAAAAGCGCAAGGCGAAAAGCGAAGAGCGAAAAGTGCAAAGCGAAAAGCGAAAAGCAAGAAGCGCAAAGCGGAAAGCGAAAAGCGCAAAGCGAAATGCGCAAAGCGAAAAGCGCCAAGCGAAAAGCGCAAAGCGAAAAGCGAAAAGCGAAAAGCAAAAAGCGAAAAGCGCAAAGAGAAAAGCGTACAGCGAAAAGCGAAAAGTAAAAAGCGTAAAGCGAAAAGCGCAAAGCATACAGTGCAAAGCGTAAAATGGAAAGCGCAAAGCGTTTTCCTATAAAAAAATATGCTTTTGCAAGAAATCAGATACAAATTGCATGTCAAATGAAAAGAAATACATTGGGCTTTTATAATATGTAACTAAAAGTATGCATCAACGATACAGTTTTTGGAAAAATAGTGCTTTAAAAAAAAAATGGTCAAAACTTCTGAAAATTTGCAATGTCTCCAAAACCACGACTCGGATTAAAATTTTTTTTGGTAGATTTTGTAGCAAGTTAACATATCTTTCGTATGACACTATTGTTATCGAAATCCTTCCAGGGGTTCCCAACTTATAATAATTTTTATAAAAGATATATCTGGATCTTCTGGTGGCTATATCTTCGAAAGTAGGTCCGACAAGAACTTTTTGTTGTTATTGTTGTTGTAATTTATTTCCAGAGCCCTACTTGGGCAAAATAAAGGAAAAGAAATAACAACAGTTTTTAACCTTTTCGACCCGGCTGGGACAATATATCCCAAAAAAATTTAAACAAGCTAAATTGTTTAAAATGAGTTTATATACGAGTACATATCATTTTAAACAATTTTGCTTATTAAAATTTTCTTGGGATATATTGTTCCAGCCGGGTCGAAAGGGTTAAAGTAAAATTTTTCTCAGTTTTAATTTTCCCTTGCTTTTATTTACAAAATATTTTGTAACTGAAAATGGAATAAGGGCCGTTTTCACAATGTCCAGTTAACGTTTAACTGAAACTTTAACTGTAAGTTTGAATAAAATTGTTTTCTCAATGTGAAGTTATTTATTAACTGACGGAAAATAAACTAGCGTTCAGTTAACTTTAACTGGCACAATTTTTTCAGTTAAAAGTTAACTGGCAGATTGAAATAATAAAAAATTTGAAATGTTTACATTTTTTGAAAATATTTTGAGGGGAAATTTGTTATTTATTCACAATATATATTTAACCATAAGTTATAAAATGGAACTTATTGAAATCCAAATAATTTAACGGAAAGTTTATATCCATGGCTTCCGTTAGTAAACTTTAGTTTAAAAATATCTTAACTGTACATTGTGAAACCGGCCCTTAGTCATACAAAAGTAAACAAATTTTTTAATTTATTATAAATGAAAGTGGAATAAGTCCATTCAGACCAAAAAAACTGAACTATTTTCTACTACACTTGCAAAAATTTCTACAGATTGACAAAATTTGATAAATTTATAGTGGTAAGCACTGAACACCAGTTTAATAACGCTTGCCTAAATTTTTAAATTGATTTAAAAGCAAAACCTTTTGTGTAGCTGTAGATGAGAAAATGGACTTATTCCACTTTCAAAAAAACCCATTCATATGTACATTCCTCACACAGATTCATTGGGAAAACCTTTAAGGCTAATAAAGGAGAACATTTTCAGAGTACTCTTCAGATACCCTTTTGATCTGATAAGTTTAAAAGAAAAATAGTTTTGAATTGTGTAGTTTACCCTTTTTAAACAGACAGCCATAAAATGCTTAGAATCATTTAAGGAATACATTTGTTTTTTTTTCGAATTTGGAAGGGTTGTTTTTTGGACCCTTTTTTGAAAAATTATAAAATGCATCAGAAAATTCTGAAAAATTTCACACGTATTTTCTGAACAATTTTAATCATTCTATGCCATTAACACTTTTTCGTAAGATGCCTTGTTTTTCTCAACTACTGAAAAAAGATTTGCACGCCGCACTATATTGTCAATAACTTTTGAATCAACAAAGATTGCCATAACTTTTTACTGGGACATTATCCCTAGGCGTGTGGAGATTACCCACATTTTTTTATAATTTTCTCAGAGGCGAAGAATTTGCTTAAATTTTTTTTATTTGAAATAGGGATTTTCAACACTAAATAAAAAATTTTGATCTAAAAAAAAAAAAAAAACAATTTTATTCCCTGGTCAATGTTAAATATTTTAGATAAAAAATTTTACAAAATCTTTACTTTCACACTATTTGATCAAATAAAAGTTCCATACTTTTTCTGAAAATAACCAAAATTCCTCCTATGCACAGAAAATAATAATTCACTTTAATACCAATTCGAGTAACATCAAGCATTTATTTACAAAAAATGGGTAATTTTTACAAAGCTGGAAACGAAATATTTTCGCAAAAACATCGAAAATTAAAGCTAAAAAAAAAAATCACACACTTAAAAAACAGTTACATGCACAACGCCCACAAACAAACAAAACTGCGTGTTGGATGATCGATGATCAGCTTCTTACCAGCCGCCATGCGCCAAAACACCACCATGACCATAACCGCCATAGCCGCCTAAACCACCATAACCTAAACCTAAACCTAAAGCCGGTGCAGCTGCAATACCACCATAACCGCCATATTTGGCAATTGGAGCTGCATAAGAAATAGCAGGAGCAGCATATGCGCCATGCGCAATGGCGGGAGCAGCATAGGCGGCGGTGGCGTATTTAGCGATAGCTGGAGCAGCATACGACACAGCTGGTGCGGCATACGAAATGGCTGGCGCAGCATGTGCATATGATAAGGCAGGAGCAGCATGACCATAGGCTAAAGCTGGTGCAGCATAGGCACCACCTAGCAAAGCACCATGTCCACCTAAAACTGCGCCAGGTCCACCTAGAAGTGCGCCATGACCACCCAATAATGCACCAGGTCCAGCGATTAAGCCGCCATGTCCAGCGATTAGGCCGCCGTGTCCACCATAGCCGCCACCTAGATAACCAGGAGCAGCAACAACGCTACCGATGAGTGCCAAAGCCAAGATGACCTATAAAAAAGGATCAACATTTTAGTTATAACACAAAATAGTTATGCTGCACAGGATGCTTACAAATTTGAGCATTTTGTTGTGAGTTTTTTTCGGACAGTTTTTTTCTGTTGCCACGCTAAGACGCTTCTCGCAAGAACCACACGTTTGATCTAGTTATTGCAGCTACCAAACGCTTTTATAGGCTTTGAAGAGGTTAAGCTGCAATTTTCGCTTTGCAAAAGGTCTTTTGCATTTGTGGGCATTTTTCGAGCACATAAAGCACAACAAACACTTTTACTTTTCTCAGAGTTTTCATGAAAATATTTTGTTGCTCTCTGCCGCAAAGAGCCAATTTCAGCTGTTGTCTAACAAGATTCCACCATCAGTAACGCTCTGTTTTCTTTTGGTGCTCAAAATTTTGATACTTTTTTTGGAGCAGGTTTAACCAACTGTTCCAAGAAGCTGCATAAATTTTGCTGTTACAATTTCGCATAATTTGTATGCGGAGCAGTGCTTCTCAAATTGGAAGATTTGCTTAGGAAGCTTTGAATAGGAGTTACTTAAAGTACACACTAAAAAATTATAGTTTACTTTTCTTACTTTTGATTCCATTTAAATTTTAAACTTTTTTGGTATTAAATCCCGATTTTTTTCAAAAAAGTTCGAAATTTATACCAGAAAGGTATGAAATTTATTCCAAAATTGTTTAAAATTAATACTTTTTTTTTGGCATTGTTCTATATAAATACTTTTTGGTATTAAAACTAAACTAAAATTTTTACTGTGTAGTACTGTCAGCCTAAATAAAAAAAAAATGTCACAAATGGTCGTCAAATTACTTCTGGTGCTTCGCAAGACCTAATATTCAAAGCAAAAATGATACGAGCATTGTTCAAAGATGTCCAGTGAAGAAGGATAAAGCAAAAGGGGTTGATTGCGAGCTTATTTTGACCTTAGAAAATGCCACTATCGTTGTAAAACTGATTACAAATTTTGCAAAATGTGGCGGCAAAAGTGTTTTGTAAAGAACACAGCCAGTTGAGACACACTGATATGGGATATACTCAAACAAGCTTGATGGCTTAGTTACTTCATAGTAAGCAAGTTATGTTGTTTGTCGAAAAACAAAAAAAAAGAAACCCAATTGCTTGACGCTGAATCACAGCGCTTGTTTAGTTGTTGCAATCGTAATGCGATGTTAAATTTTAATATACAAAATTTAAATCGGTGACTTAAGGAGGGAGGCCCCCTTTAAATTAAGTTTATTTCGCACGCACCACACCCAGTGTAGTGGTGTAGCGAGGGGTGGAGTAAAACATGATGTAACTGTCTACGATAGGTCATAGCGCGATGGTTTTCAGCTAAAACTTAAATAAACAAACTAATACCAAAAGGATTTACAATTTAAGCTGCTGATTAGAACAATGATTGGCATGATTTAATTTTCAAAAATGTATTATATTACTGTTGTAAATATGCCATGATTTCTTTTAATTGTTGCAAATTTCCAAAAAAAATTACTTGGTGCTTTTTCTTTATTTTGTCTGAAAAAGTCGCTTGAGTGCGAAATATAAACTTAGTTTCTCAGCAAGTATTGTAGTACTATAAATAACCTTTCAAATGAGATATATATCACAAATACTATCAGTGATATATCACTGAATGCTGATGATATATCACTAAAGTCATCAGTGATATGTATGTCATATGAAAGGTACTTTTCAGTACTATAAATTTTTCTCAGACAATTCAGCTCTACAATGCACACAGGAGAGTTTTTTGCTCAAAATATGTTCATTCCTATTGCTGTTCCTGAAATATTCTACGGAAAATTTAAGAAGAATACTTTAACTCATTATAATCTTGTTTTAAAGAAAACGATCAAAAAAAACAAAACGGTATTAAAGAGAACTCGAATGCTTTTTGTATGCCATTGCCGGGAGAGAAAAAAAGTTCAACGTACCCCATTAATTTTTCTTTCCCAAAATATCTCTTTTTCCACATTTTAAGAGCCCTTCCTTACAAAACTGATGTTTCTATCGAAATTTTACGTGGAAACCCCATTAAATGGTGGAAAAATGGCGGTAGTATCTTGGAGAAAAATGTTGAAAAGGAAAAATTAAGCCGTGATGAATTTAATGCAGGGTGTGGCATCGCCAGTTTTTTTGGTTGGTTCTATGTTTTCCGGTGGCCTTCGGTTAGGTATAAAACAAATTTCATCCATATCCGCATAACATTGTCAAAGACACTTCGTATTTTGATTTAAGAGGCGTGGCATCTCCCATTTTTCTAATATATGTCATTTAGCTTACTGTCCTTTACTTACATATGTGATAAATTCCATTCCTATGCGTCAAACACTTTCTTTGATATGTGGAATTTTGGTTTAAAGTGACGTGGCCCATTTTCTTATTGAGTTTTATTTGGCTTAGAGACTGTATATTAGCCTGGTTTTAGTGTAGTATGAAAAAAAAAATACTGCGATATTGATAGCTGACACGGGCCAATTTTGTTAGGTTACTCAAGAAACTGATTACATCAAAGTTTGGTCCCAATCGGAGGCGAGTAACACCTGCCCCATCGGACCCAAACAGGGGCACCTTTGCGAAAATTTCACGAGAATAATTCATAGCTCCCCCGGGTTGACCCCTAGAGGGGTGAAATGTGACGAATTTTCAAATATGTGGATTTTGTAGGGGGGGATAAATAGGGTGATAAATATGGGGTAGGTGCGCTTGGAAAAAATGTTGGGAAGAAAAAATAATACAACCTGGTCATACATTTCACCCCTCTAGGGGTCAACCCGGGGGAGCTATGAATTATTTTCGTGAAATTTTCGCAAATGTGGTCCTGTTTGGGTCCGATGGGGCAAGTGTTACTCTCCTCCGATCGAGACCAAACTTTGACAAAATAATTTTTTTTCGCAACCTAACAAAATTGGCCCGTGTCAGCTATCAATATCGAAAAAACGCGCACTAAAACCAGGCTACTGTATACATCTGCAAAATTTCATTCCTATTTTGCAAAAAAGTTCCTTTTTTTGTAGGTACGTGGCACAATCCAGTTTTCTAGACTTCAACCTTTCCCTGATCTTTACCAACATACTATATTTCATCGGAATCAGTTGAGTGGTTTTCAAGTCTATAAGTAACAAACATACAAACAAAATCTTATTTTTATATAGTAGACTAGAATAGCACGTTGTGCGTTGCTACACCTTTTCTTGTATAGAGAGTATATATTTTTTTAAATTTTGGTTCCGACATTCAAGTAGGAACCCGCGGATAAAAAAAAAAAAAATTGTCTCCTCTAAAATGTCGTAAAAAAATATGAAAATATAAAATTTTAGGTTCCGACATCCAAGTGGGAATCCTTGGGTGAAAAAAAAAACACCCCGTACCGAAAAAACTAATGACGTAAAAATACGCGCCTTACCCTTAAACCTACATATATAAATTATTACTGTGATCGATCCAGCCATTTGGGGGTCTATAAAAAACTTACAGGCATACACTCGCTTTTATATATAGAAAGCACTCCATGCCAAGTGTAACAGCTGAAATTTTTTTTTCTCCGATTTCGCTCAAATTTGGCAATATTGTTGATCCGGGAGGATTTGTTCTTAGTAACATTTGTTGTTAAAATATAGGGTGTTGAAGTTGGCGTTTTTAGTCATTTTCTTGAAAAGGGTGTTTTGTGAAAAGCTTATAGCTTGCACTAAAGTTTGTAAATTGATAAATCTAAGTTACTGGTCCCATTCATTTTCAAGTGTTTTTTTTTATAAAAAAATATTTCTTGGTGAAAAAAAATTTTTTACACTTAAAAATACTTTTGAATCCTTTTTTAAAAAAAAACCCTTTCGATTTTTTTAAAAGTACTTTAAATTAAAGCATAATTTTTAAGCTTTAAAATGGTGTATGACTCAAGATAGGATTCTTACGCTAAATGGGAGTTTTTGGCTTTTAAACGCCCGTGGAAGGCAAAAATCTTTTTTTACTCAAGAGGAAAGCATCTTACGAAAAAAGTATACTTAGCATTTAGCGTCCGAATCCCTTCTTGAGTCATACATTATTTTAAAGCTTATAAACTATGCTTTAATTCAAAGTACTTTAAAAAAAATCGAAGGGGGATTTTTTAAAAAAAATTCAAAAGTATTTTTAAGTGTAAAAAATTTTGGTGAAAAAAAATTTTTTCACCAAGAAATATTTTTTTATAAAAAAACACTTCAAAATGAATGGGACCAGTAACTTAGATTTATCAATTTACAAACTTTAGTGTAAGCTATAAATTTTTGACAAAACACCCTTTTCATGAAAATGACTAAAAACTCCAACTTCAACACCCTGTATTTTAACAACAAATGGTACTAGGACCAAATCCTTCCGAATTCTTGTTCTTGCACACCGGATCTACCATATTGCCAAATTTTGAGCTGGTACACTTGGCATGGAGTGCTTCATAGGTATATTTAGATTATATTCTTCAGACTATTATCGATTTCATACATTTCACATAGACAAATATGAGTCGTTTATTTTGAAAGTGAGGTACCTACATCCATAAATTGGACTCTGTTTCAGAAGGAAATTTTTTGATGATGTGAAATGATGGCATTAAGTTGAAAATATAATGTCGGTCAAATAACCGATTATTATGGCACATATTGTGTATGACACTACTCTTGGCACATCATCCTTTTATTTTTAATGACACATAAAACTATTTCTTCCTATATAAAATTGAAAATGAATTTAAATACTATAAGCATTACTTAGGGCAAAAGTACTTGGTAAAAGCAACAGCTGATACACATAATTACATACATTTACAAAACAGCATGGACTAGCAACGTGCTGATTGATGACCATAACTGCTGGTGTTCTATGCACGCGTTAGCAAATTGAAAAAAAAAAAAATAAAAAAAATATGAAAAAACAACAAGAGAATTTCCACCTTCCCACCCATTTCGGGCGGTCACTTTGACTTAATTGTGCGCAATTTTATTCAATTACAAAGTTTTATTTTTAAATAAAAACCACAAACCAGAAAAAAAGCACAAAACAGAACAGAATCAGACCAAACCCAATTCAACAAAAGTGGGCATATAATTTTTTCTAACCTTTTTTGTTGTTTTTGTAGTTGTTTGCAGCATCAACAACACTTTATGTTGCCTTGCGCTAATGTTGCCACCATTGCTGCCTCAAACTTTTTGCTGTTTGTTTGCCCGTGCCAAGTTGTTTGCTTTTAATCTGAATTCTACTGCGTTTGCTGTACTTGCGCCCCGTACCCCCAATCGTTTTAATTTGTACAAAGTTGTTATTAAACTTATGAATTGATCACGTTTTATGTTCGGTTTTTTTGTCTTCAAAGTTTTGATTTCACAGCGAACTGCATTGTTTTGCATTCGTTTAAGTAACTTAATGTTTTTTCCAAAGGTTTTAATTTAAATTATGAATCTTGTAATTATTTTTAAATTTAAAATACGCTTGTCAATGGTTTTTTAAGTGGAAAATTATGTTAGTTGCTAAATCGCTTGCGAGTTTTTAACCCATTTTCAACCAAGAAAATATAAGTTCTGATAATTGGGTGCTGTCAAAAGTTATGGCTCAGTTTTAACCTGATATTTTTTTAATTAAATCGTTTAGCTAAAATAATTGCCTATGACACTTAAGGCTTTTACTGCAGCTATGTCATTTTTGGGCAGTGTTATTAAGTATGTTGTACACTTAAGAAAATATTCAAGGATCTCTTTTATAGAGAATAATATATTCCACAAATAGTTTTATTTATTTGCAAAAGAAAATATAAAATCAACTAGATTTTTGCTAACACCGATTTTTTGATAATTATGGTTTTTATTGAATAACTCTTAAACCATTTTTTTTTTTTTTTTTTGCAAAAAATAAAAATATTTGTAGAGCAAGTGGTTCTCCATAAAAGAGATCTTTACTTTTATTCGTACGACTAAGCATTCATGAGTTTGAGCAGTTTCAAATTAACACAGGAAAAAATTTTCTGAAGTGATCCACCTAAGAATTCAAATATAAAAAAGGCTTTAAAAAAGTGATTTTTTGTAGCAACTAGGAAAGGATTTTGAAAAAAAAAAAAAAAATTGGATTGAATATATTTAGTTTAGGGAATAAAATGGTACTTTTATTTTTTTTTTTTTTTTTTGGACCAAAACTTTGTCATTCATTTGTGAAAATCCCTATTTTAAATAAAAAAGTAGACAATTAAGCAACTTCTCAGTCTCAAAGAAAATTATAAAAAAATTTGCTCACCCTCCGTACAACTAGATACTTCATACCAGAACGAAATTGGGGTAATCGATATTGGCTCAAAAGTTATTAATAATATAGTGACGTCCACAGTGTCGCGAACCCATATATAAGGAAGCCAAAATTAGTATACGTTATCCGATTTTGATAAAATTTTGCACAGTAATGTTTTTTGTTAAGATTATGAAAATTTTAGAAAATGGGTGTGGTCCGCCCCTTTTTAAACCGACTCTCAGTACAAAAGTATTAGTATCAGGTGATTTTTTTAAAGGGTTTTAATACAATTAAAAAGGTTAAATATTAGCCTTTTAAATGCTTTTTGGTTTTTTACGATCGGATAAGAAGCAAAAAAGTTATAGTAGATATAACTTAAAATTTAAGTGAAATATTACAATTTAGGAAATTCATTCATTTTAGAACGTAAAAAAAAGACTTTTACTTAAAATATTGGATTCAAAAGCTAAACAATTAAAAAGATGAAATTTTAAGCTTTAAAATACTTTTTGATCTATTCTGATCGGTTAAGAAACAAAAAAGTAATGGACGTTAGAGTTCAAAGTTAATATAATATATTTACAATTTTGGTACACGCTCGTTTTAGAAAACGAAAAAAAGGACTCTTAAAAATTACTTATCACGGTCAAATTTTTATGTTAGAAAGATGTTTTGAAAACCAAAAAGTGCAAAATTGCATCAGCTTTAATGACTTTTTTGATTTTTAGGCCCCCAAAAAGGGGGTTGAACCCCCTCTTGAGCTAAGGAACTTTTTTTTTGTAAGGTGACTATGGTCTAATAAACAACTGTGTCAAGTTTCAAGCCCGCACCAATTTTTTTCTTTAAGATATTTAATTTTACTCTCCTAAGAATATTAATTTTTTATTGAATTTTAATCGAGGTCACTTTAGAAAATGAACGAAAAAAAAAATTGGGGCACATTGGGGCACTTTTTTTTCATTTGCTTATACACTTAACTTACTTCTTTTGTTTCTAATTAAGGCAATAGGGTCTTTTGCGTCATTCTTTTTTTATGGTCTCCCAAAGTTTTCTTTAGAATTTACAAATAAGCAAAAAAACATATGTCCAATAAAATAACTGTAAACAAAAGGTTAATACAAAAATTTGCTCAAAAATTGCTTTACTACATGGGAAAAATGTCAATATATCCTAAAAAGTTAGTTTTATTTAAGGTATTTAGTAAAATCATGGAGCGAAATTTTATTTTTTTTGGGGCATTTATTCTATCTTCACAAAACTCTAAGTTTACGTGGCTCGTATAACTATTAGACTGACCCAAAAAAACTAAAAGTGTTCCGATCTTAGGGGCTCAGCACTTAAAATGTTCGGTAGGGTCTCTAGACTAGGTGTGTAAATTTTGGTAAAAAAATATTGAGATTTAGTACTCGCGCAAACGCGATACGTGGCGATGCCTTGATCGTACGAGAATAGGGATCTTTCAGCCCGTGGAAATTGATAAAAAAGGATAGGAAAAATTTTTTTATCTGTAATACTTTATGTTTTCGAGTTCGCTTAAGACGATGGCATGGCCAATTTTTGGAAAAGATTCCAAGATTTCAAGACATTCAAGATATCTCCCAAAAAGAAAAAACGAAAAAATATGAGATTTTTGTTAGATTAAAGTGCCATTTATCGTAGGAAAATTTTTTATTTTATCTTCTCGGACACTAGTCTTGTAGCCTAGGTTGTGACGAACAAAATGAGTGGTCGCACAATATTTTTTGACAAAATCTTCTCGAGATATCGGCCACAGACTGAACCGCCGTCCTGACGTATTGCCGGTCACTGGGGATATCCGCCGATTTTACGCTATTATCATTGATTTTTGAGATCCTATCTTGTACTTTCGACGTTGCTGGAGATGCTGAAACATTTATTTTCACGATAAAATGCAAGTGTTTCAATACATTCAAGATATTCCTATGATAAATTTCCCTAGTGGAATTTCCAATGAAAAGCAGAACTAGCTCTAAAGCCTCGATATAATTTTTCCGCCCATGATTCATCTGGAGCTAGTGATTGATGATCATCGCGGTTTTCTTCTGGAAGGTGCCAATATCTCCCAAATTTTTCTATCTTCCACTGAAAAATTTGGGCTACAAGACTAGTGTCCGAGAAGATAAGATAAAAAATTTTCCTACGATTAATGGCAATTGAATCTAACAAAAATCTCATATTTTTTCGTTTTTTTTCGAAAAATATCTTATATGTCTTGAAATCTTGGAATCTTTTCCAAAAATTGGTCATGCCATCGTCTTAAGCGAACTCGAAAACATAAAGTATTACAGATAAAAAAATTTTTCCTATCCTTTTTTATCAATTTCCACGGGCTGAAAGATTCCTATTCTCGTACGATCAAGGCAGCGCCACCTAAATTCACACGTATTCTTCGGAAAATTCCATAATTTTATGCTGTATACACTTCTTTTGTAAGATGCCTCGTTTTTCTCAACTACTGAAAACAGGTTTTCACGATGTCACTATATTGTTAATAACTTTTAAACCAATGTCGATTACTCAAATTTTTTTCAGGGATACAGTTTATAAAAATGCTGAAAAGGCAAATTTATTTTTTATAATGTTCTTAGAGGCGGAGAAGTTACTTAATTTTCTATCTATTTATTTAAAATAGGTATTTTCAATAATAAATGATAAAATTTTGATTTACAAACAAATTCCCTGGTGCTAAATATATTAAAATAAATTTTTTTTTTTTTTTCAAAAATCTTTAATAGTTACAAAAAATCATTTTTTTTTTTTGAAGCATTTTTCACGCTTAGATTGCTCACTTGAGAAATTTTTGACCCACTATTGTATAAATGCGTCGAAAGAAACATTACTATTTTCATTTTACTTTAAGAAGATTTTTGGTTGATGACGAACCTTAAGTTAGTTAAATTTTGTAGTTTATATAACGATACTTGGCATAGTATGTGGTCTATTTCGATATTCTTCTGAAATTCCCTTCCCTATCTTTTTTATTTTTTCAGTGTACATTGTATGCTCTCCACAACCAGATCCATCTATTGTAGATTGACTTCTTGAAAATTTTTAGCAAATATAAAAAATGTTCATTTAAATTGCGAACATTGCATGCATGCAGCTGATATTACGCATAATAATAGGTTATGGTTAGACACAGTCAAGTGTACTCGCAACAAGCCCCCGATACAAAATGTAACAACGATCATTGTCATAATTTTGATAAATTACGCCCAAAGCATTAAACCAGATTTGCACATGCGTACGTTGTATGTGATAGATATAGAGAGGGTCGTGAGACTTACGCACTTTACTGCTGCAACAATTAAAGCAAAGTTTCATGCTGCCTATGTTCGATCCAATGATACCAAACACAAATCATTACACCAGCGCTGCAGTTGCTGTCAGCAAACATAGCGTTACACGCCCATTGTTATTAAGCTCTTCATAATTCTGACAATCGAAAAGCGCACAATTTGTAGCGAATAATAGCCAGTGCAATCGTGGTGCCCATGGGCAAAAAAAAAAACATGCACCAATGAATTAATTCGGCCAAATTGTACGCTGGCGTGTGCACTCAGTTTGTTGGCCTTAATAAAAGTAAAGTTGTTGGTTGTGGCTTTTTTTGCTATCTAGTAATGCGGCAAACAGGGATCGGTAGTTGCTAAATGTCACAGATCGCTGTTATCTAACACTTATCTTAAACGTAGTAAGTTAAAGCTTAGCGAGGAAATTATGAATGAATCATCAGTGGAAGCGTAAAAAAGCGTAACATTTTTCAGCTTATCAACATTTGAATTTGTCATTTTTAAAAGGGGATATGTGCCGCTCATACGAAAATTGTTTTTTTTTTTTTTTACTTTTTTGCCGTTGTGGCTGTGGCACTGGTTGGTCTATCTTTTTTCTAAGTACGCAGATTACGGCTTAATATCTATATTAACGAAGTTCCATCACTAAAATCATATTAAAATAAGATTTACCATACTTATGCGGGTTTTTCTTAACTTTATAACAAGTAAAAATTTTGTCACATATCCCTTTGTAAAAATGACTGATTCATTTATCGATCTTATCAACATTTTTCCACTTAATCGATATTTGTCGGGCTTATCAACATTTTTTGAGTTTATCAACATTTGGCGCATTTATCAAAATTTTTTGACTTTACATACATTTTTCGAATTCATAAACATTTTTCGGGCTTATCAACATTTTTCCATTTTTGGTCAACATTTGTTAGGATTATCAACATTTTTGACTCTACCAACATTTTTCGAATTTACATTTTCGATTTTATCGACATTTGTCACATCTAACAACATTTTTCGACTTTTATCAAAATTTCTTGCAGCGTTTTTTTATAGTAATATTTGTCGACCGCATCAATATTTGTCACACTTATCAGGATTTGGTGGGATTATCAAAATTTTTTTAATATATCATCATATGTATATCCAATTTATCAACATTTATTGGGATTATAAACAATTTTTCGATTATGTCATCGTTTGTCGATTATATCAACATTTGTCGCATTTACCAACATTTTTCGACTTTATAAAAATGTTCACATTTATCAACATTTGTCGGGCTTATCAACATTTTTCCATTTTATCTACACTTGTCGGTCTTATCAACATTTGCCTACTTTAACAAAATTTTTCTATTTATCAACATTTTCTGCAGCGTTTTTGTCGGGCTTATCAACATTTTCAAACTTTATCAACGTTTTTCGGGCTTATCAATATATGACGCCTTTATCAACATTTTTTGACTTAATCAACAATTTTTGCATTTATCGACATTTGTCGGTCTTATCAAAATTTTATCAACATTTGTCGCATTTATCAACATTTTTTGACTATATTTAGGATTATCAAAATTTTTTGACTTTACCTACATTTTTCGAATTCATAAACATTTTTCGATTTTACCGACATTTGTCACATCTAACAACATTTTTCAACTTAACCAATATTTTTCCACTTTAGCAGCATTTTTCTAATTATCAACATTTTCTGCAGCGTTTTTGTCGGGCTTATAAACATTTTAAAACTTTATCAACTTTTTTCGATTTTATCAACATTTGATGCATTTATCAAAATTTTTTGACTTTATCAACAATTTTTTGCATCTATCGACATTTGTCGCATTTTATGACTTTATCAACATTAGTTAGGATTATCAACGTTTTTGCCTTTACCTACATTTTTTGATTTTGTCATCGTTTTTCGATTTTATCAACATTTGTCGCTCTTACCATGATTTTTTCGAATTTTTTTTAAACTTTTCAACATTTTTTGAAATTATGAACTTTTGTCGCTTTTATGAACATTTTTTCAACATTTCTTTGATTTATCTGTCTTGTCAACATTTTTTGGATTTATCAACATTTTTCGAATTTATCAAAATTTTTTTCATTTATCAACATTTTTCAACATTTCTCCACTGTATCAACATTTTTCGCATTTACCAAAATTTTTCGACTGTTTCAACACTTTTCGAACTCATCAATATTTTTCCATCCAATAGACATAATACACCCACTTCTCCCACAACTCATATTATGTTTCGAGAAATTCCAAAAAACAACTTTGATTTTAAGAGAGCAATTCATATTTTATTGTTTCATTTCGAGTCGATCATTTCTTTAGCACAGCATAAGCAGGTGCAGCAGCATGAACAGCTGGGAAAGCAGCAGAGTGTGCAACACTATGTGCCGAATAGCTGCTAGCGTATGGAGCAATATATGGCGCATAACCAGCAGTGTATGTGGCATAAGCTGGCGCAGCAGCAACAACTGGAGCTGAATAGGCCAAAGGAGCTGCCGCAGAGTATGCCAAAGGAGCTGAGTAGGCAAAAGCAGCTGGTGCAGCTAAAAGTCCAGGCTTAGCAGCACCCTGAGCGCCAGCAAAAAGAGCCAACATGCAGACAGCGAACTAAAAGCGAAGAAAATTTCCATAGTTAAAAATTAAAGATATGAAGAAACACCATACACTTACCAATTTGAACATTTTGTAGATTTTGTGGATATTGGTATACCGCTTGTTTAAAGTTGTTTAAATCTTGTGATGATTAAAAACTCCTGCACCGCAGTTTATATACCCAAAAACTAAAGAATTTGAGGTTCTTCTGAAAACAAAGTCTGAACATATCGCTTTGAAATGTAATGAAACCCTTTAGGAATTTTTAATTTTGTAGCTAACATACTTACATTTTGTTTCAACTTTTTGTACACCTTGACCCATTGAACGATATTTAATTTTTGTGTGGCCTTAGGCAAATCATTTGCTTCGTTGTCACGTTATTTTGGTAAGTTTTACCTTAAAAATGCCCAATAAAATGTCAGTAGATACTGTGAAAAAAAAGTTTCCTAGAACTATTTTGCCTTCACCTTGGTGTTTGCACATTTTGTGTGTTTAAATTTCAATTTATTTTTTAATTTGAAATTTACAGTAGCGCACAGTAAGTAGCCGGCTACCCTTTTATGATGTATCATTAAATTTATGTATGATGTATGTGTTAAGCTTTAATATGATTGTGCAGGTATTTTGAATAAAATCACGTTTATTTAATAGTGTTGCTAAGTGTTAGAAAATAATAAGGATATTTTTCGAAGTTTTAAAATTTTCTGATATTCTCAATGTTTTTTAACATTTTCAACGTTGATAAAGTTCTTCAAAACTGCTTTATTTTCGACTTTTTTTAAAGTAATTCCAATTTATCGATATTTTTAATTCTAATTAGCTGTCTCAATAAATTTAGATTTCTTCAAAAATGTTCAACCTTTTTAAATTTTATCAATATCACTTACAGCCCTATCAAATAAGACAAAAGATGTTAAGTTTCGTTCTCAGTTGACGATAGCAAGAATATGTATATCAGATTCGATTAGTTTCAAATATTAATGTATATGGGAGGTGTGCGTATACCTGATCCGATCAGAACCATTTTTCACAAATCGGTGGATTCTACCAATAACATTTGAGGTTTCGAGTTTTATGGATGTACCTCAAACAGTTTGGCTGTTATTAAATACTGCCCCAAATACAAAGTTCCCCATAAGACATAGGTACACAATTTTTTCGTAAGATGCCTTGCTCTCAATCAGGTATTGCCAAATATGGGCCAAGTTAATCAGTCATATCAACCTTTTTTAACTGGTACATGTGGCGTATTTTTCTGCATATACGAAAATGCAACCATTTGGGAGATATTCATTGAAAACGAATTTTTTGACGTTTCTCGTCATTGAATATTGCACACTTGCCAACACTGAAATTTAGCAAAACAATCAAATTTTGAAACTGATTTATTGTACGCAGATATTCGCACATCTCTAAACGTGAGATGCATTTTCATTAAAGTAAATTTGCAAAATTTTTGAAACAGCTAAAAATACTCCAACAGAAGAAGCTGAGAGTCATTACAATACACGAGACTTGAAAACAAAAAGAAAAAATACAATCATCAATGGCTACCAAACTTTTTGAGTTCCAGTAGGTTTAGTACTCTCAAGTCTTAAGCTTATGTTTAATTCATTCGAGAGAACTCTTGGCCATAGAGTTATCACACACATGGAGTACGTGGGATGACTACCTGCTTAAAAGTATTTTTTTTTTTTTGCATATGAAATTCCAAAAGTTTTTAAATTGTATCAAGGATGTCATTTTGATAGCCGTAATATAAAGCACGTTTCTTTTTTTTATAGTGCTAAGTAGTGGGAATTCGTTTAGCAGATTTGTCATATAAATACGGTAGCAGCAGAGCTTTTAAGCATTATACCGCCTTACCAGCAAAGAGCAACAGTTCATTATTAAAAACATAAAAAAAATCAATTTATCAAGATGTTCAAATTGGTAAGTTTGCGTAGAAATTTTAATTTACTATCATAGTGAATTTTCTAACTTAAATTTCTCTTTTTTTTCTCATTAGTTTGCTGTCTGCATGTTGGCTCTTTTCGCTGGCGCATTGGGTGCTGCTAAGCCCGGACTTTTAGCTCCTCCTGCTGCTTTTGCTTACTCAGCTCCTTTGACCTACTCAGCGGCAGCTCCTTTGGCCTATTCAGCTCCAGTTGTTGCTGCTGCGCCAGCTTATGCCACATACACTGCTGGTTATGCGCCATATATTGCTCCATACGCTAGCAGCTATTCGGCACATAGTGTTGCACACTCTGCTGCTTTCCCAGCTGTTTATGCTGCTGCACCTACTTTTGCTGTATTGAAAAAGTGATAACTGACTAATGCTTATTAGAAAAATCAATTGAATAAAAGAAACTGCTTGATAACATAAATTTTTAATTTCCATTAACTAAAAATATTTGCTTGAAAATTCTAAATATAACCTAGAGGCCAAAGTAGTTTTTAGGAGAAACCAGTTTTTCCTAGGCCATGCCAATTTTGCATAGCTTCACAAGTTTGTATTTTCTATCAACCCAGCAAATTTTATAAGCATAGCTTTGACAGTTCTGGAGTTACAAGGCAGAATTCCATATTTTCATTTAACTAAGAATAATAGGTACTTCCATAAAATTAAAGCTAAGTAATATTCTTCTTCTTCTTCTATGATCAAAATTTGCAGATTTCGTGATGATTTTGAGATATTTAAGATTATGTACGCAAAAAAGCAGTTGTTTCAGCTATTCTTGAGGTATGAGGCTGCAAAATGTTTACTGTTTCCCTTCGGTCTTGAAAAGTCATTTGCGATTTTTCCTTGCAAATTTATGGTAATTTTGTAACGACTTCAAGAAATGCCATATAACAGCTACAACAAAGTAGGTTTTGAAAGAAGCAACGTTCTTATATCGTCACATCAATACAACAACTAAGTAACTCCAGGACGAATTGATACGAAGTGTGAGGGGTAATCAAAAATATTGAAATATTGTGGTTGTTTTGGGCAAGCCATAATTGGCTCACTTTTGTTCTATGCTGACACCCTTTATCTAAGCAGTACTCTCCAAGAAACTTCTGTCAGCAATTTATCGGGGGCAACACGGCACATGTGCATGCAGTTAGCGAAACAACTTTCTCGGATCGGATCGGGAATATGCTGGGAATTTGCAGGAATTTGCATATGAAGTTACCACAACAAAATCGCAACGAGAGCTCTGCAAATTCTAAGCTAAAAATTTTTCAATTTTTACACTGAAAAAAATAAAAAATTTTCATAACTCCCTAATTTTAAGCGCAACAAATTTTTTCTCTCCGCAACAAATTCTCTGCAAAAATCCTGCAAAATTCAAGCCTACTGCCGATCCGATCCGATGAAGTTGTTTCGCTAACTTCATACACATATTATACACACATACTTGCTGGAAAGAAAACGTGCTTAAGCCTAATGAGTAGTTATTGGGAATGCTTACACCTTTGTAAGAGGCGCTTAGAGATTACTGGGTGGTTGAAATCATCTTTCAATGTCGTATTCGGTTTCAGAGTTCAAAAAAAACCTAGAAATTGATATATTTTTTATATTTTTATAAGAAGTGTAATTCTTACCCCCTTGAAGGGGGTGTTAGGGAGTACATGTGATACTGAATTTTTTTTTGAACTAAGTGAAAACAACTGAAATTACCAGTTTTATTTTAAAAATATCAAAAAAATGTATTTTATTTGAAAAGCTTTTTCAGAATGAATATTATACTATATTTTCAAAAACTTTTTTTAGATTTTTAAGTGTGTGACTTAATGACAAGTATATAACAAAACTGACAATGATTTGGCGTCGTGATAGAGCAACGATGCTGCATCGGTCTAAGCAAACCGGTCGCTGCGTTTGAGAGCCGGTGCTTATGAAGAAAATCTTCCAACCGAAAGTTGAGGCGAAGAAAATCTTTCTTTTGAAATTGCGGCGAAAAAAATCTTTTTTGTAATATGCTGACAAGAAAATCACATTTTATAAAATGCGGCGAAGAAAATCACTTTTTACAAAATGCGGCGAAGAAAATCACTTTTTATTTTTTTTTGCGGCGAAGAAAATCAAAATTTTTTTTAGAGATATTTTTCCTATTCCTTTTATCGAAAAAATTTGCATTAAAGAATGATTTTTTACGCTGCATTTTTAAAAAGTGATTTTCTTGTCCGCATTCGCACAAAAAAGACATTTTTCGCCGCAGTTTGAAAAAAAGGATTTTCTTGTCCGCATTTAAAGACGAAATGGTCTTCGTAAGCACCGGCGATATATAGTGTTTGATTTTCTGTCGACTCTACTATCTGCCCAATTCGCGTCTGCGTATCCAATGAGATTATTCTCGTTTGTGGTTCTGCAACCTCACTCCAGCCCTCTTGATTTGCATATTGATACATGCGCTGATATGTCCGATCGCGTGTTGACAATTGGCATCCAACCGGAAGAATTGCCGATATATTTCATTACTGATGAGCGCATCCGAGTCCATTCTTTTTCGTACACCTGTTGATTTTGCCTCAGCCAGTCCTTAATCTCTAACAACCTTTTTAATATACTTATGTTGTTTGATTGATAACTCAACAATATGTCAAAGAAAAAAATAAAGTATTAAGAATAACATATACAGAAATTTTGCATTTCAAGGCAAAAATAGTGATAGTGTATATATTTATATGTTTATAAAAGGTTTAGTTTATATATATTTTTGATGAAAAATCAAGTAACCTCCTTCAGGCTTGCACTTCAACAACATTATGCATTATGACCAAAGTACACAAAATTATTAAGTGCCAAAAATAAATCCTTTCTTTGGAATTCTCAACTTAAAATATTCATAAGCACGTCGTCTAGCGTATCTTTATAAATTTGGTAAGTGAATTATTATATTTCCAATATTACTATAATTTTGTTGTTTTAAATGCGCAATTTACTATCCACATATAATGCATAAATTTTGAGAAAGACCAAAAATAATTCCCAAATTAACTATTTAAAGGAAAAGAAATTTTATGTAATTACGTTTTTCGCAAATTCAAATTAAGTATTTTTTTTTTATTTCGATATTTTTTTTTATCAAATATTTTGCATAAACAACAGAAGACATAAAAATTTTGTAAAAAAAAGAAGAAGCAAATTAAAATATGAAATCAAAATAATAATAATAATAAGGCCGATAAAAGAATATTAACACAGTTTGAGTAAGTTGATCAGGTAACAAATTTAAAATGACATTAATCCTTCAACGTTGCCACAGTCTTTAGTAATATGCAGCATAAGGATATGCAGAGTAGGCAGCAGCATATGGATAAGCAGAGTAAGCGGAGTAAGCAGCATATGGTGCAGCATATCCGGCAGTATAGGCAGCAGTATATGGTGATGCAGCTACATAGGGTGCTGAATATGCGGAGTAGGCCAAAGGAGCAGCTATGACAGCAGGTTTAGCCGCTACACAGGCAATGATGGCGAACAAGCAGAGAGCGAACTGTAAAAAAATGATTTGATTAAATTAGAACTAGGTTAGATTGGATTAGGCTAGATTAAAATAAGTATCAAAACGTTCCATGAGGATCAGTTTACATAAAGAGTCACATTCAAAGGAGTCAAGCAACTTTTACATATTTTTTTTTTCTACACATTCTTGAGTCATATCGTCACTTTGATGTTCGAGATTTCGCTATAATATATTATCATATTCGAATCAGACTTATCATCTATTTCGATTTTGATTGCAAAAATTTTCGATTTCGATTCTGAATATGAAAATATATTATAGTGAAATCTTGAATCGATTTAGATCTCATAGTAGATTTCGAAAATTTATGGAAACTCAACCGAAGATGAGTAGTATTGAACACTATCGAAAAAATTAATAAATTGTAGCGAATTTGCTGCTTTTCTTTCAAAATGAACAATTTGATGAATTATCGATTATCAGGAAAATTTTCTTTAAGTATAAAACTCAATATTCTTTGCAGATAGCTTTTGAGAGCGACTTTTCTATTTTGGTGCGATTTTTCATCCCATTATGTTTTTTCTCATGTCCACAGGAATTTTTTTTTTATTCAATTTTCAACGTATAGTAAGCACATTTTAAATGGAAAAATCTAACAAGAAATCACAAAACTCTAGACTTCTTTTTACACAAAGACCCAAAGAAAGAATGGATGCTCTAGTAGGCATTACAATTCAAAATACAATTTTTAAAGTGACATGGACAGAATGGATCGAACTCTGTCTTGTACGAAGTATTATAGAGGTTTTTCTTGTCTTTTTCACTATGTAACACTGAATCAAAGCATTTTTTTTTAACTTCGATAGCCGATTTGTTTTAATCCGACTTTTCAATTTGTTATGAAAATCAAGTTTTTCATTAAAATGATTCTTTTTTAAATTTTCAGAACACTTACGAATTTGAACATTTTTTTATATTTTATTGGTTTTAACTTTAAGCTGTGTGTATTGAACTGAATTTCTTATTAAACTGATGTCATTTTCAAGTCAGACTCAAACTTTATATACAAAAAAAGTAATTGGCTAGTGTGACATCCCTCACATTTTCTAGCCTAGGCAATACATAATAATTTTAGTCTAGTCATATAACTATTTTGGCCTTTATTGATTACTTTAAATTCAATGCAGCTGTCGTCAAGTTCTTCTGTTGCCAATTCAAAAAGTAAATTCATTATACGAACAACGTCGCATATTCCTGACTGACGTTAAGGTTGACACTTTAGGTAACGCACAACAACTACAATACATCAGATGGGCCATTAAGAATCTTCAAGGAAAGCGAAAATTGAACACCAGCACCAAAAAACAAACCTATGCATTGAAAACTTTTGTTTTCATTTTGGCCAAGAGGTAGCAAATATTTGCAGAATTCAACAAAAAATATAAATGACAACAACAGCAACAGAGCGAGCGAATCCATACATAACATACAGAACGTATCTATTGGAAAAAATAATCAAAGTGTTGAGTATTTCAAAAGCGTGCGTTTTGCATACCAAATCAGCTGTGACTAAAATTTTCAATTTACAAAAACCAACCCAATCGGAATGTGGTTGCAGCTACTTATCTGCTTGAGCACGTGATTCGTACTGTTTGGAAGCACGAAACCACGTCCCTTCTAACTCGAATGAATTTGAAGTTTATGAATTTGATACGAAAAGAAACCGGCAAGGAATCAAATAAGTGTCACAACCACAAAGCAACGTTTTGAAAATTGTAGGGGAAGAGTACCGGGTGTGGGCACCTTTTTGTTTTCGACTCAAAACTTTTGACCAAATGTATATTTTGCAGACATATACATAAGTATCAATAGAAAGCTAGAGAAAAAGTTGGAAAAATTATATCAAAAAAATAGTGAAGTGATAATTTTTGCCAAAAAAATATTTTTTTTTTGGATGTTTTTGTTTTTGGATGTTTTTATTTTTGGTTGTTTTTTTTTTGCATGGTTTTTTTTTTTCTTGGATTTTTTTTTTTAGTTATTTTTGATATCTTTGGATGTTTTTCATTGAATGTATTTTTTTTGGATATTTTGGAGTAGAATCAAAAGGAGATTATCAGAAACATCCAAAAAAAAAAAAAAAATATATTAAAAAATTGTCCAAAAATTTTTGGATGTTTTAATTTTTGTATGTTTTTTTTTTTTTGATATTTTTGTATGTTTTTTAGGATGTTTTAATTTTTGGTTGTTTTTTTTTGATGTTTTTTTTTTTTTATGTTTTTATTTTTGGATGTTTTTCATTAGATGAATTTTTTTCGATGTTTTTTTTTTTGGATATTTTTGGATATATATTTGGATATGAGAATCAAAAGGTGATTATCAAAAGTATCAAAAAAAAAAACATCCAATGAAAAATATCCAAAAACAAACTTCCAAAAAAAAAACATTCAAAAATAAAAACATCCAATCTAAGGAATATCCATTACAAAAATGTTCAAAAATTTTTGGATGTTTTTCATTAGATGTTTTTTTCTTCTGATATTTATTACATAATATTCATCATTAATATGTCATTATCATCCACCTTAGCAATAGCCTTCAGCCATCTACTCCATTAATACATCGGCTCTATCATTGACTACTATTGTCACTATCACTAGCAATTCCTACTGGCTTGCGCATACAAGCCCTCATTTATTGTGTCACCTTTGAGCAGCTGACAATTGAAGGCAGTGTTTCCCAAATAACAACCAATAGAATGGATACAATGTTCCAAACAATTAAAGCTTGAGCACCTGCACACCCTTCCGCCACCCTCCCGCCATCACATATTATGTTCTACATATTGTTTTATAAAAAACAACTGCCGTCATGAATTCTGAATTATTTCGCTTTAGTTTTTTGATTCTTTAGCTTCGTGCAAAACAATATCAAATTCCTGTTTTCATTTCATAGAAAATGTTGAAGTTTGTAAGTTTAACGACGCGCCATCAACCACAACAACGTAATCAGAATGATGAAAAATCGACATTTCGTTATTCAAAAATTTCAGATTTCGATAACAGCGCCTCTGCTGCTGCTACTCCTAGTGCTGATGATGAATGGAACAATTGCTCTTGCACATCCGGGTCATATACCCGATGCAGCCGAAACTGTGGAGATTGTAGGTGCCAATGCTGCACCTGCTGCACCACCAACAGCAGCTGTTCCGCCTGTCGTCTTTTATCCGCCGTACGGTCTGTACCCGGTAGGTTTTGTGCCTTTAGGCAGCAGCTTCAATGGACATATCGTGCAACACAATGTTGTCAACAATGTTGCTGTATAAATGCGGCGAAGCCGGACACGACGAATTGTTGCTGTTAATGTTGTGTTTAAATGAATTTTATTAAGTGTTATATATCTATTGTATATTTTGTTAGCTTTTGTTGGAAAAAAAAATAAAACAAGTTAAACTAAGTCTGAACAAAACTTATTTAGTACACGTGAAACTAGTGCTGCGACATCGACATCGATGTTGATGAAACATCGATGTTTTGCAAGAACATCGACTGTTTTTAACATCGATGTTTAAAGTTCGATTTTTTTGCAAAATCGATTTTTTGCCTCGATGTTTTTATTCGATGTTTTCACAAGTTTTGTTTGCACAAATTTTGCTTAGACAATTCGCATTTAAAATCGGAACTACTTACTATTAAGGGTGTGCAAAGAGCTGTTCGAACCTTTTCGAGAATTCCGACGTTTGTTTGCTCGTTTGTTCGAATATTCGTAGCTTGCAACTTGTTTGCCAACTGCTTCGCTCATGTTGTAAGTTGTTGCACAGGCTACTGTGTACACAACGTTACAGCCAACACATTGGCTTGCTTGTATCATACAAGTTGTGTGCAGGTCCGGATTTAAGCTTATTGTTGGCTTTGGTTAGATAAAATGTTTAAGTAATTTTCGTGTAAACGATGTTTCTGTTGAATATTTTATCACATTCTTTGGCGCGTTTCCTTTCGTCTAAGGAAAAGTGATTGGGAAACGATTCCATTTATCTATGGAAACGTTTTCTTAAAAAATCTAATAGAAATTTTTAGGGTTTTAGGGTTATTTTCTGAAATTTTGGTAAAATCATACTTTTTTTTTGTGCCACGCCGCCTTGTCCGATTTCACCTAATTTTTGTTGAGAGCTTTCATTTATAATTCTTAGTGTCTGAATCAAATTTGGTTCGAATATCTCAAAAAACGCTTTCAGTATAGCGTTTTGAAGCTTTTGCTTATATGGCAGGAGCCACGCCCTCTTGTCCGAGTTTGCTCAGTTTTTTCTCCGAGCTTGTGCTTACAATTTGTAGTATTTATGTGTATTTTGGTTGCATTGCCGTGAAAAATACTACTCCTAAAATTGCATTTTGAATTTATTTTTTGTATGTCCGTTAACCGATTTTGCTCATTTTCAATCCCCCGAGCTAACTTTGACGACGGAGACGGTGTACCAAATTTCATTGAATTACCTTGCTCAGTTTTCCCACAAAGTGTATTTCAACACACAGCCAGCCACCCAGCCAGCCAGCCAGCCTGCCAGCCAGACAGACGGACAGACGGACTTGGCTATACCGACTCAGGGGGTGACGCTGATCAAGAATATATATACTTTTATATATCTGCCACGCCTCCGTCTTTGCGTTACAAACGGAAGGACAAAGTGAACATATCCTGGGTGTAGGGTATAAAAATTGAAAAGTTTTCAATAAGGAAAAAATTATAAAAAGTATAAAAGTGACCTGGTCTATGAAAAGGGTGCTTAGGTGTCAAAAAAAAAATTTTTGAATTTTTTGCTGGTTTGCATAGAATTGACCTTTGATAGTTGCTTACCAGCTGTTTTCTCGAAAACTTATTTTCGCACGTAAGCCTCCCTTTTCATAGACCAGGTCACATATACTTAAAGTTTCGTTAAAATAATGACATTTTTTATACCCTACACCCAGGGTATATTCACTTTGTCCTTCCGTTTGTAATGCAGAGAAGGAGGCGTGGCAGATATAGAAAAGTGTGTATATTCTTGATCAGCATCACCTCCTGAGTCGATATAGCTACGAATTGTAAGCGCAAGCTCTGAAAAATAAACTGAAGAGGGCGTGGCACCTCTCATATAAGCAAAAGCTTCAAAACGCTAAACTGAACGCGTTTTTTTTAGATAATCCAACTAAATTTCACTCAAATACTAAGGACTATAAATGCACGCTCTGAGCTAAAGCTAGACGAACTCAGATAAGAGCGCGTGGCGCCTCCCATATGAGCAAAATTTTAAAAATACTGCAGTGTAGGGTATATGACGTTTGGCCAGGCCAAAGTTTACACCCTTACTAGTTTTAGCTTCATATTTGTAAGGATATTCAAATTTTTATGGCTGCTATAATTTAAAATTAAAGTGAAATATTTAAATTAATACAAAAATATGCAATATTTTCCATTTATATATGTATTTAATTATAGTGTTCCATGTTCTAAACAAAATTTTAGAGAAATTTGATAAATTTGGTCAGAGTTTTCAACGTATTAAAAAGGTAATCGATGTTGACAAAAATCGATCTTTTTTTGGCGATGTTTTCTAGATATCGATGTTTAATTCAGAAAACATCGATGTTCAAAAAATCGATGTTTTCCGGTCGATGTCGCAGCACTACGTGAAACTACTAAGTGAAAATGGACGTAGTGTTTATTTGTTTCTTATGTTCGGTACTTACCTACGAAGTTTCAACAAAATAGCTTGAATAGATTTCGAGATATAGTGGGATGAAAGAAAAAGTGTAGTGAAAAACTATGGTTTGTAGCAAAAGAGTGTCCACAGCCTTCGAATTTGACGAACAGTACAGCCAAAGAAATCTCGCTTAGCAAGAAATACTTAAGTGCATACTTGAGCCCAAAATGAAAGTCGAATATTGAGAAAGTTCTGAGTGAATTCACATAAGTATGTTCTCAGTGCAATTACTTCTTACACGATGTTGACGGTCTATTACTCATAACCTCTGATTTAAACAAATGTTTATTTCCAGTTGTTTACATTTTAATTTATTTTAATATTCAAGATGGTATCCTTCAATAGCTTTTTTACGTGACAAAAACAAACAAAATTAATACTGACATTGTAAGTCCACCGTCTTTCAAATGTTTTTCTCGACACACCAAAAATAATTGAATCAAGTTTAATGTTTTTAATAACAATGATCGAACTAAGCAAAGATCTGTCGGGACTTTGAAAAAAAGAAAAAAAAAAAAAAACAAAAAAGTAGTCTAACTTTGATAGCAATATAAAAATATTCCTTCATATCCCGCCAGAAGTCAATCTTCATAGACAAAAAAAAAATTTTTTTGGACCACTCTAAAAACAGCCAATAGAGTCTTTTTTCAGAATTTCGGCAGGCGATGTCCGATTTTTGAAAATTATATGTTATATAGTTGTAAAAGGTTTAATAAGGCCTATATGTTTTTGAAATTGTTTGGACTTTTGAGGTCATATTTGGCTAGCACGACCTAGTTTCTGTGGTTCGTATCCCCTTATATATAATTTTACTCTAAAAAGTTTAAGTCTTTAAAAATATATTAACATTTTACCAAAAAAGTACTTGTTTAGGCCCAATTAAGCCCTTTACAACTATTTATATGTTATTTCTTAACATCCGATGTCACCTGCTGAAGTTATGGAAAAAAGAGGATTTTGACTGTTTTTAGAGTAGTCCAAAAAAAAATTTTTTTTTGTTTCCTAGATACTGCAGTGTAGGGTGGCCAGGCCAAGAGTAACACTCTTACAAGTTTTTTTTTTCTTCGATTGCATGTTCTTGTATATGTACTTCTACTGGTGGTTTTTTTCCATTGAAGTTTTTCAGTGTTTTCAGATCCCACCGTTTTGCAGATCGTACAGTAATCTGAGCAACTTTTATTTCTTTACTAATGCATACTCTAGAATATTCTTCAACGGTATAAATTTCTCGCTAAAAGTTAGTCAACACTATAAATGTTTGTCTCTTAAGACGCATACAAAAAGTTTATTGGCTTAATACCATCTCAAAGGTTGACTTATGCACATCTGAAATGCTATTAGGTGTTCATCACAGCAAAAGCAAACAAACAACTCATACAGGGAAGATTATGACATATTCTCCTGGGGCAACCTAACGCTGTTAAGCCACAATCCCTTGAGTAGAATACACAAGACAGTAAAGGACGTATCAGAACAAAAGTTACCTGGAAAGGGTCACTGGAGTAGGAAACCAAGACATAGGAAAAGTCGTGCAAAGATATTGATCTATCTATCCATTGAAAACTATTAATTTTGATACTATGGTCTTCCTAAGAGTTCGGGTAGAATACAAACCCTTCTTTCATATTATAAGAGAATATATGCATGCAAATGTATTAGATGTGCAATAACGCCCAAGTTATTTTCATATAAACTTGGGCGAAAACAATTTTGGAAACAACTCTCAAAATGTATTCATATGAAAATACTTAGTTTGGGCGTTATTTCATTTTCTATTTCTTTAGAGGTATCTCATATTTCTTAAGTAAAATAACGCCGAAAATATAAATGAAATAACGCCCTAATTTTTAACGAAATAAATCCCAAATTTTAAGCGTTATTTCCAAAACTAATATCAACCAAATTATTTTCATACAAATTTATTTCAAAGTCATATTCTTCGTTTTTGCTTTTTGGGCGGTATTTCATATATTGAGTTATTTTTTAGAACAGAAAATGATTTGCATTATTAGCTACCAAACAAGTATGGATCAGATGACATAGTTGACTTACTATATACTGTTTAAGTTTAGATTAGTTTTACTAAAACACACTGAACAGTAAGCTCAAACCAAAAATGTCATCTGATCCCTGCTTGTTTGGTAGACAATAATGTTATTTTATATTGTTTGGGCAATATTTAATTTCAATAATTGGGCATTATTTTGTTTTTTCAGGTACAAATGATCTCTGTTTTTTTTTTGACATAACGTTTTCAAAAACACATTTTCCATTAAATTGTTCTAACAAAAATTTTATTTATAACAACAGGTACATTTTATGGACATTTCGCAAAATCTGTTCAAAATATTTATCAGCTTTGATTCCAACTTTAGAAAACTGTAGTATAAGCTGATGTATAACCGGCTGCATAAGGATAATACGAAGCATAAGGAGCAGCATATGCAGCTGGCGCAGTATAAGCAGCAGCAAATGGAGCAGTATAAGCGGCGGCAGCTATAGGTGCAGTATATGCGGCAGTGGCAATTGGAGCGGTATAGGCAGCAGCAACTGGTGCGGTGTAAGCAGCAACATAAGGCGCAGCGGCAATGCCATTATAATTTCTCGCAATATATTGTGAGCTGGTTGATGTGACAACGGGTGCAGCGGCAGCAACTAATGGTGCATTATAGGCAAAAACAGCCGGTTTAGCTGAGACACTGCATGCCAAAGCGAGGACAACAACCAAAGCGAACTGAAGGGATTGAAGAGTTGGATTATTTTGCTGAAAATTTGAATAAAATAGGTATGTGAATATTTACCAATTTGAACATTTTTGTTTAGATGTTTTTTGTTAAAGCAACACAATTGTACTATAATTCTTTGACAAACGCGCGTTGCTTTTTATAGTCAAATCAGAAATAAAAAATTAAGCTGCAATACATAAAAAAGATGTTCGCCAAAAATTTCAAAAAAAAAAAAAACATTTTTTATTTTGATTTTTTTCCAATCTTCATTTGTTTTAAAGTGCCAAGTTCTATTGAAACCATAAGCAAATTTCATATGTGTATGCATATTTATATATGCATACGAAACTACAACAATTAAACATCCCCACACTCATGGGGTACGTGCCATTTAATTGAACCAAGTTAACCAAAGTCAAACAAAATCGATCGTATAAAAATTTTATAAAACACATTTTACTCAAGTTTAATGTATCTATCTATACAAGCCATATAAAATTTATTCTTAAGTCCGGCCAAGTCGGTTAAGTAGTGTGAAATTATTTTGAGCACGTTTTACCATCCATCGTAAGCGAACCTCATCGAGTCCTCCATATACGTAGTTGATGTCGCACATTTCAACTCTTTATTGCTACTGCTATTGCTGTTGTTGTTGTTAGTGTAATTGTCTTTGTTGTTGTTGTTTTCGTTGTTTTTATTGTTGTTTTTGTTGTTGTCGCAGTAGTTTTACTTTTCATAGTGCAGTCAACTTTGACGACAGTCAATATGACGGCCATAGGTGTCACTTTGGCAGCTTTAACTCGATGATTTTGACATAAAAAATTGCGCAGAAAAATATTTGAATTTCAAAACATTCAGCTTGACAACTGCATTAAAAACGCGTGCAAATTTTCATGTCACATTCGGCATTAGAGCTGACAAAATTGGCAATGCGGTTGTAAAATTTACATTTTTTTGTTTTGATTTTTTCAAGCCTTCTTTGTTATTAAACTACGACTGGAAATACCAAAAAAAGTTAAAAACGTTTGATGGTGAGTTGTACAAAATTGTTTAGTTGAATTTAAAATTTTAGGCTTTATCTTTATAATTCATCAATAGAATATGTTGGATTGCACAAAATGTTCAATTAAATTTCATTCTCAATTTATCATTTACAGTACATCAAATGTTTTCTATTGATGTTTTGAGTCGATACACTAAATTTTACGATCTTTACATCTGATGTAAATCACATGTTCCGAAAACTTATGCAGGATATTACGGGAAATATTTTTGTTGAAAAATTCAACAATCAACATCCCCAACAAATGGGTTATTTTAAACTTTTTCTTGAAGAGGTACAAAAATGACCCCTAAAGCAGGGGAATAATGGAAATATTTGCATTTTATTACATTTTTGACGTACTTTTCCTAATTTTTAAATACTTCTTGTCTTGGGTCATCCCTAGTGTAATTTTTGTGCAATTCGTTAACTCATTATAGCCCAATATTTGAAAAAAGGATATAACGGGTTAACATTCTCTGGGAAAATGTTCCTTGTGTGATTTCGTTATGATTTTGGAAAATAGGTTTTAACAAAAATCGCAATAATCATAAGCTTTGCGAGTACTGATAGTTACTTTGTCGTAGAGCTGAGCAGCTGAGAAGGCCCGCGGGCCTTCTCTCTTCGACAACGGGCTCGGGCCTTGAAATCAAGTTTTGTGCGGGCTTCGTGCGGGCCCGAGCCTAACAACAAAAGCCCGAAAATAAAAGGCCCGTAATGGCCCGTAAATCACGGGACGATTGAGAAGCAAAACTTCACGGAGAGAAAAAAATGTTCTAAAATCTAGCTCAAATCGTTCTTAAGTTAAATATTCAGAATTAAGCCCAATATAGCATAAAATCATCCCAAAATACGCCCAACTTGTTCGCAATTCAAGCTCAAATTTGGGCATAATATAAATTTTGATAATTAAGACCAATTGTACTCAATGCATGCCATTTTGTACTTGTTTATCAAAAAAAATAAATAAGCCCATTTTTTGCTTAAATCAAGCCCTTTTGTGATTGTTTATCAAAAAATAAATTTTCATTTGTGTTTATTCTGTGTGTTTTTGATTCTCAATATGACTATGTCATCTACTGCTTAAATAATTCCTGCTCGACAGTCGAATTGAGTATTTATTAGAGAGTAAATACTCCTGACATCCCATAATGGGATGTTACGATGTACTGAGGTGTCTTTGGACATTTTGGTACATTGATTTTGGAAAATGAAATGATATTTCTTGCATTTGGCAAAAATGGTCATATTCATATTTTGATATATAAGAAATTATTAAGAAAAAATGGGTATATTTTTTTTTTTTTTTATAAACAAGTACAAAAGGGCTGAAATTAAGCACAAATGCGTTTAATAAATTTTTGACGAACAATCCCAAATTGAATTGAATTGAGCTCAAATGGGCATGTTCATTTTTTTGATAAACAAGCACATTATTACTTGATATCAAGAAAATTATGGACAAGCTGAAAATCACACCCAAAATTGATTGGTTTGGGATTGTTTTTAGCTCAAAATTCTCTCCGTGTTGGACAAAATTCTGTTATTACATAAAAATAATGCGTAAATTTGGGGCTAAGAATGACAATGGATTTGGAAAAGAGCTCAAATAAGCACTTCATATTTGTTTGTTTTTTCCTCATTTGAAATTATTGATTTAGCTTCATAAATTAGGCCCGTGTCCAGCTTTTCTTTGTTGTGAAACAAACTAAAAATTCATTAAAATGGCGAAATATCCAAAGTTTTGAAGTGATAAGAATTTTTTTAAATTTTTTGAAGGCCATTTAGAAGTCCCTCATCGAGGCTTAATGCAAAATCTCGGCTTGAAAAAACTGACTTCATTTTAAGTTTCAGCGATTTCGAATTCGTAAAAGTTGGGTTTTTTTTTTTCTGTTGTACAAGGGCCAAAATGTTACTGAAATCGCAAAGTTTAAAAAATATGGAAAATGTTTAAAAAAAAATTGGGAAATTCGAAAAATATCAAAATTATTGTAAGAAAAATTAAATTTCAAGAAAATTTCAAAAACTCGAGAAAATTCAAAAACTAAAAAAAATTTCTCAAATTTAAAATAATTGAGCCATTCAAATTGAAAATGTTGCAAGTCCAAAATGAGGGAAAAGTAATGTCATATAAATTATATGCCATAATGATCGGTTATTTGGTCGATATCATTTTTTTAACGTAATCTCAACATTTTCGTATTATTAAGTAAATTTTTCATAAAAACAGAAATCAATTTTATTCATTGCTAACAAAATTCCAGCCAATTAATATTATGACATTACTTTTGCTTCGTTTTCGAGTTGAACCGTTTTCATTTGGAACGGCTCGATTTAAGAAAGTCGAAAAATGTTTCAGAAGTCGGCAATTTGTTTTAAAAATTATTAACAAGTCAAAAGGAGATTAATAATGAAATATTGTAGTTAAAAATTTTGTAAAAATGTCAAAAAAAAAAACTAAAATTTTCAAAAATATTGGAAACTATGCAAAAAGGAATAATTCTGCATACTCACATGCACTTGCAAAATAAATTTACTATTTAGTTCTTTTTATTTTAAATTATTGTTCATAATAAATAAATAAATAAATAAATAAAAGAAAACACTGATTGCATATAAATCTCATAAAACTAAGTACGTGTTGTACTTATCAAAGCGAAGCAAAATTACGCCTACACATACATATATAATATTAAATTACCCAAGAGGAAAAATTTCTAGCGCTTCTGATGCAAGCACATCAAAATCGCTTGTCCCCATAGAAATTTAGAAGCACTTTCACAATCATTTTTTATAATGCTGCAGTAAGAACAACATGAGTTCGAACCTAGCCAGGGTGATTTTTTTTTGTTTTTATGATTGTAAAATATTTTTTATTCAACATCTTTTATTTCACTTTTCTATTTTCCTTTCTCTTGTTAATTTACTTTTGTTTAATTGAATTGAAGCTGATTACACAATGATTCTATGTAAGGCTGTAGGAGCATTCGTATGTCAAATTCTGTTTGGACAACATTTGCTTAATATACAAATTTAATACCTCTACTTATCATCAGGCATTGGTGCAGTGGTCTAAAGAGTTGGTAAATGTAAGTAAAAATAATCTGTTTCTATCTATCACATGGACGGTCGTGGATTCAAATCCTTGTGCGGCCAGTTTTTTTCTCTTTTTTTTTAATTTTATTGAGAAAACGCTTACCGCAGCATTACAAATAAGCGCTTCAAAAACCCTTTTTTGGTAAGGCTGCGGTAAACATTTGCTCGCTTACATCCTATGACATGCAATGTTAAAAAGAAAGAATAGTTCTTACGGAGTCGAAGCGCTTATTGGTGAAAAAGATGCACTTCAGAGAGATTTTTGAAGCACTTCTTTTCCCCTTGGGTACAAACTTAAACGTGTATGTTTATATGTATATTATTGTATTCGTTTGATTTTGCATATCTTTTTGAATGCAACAAATTGCAATCTACAAATTACGAGCATTCTGTAAATTGTTCACTCGCAATCATGGGATGCAAAAACATTGCGGAGACCTTGAATATAGGCAGGCAGACTGACAAATATTGTTGGATTTTGGCATTCAGACAAGTGGTCAATTACAATGCGAAAATAAGAAAATATTTTGGCATGGAAATATTTTTTATTTGTTGTTGTTTTTACTGTTGTTATTTACATATAGCGTAATTAGGTCAATTTATGTGAAATTGTTATTTTATCAATATATTTCATTCTCCACTGTTGTCGATATATCATAAGAGATTTAATTGTTATGTTTTGTATTATATAGTACATATGCCATAATTGAAATTACATACTGAAACATTCAGTAAAAGGCTATTGATCTAGCTTACAAGGACATAAAAGTTGTGTTATATTATAAAATAAATATGTATGCTTAATTCTTTAACGACCAAGTCTAAATACGCGAAAGAATTTCAAAATAAAAATACGACGAAATCGAAAAAATGGGGGTTAACAAAAATTTCATTCAAGCAAACGGGGTTCTGGCAAACATACTTGCCATTAGTCGTTAAAGGGTTAAAATTGGAATACTTTCATAAAAGTGTTCACTTAACATGAGAGTAGAAATTCGCCAAGTGAACTCATGATTTTCATGACGAAAATTGAAAAAGAAAATCGCAATGCAATCTACTAATTGGCAGAAAGCTATGACATTAAAAGTTTTGAAAAAAGTTAATTTGTTAACTCCAATGGACGATTGAAAATTGTGGTACCATTTTACAGAAAAATTAATTTCTCGTAAATTTTTTATTGAAAGTTTTTGAAAATTGAGCGGGATGGTCGAAACAAATACGATCAACGACAAATAATAACTAGAATGCGTTTGTATTAGTTGTTGCTATTTTTTTTATTGGTATTTTATACACAAATGCTCATTTGACCCGGTTCTCCACACGATAATTTAAAATTTCTTCCAGAAACAGAAGCCTTAAAGTCCGAAAATAAAGAATCCATTAAAATATTTTTGTGCCCGCCCTTATGGTGAATGATATTAAATAATGTTTGGCGCAGCGCACCAAAAGTTTTAAAAATTCAGATAGTTCTCTGTGTATAATACGCGTCATAATGTCACATTATCCCATTGAATTATGCACATAATTATTTCTCTCACTTGTTATCAAGGGATTTTGTTTATATGAATCTTTTACATGATTTCCATAAAGCTTTCTTTCCGAAGCCAAGAAGAAGGGGTATTAAGAAAAAATCCTCAAAGCAAAACAGAGAAACTAAGAATCCGCTGATAAGAAATATCGCTGCATTTCCTTAAATGCAGATTAAATTGGCAATTGGCAATTTAGTGCGATCAGTCTGTTTTAATGTATACTGGAGTGCGGTGCCCTCGCTTTGCGTGAAACTACAATGAAAAAAGGATTTGCATTGATTTTTATCACAACACTCGCGGCCAGCTACATAAGCGCCGAGGATATTTTACTAAAATGTGATGAATTCGAACGTATGTACGATAATGTTGCTGGTGAATCCTTTTGCACTGTATCTGGTTTTAGTGTATCGCATAATCAAAATGTTAAAATACAAAAATATATACGCGCCAATATGACAAAGTTCATGAAATTCTATGATTCGCGTTTGTTGTATTTGCCGTTTAAGCTCTTTGATGTTTTCAGTAACTTGAAGACGCTCGATGTTTCATTTACCGAAATATTGGATGTACCGCGTAGCACTTTTGCCGCTGCCAATACACTGGCATTTTTGAATATGAGCAATAACAATATTACGCAGATTACCACATCCGTGTTTATGGGTGCCAGTAATTTGCTACGCTTGGATTTAGGCCGTAACTTTATCGAGGATATAAATGAACATGCGTTTCAGGTACTACCACACCTAAGGATGTATTGTAATTATATTGGAAAACTATTCGTTTAATTTTTATAGCGAAAACGGCGATTAAAGATGGTTTTTTAATTATCATAATTTATTTTTATTTCATTAATAATGAAGGAAAATTTGTCGAGACAAGATTTGAACCAGGAATGTTCATGGTAAATTTCTCATTTGAATAGGAACAACCGCTTCAAAATTTATTTTGCTCAAAATCTGTAGTTCCTTTGTTCAGAGAGAGCAGAGTTGCCGTTATAAGACACACATTATTGTTCAAACTACTGAAAACATTTTTTGAGATAATCCAACCGAATTTCACTCAAATGCTAAGAACTATAAATTCAAACTCTGAGAAAAAACTGGGTGAATTTGGAAAAGAGGTCGTAGCACCTCCCATATAAGCAAAATTTCAAAATACTGCTGTGCAGGGTATTTAATGTTTGGCCAGGCCAAAGGTAACACCCTTACTAGTTATCTTTTCCATTTAGATCAATAATTTTTGAGATATCATCCATCGAAATAAATGTAATTAAACTCCACACAAGTTATAACCGTATGTGGTGCTTTACATGGATTTTCGATACTCTTGCTTTAATGGATAATGCCTCGGAAAGAAGTGTTCTAATTGAAAAAATTATATATATGATGAAGAAAGCTTAGAGCTATTCGATGCCGCGGCATGCCATTGGCAAAAGTGAACTACACTACTTCCTAAATGGACGCCATATGTCTGAAAATAGAATTTTCTGCACTTTAAATCAAGAATAACTCGGACTACAGACCTGATAAGAGAAATCGGTTACCAGATTTGGAATCAGCGACCCTAAATTAGTTATCGAGATCTAATTCAGATTTTTGTGCTGTACAATGTTATTATAAAAGTAATTAAAACCTTTTATATCATATTTTAGACGATAAGAGAAGAATTAAACTAGTGTCCCTTATCCATTGACCTACGTTTCATGATATATTTTTTAATGCCTCAAAATTTAAGTAAGAGTGGAAATTGATAAACATCTGACGGCGATTAAGTTACCTTTCATACCGTAATACAATGTTCATCGTAGAGAAGATCAAACCAAAGATATGAAGCAAAAAAGCTCTGAAAGGGGTGACCCCATTCAAATGACCCGCAGTGTATGTCACAATTGTTGTTTCGGTTATTTATTGATATTTAGTATAGGTATTCTATTAGAATTAGATTCAATACCGCTTTGTGGTGATAAGTGATGACACTTTTTCAAGGCGTGTTCTCCCAAGTAACTTTTTAATTACTTTTTTTTAATCTCTTGAGATATGTGGAAATTTTTTACTAAGTGCCTAAAACTTACTTTCACATTGGGTAAGCATCATTCTAACTTTTTGTGCATATTTTTTTCTCTTTCACCAGGGTTTAAACAGTTTTGATAAACTGCAATTATCTTACAATCGCATCAATGTGTTGCACAAGAATCTCTTTGCGGACAACACTTATGTGGAGACTGTCGTTTTGGATAATAACCTCATTGAATTTGTTGAGCCAGAAGTGTTTTCACATTTACAACGCATACGTGATGTTAATTTGGCCAGTAATCGGTTATATAAATTTCATCCAAATACTTTTGACGCTGCCTATGGTCTAGAGACACTGGTGCTATCATACAACCAACTGAGTGAATTCCATTTATGCAACAAGAGCATATTGCTACAACTGCGCGTTGATCACAATAATCTCACCAGCATTTCTATCAATGCAACAAAAACAGTGCGTGCTGAATACAACAACATTACAGAGATCAATATGTTGAATACGCTATTCCTGGAAGATCTAGTTGTATCCAATAATAATATTACCGATTTGAGTAATATCACACAACTATCGGGTCTACTTTATTTGGATTTGTCATATAATCGCATTGGTGCCTTGAATATTTCAACATTTGATAAGCTGAAACGTTTGCGTGAGCTTTATTTGCGCGCCACTGGCATACGCGAGCTGACCTATGGCATGTTCTCCAAGCAGACTAATCTGGAAGTGCTCGATCTTTCATATAACAATTTAACTGAATTTAATTTAAAGATTTTCATACCATATTTGGCAAAGTTGAAAAGTCTTTTCATTGATGGCAATAATTTAACAGAAATACAGGGACGCACAGCTTTTTCGTTTGCCTTTCAGAATCTTGCCAAGTTGGGTATTTCAGAGAATCGTTTCAATTGTTCATATTTGCATACGCTGTTAATGCCGCCGTATTTATCACCCACCGTGACATTGCATATTGAGCCGGTTAGCGGCAATGAAGAAGCCTCCCACATACGTGATATCACCTGCGTGAGTAATGTGAATGAGACTTTGTATAATGCCAAACAGGAATTAAACGAAATGTCAGAGCTGCAGCTGCTGATGAAACAGTCCATGGACACAATGCGTTTGCATGAGAAAAAGTTGGAATTGTATTTGCTGTTAATGAGAATTGCCATGATTGGATTACTTTGTTTGCTGATCGGTATTTTAATTGGGGTTTTCGCGCTGCGCTATAAGAAAATACGTCGTACGAATTATTTCTCTGAACGTGCTGGCGGTAGTATAGTTTTCCGTTCAACCAATACAGTTAATACGGAGCGCTAACCGAGACTTATTTCAAAAATAATGAAAATTTTAAGTTAAGTTATGAGTTCATTAGATTTTAATATTAAATAATATAGAAAAAGTTTGATAAAAATATGTTCACATATGAACATAGCTTGTACCTACTCAAATATAAACATTGTTTTAATGTATAAAGATGTTTGACTTTATGTACTAAAGATTTGTTACTTTTAGTGATGAGCAAAATCAAGATAATAATATAATTTCAAGACCCAGATCAAGATTGCTAAGGTCTTGGTCTTGGGTTTAGTCACGATGATCATCAAAACCATAACTGCTTTTCAGTATTGATAATTTAAAGTTAATAAGCATAAAATCATCTCTCAGTTTAAAATTTGGCATCTGAAAACCCCAACTTCTTTCTTAAAGTATGGTTTGAAACAATCTGTAGAAATTTTTTGAAGACCAAGCTCAAGTAGTAATTGTAGCTCAATGCCCAAGATCAAGATCAACACTAAATATCAAAACCATACCAGTCTTGGTGTTTTTTTGCTCATCAAAACTGTTTTTCAGTTTACGTAATTTATAGCACATAGGTATATCACGCCCTATTTCAAGCAAAATAAAACCGAACTACAGTGGAAAAATAAGATTGGGAAATTTTAAATACTCTACAATCTTTAGAAATATTTTCAAGACCAAGACCAAGATCGAGATCAAGACTTAATTCCCAAGAGCAAGACACAATATTGCAACCACTAGTCACTAATTTTACTAACGGATGAAACTACCTTTGAGACATAGAGAATTGGAAAAACTTCTATCCACTAGCTAGCTGTATTGGGTAAGCGAGTCAAACAATATAACATATTATACTATATTACAGTAATTTCTTACAAATGGACTAAGTTTGAAACGATAATTAAAAAAAAAACTAAACCAGCGTCAAGTTCATGCAAAAGCCCATGCAAGTTTTTATCAGACTTCCCCTATATATCGCAACTTAAAAGCAGAAGAGGCGCGCAAATATAACAAACCCACTGCTATAAAAGTTCATTGCATTTCATTGAGAGATTTTTTCGAGATATCAAATAATTTTCTTCCTGAAAGAAATATAAGTATTCACATACAAGTATATATTAGGGTGGAGAAAAAAATGACAAAATCCTATGAAAAAACTTAAGCTTTAGTGATAATGCGTAACTTTTTCAAATTTTTCCTTTTTTTTTTTTTTTTTTGAGTTTTCTGTTAAAGTGAGAGTATGGTGCACTGTGAAAAATCCACTTCATAATTTTTACTCCACTCGGGTAGTAAAAAAATTAAAGTAATTAACACTTAATTTCTAACTTAAATTACCTTACGTATAAACTTATTTATGGTTCCGTAAAGTAATATTTACAAATAAAATATAGTGAAAAAATAAATAAATATTTTCTCCATATTGCATACATTTTAATATATTTAGGGTAAATTATACTTTCAGCCTAAAAATTTATAACCATTTTACTTTATAATTCTAGTAAAAATATTTATGTTTGCACAGACATTTGCTTAACAAACAAATTTTATATAGGTCAGTGGTGTAGAGGTCCAATTAGTTTGTAATTGTAAGAATAAAATAATATTTTTCTATTTACCACACGGACGGACCCAGGTTCAAACCCTAGTGCGGACAGTTCGTTTTTTTTTTTGTTAAAACTTTAGAGTAAGGTAAATATCACTTAAATTTTTTCTAGAAAATTTCTATACTGTAAGGTCTTTCGAAAAATCTGAATTTACTAAAACAGTACTTACGGAAAAAATTTTTTTATTGGAGAGTTGTCACTACATTGACTTGAAATCCTAGTAAAATTTACTAGAAACATAGTAGTATAAACTATTTTTTTTTCTCCGTGCACCTGTGATTTTTTGAAAAAAACAAACTAACTCGAGATAAGACAATTTTCTAAAATTTTAGTTGTAAATATGAAACTAAAATACTCTTCTGCTGGTGTAATCGGTGTGCCTCTTTGATTTTTAGTTCCATAGATATAAGAGTGTCCCATAATTCACGCAATATATGAATTTACCGTCATTTTTGCGATGAAGTGTGCCAACCAAAAAAAAAAAAAAAACTGTCTGACAACTGGGTTTGAGATAAGTAAAAATATATCAAAGAAGAAGATTCAACGTTACATCAACAAAATCTAGCCGCATTATTGAGAAGCAGTCTTTTAGCTCTCCTGAAAAGTTCCCAATTTCGAGTTGGTATGCTTTGTCGAAATGCCACAGATATGTTTATCTATTGAGCCGGTCGATCGATATTAATTTTAATTGTCAAATAAAGTAGTCGCAATGTGTAGGGGAGATGTGTATACCTTGGTCCGCTTTTCAGTTTTTTCAATGTGCTGGATTTTCCAAAAAAGTTTCTTTAGTTTTTTGATTAAATTATATTTCTACAATGCTTGCAGCATCAAATGACTTGACAAAGATATTTCTATGTCTTACCATCGAGTAGAAATATTACTTTTTCCGTTTCAATCTCAAACGGTCCAAGGTACACCATGCAAGTGTGCCTTGGACTTTCAAAAATAAAAGAGAATACATTGTATATAGGTAATAAATTATGAAAGAACCATTTATTATGTAACCAAAAGAAACAGTTTTTTCAATAAAAAAAAAAAAATCAAACAAAAATTATAACACAAAAAAGTCCTTTTAGAAAAAAACAATTAAATGAGCAAAAATGGTAGCAAATAAATACATTAATCACGCAAATAACAATAATAATATTATATTGAAAGACGATTATGGCTTCTTGGTTGCTCGTCAAAAAAGGCTCGCTGGTCAATAAACATAGGTCCAAGGTACACACAGACAGAATGTTTTAAAAACTGTCAACACCCATCCATATATTGATGAAAATACATCTTAAACACACTAAAAGCTTAAAACAATAACTAAACTTCGTTCCTGATGTTGTAAAACTGAAATATCTCAAGTAAGTTTCTCAAACGTTTCTTAGTTTACTCCAAAAACTAATTTTTACAAAACAATTTTTACCAAAAACACTTTTTCCGTCACTTTTCACACACGCATACAGCTTGACGGTCTGAAGTCTACTAATATCAGTCAGCGGCATGAGTGGAAAATTCCATAGAAGAACATTATCGTACACGTGCAACTGTTGAGTGGCAACTGGCACTTGGACCGAGGTACACTCGGATCAAGGTGCACACATCTCCCCTACCTCAGAAATGTTTAAAAAGTTTACTGCATTTTAGAAAAAAAAGTGCTAACTTTTATACAAATTTTAAATCGCTTCACCCTAATGTACAAATGTATATTGGCACATAGGTCAGTTATGAGACACAATATAATAATCAGTTAGTTCTGTATGCTGAATTAATATACCGCTTTTAAATAGCAATATTATAGTTTGCTTGTTTTTTAAAGGAATACTCGTGCTTGTTGCTGTTATCACAAAGTTTAAGAAAGTTTTTATTAATAAGAACATCAGCGACACTGAAGTTGAATAATCTCAAGATTTCATTCAGCAAAGCAGCAGAATTTGAGATGAGATGAAAACATCAGTTTTTCTTTACGAAAATCGTTTCATTTTATTTAAATTTTTTAGCTTAAAACAAAAATATCACTAGTATCGTCTGAGTAGAATTTTCTTTTATCACAAGTCACTTGAGTATCATTTTACTTTCTCAGCAAAACTGATGCACCATAGGCAGCAGCATAAGGCGAGGCAACATATGGAGATGCAACATAGGGTGATGCTACATATGGTGATGCAGCATAGGGTGATGCAACATAGGGTGATGCAGCGTAAGGTGAAGCAACATAAGGTGATGCTACATAGGGTGATGCTACGTATGGTGAAGCAGCAGCTGCAGCATAATATGGTGCCGCGAAGTTGCCATGATATTCACGTGAGTAAACAGCAGCAGCTGGAGCAGCAGCAATCACTGGTGCTGAATACGCCAATGGTGCAACAATTCCTGGTTTGGCAGCAGCAAAGGCAACGATAGCCATAAGGATAACAGCGGCGTATTTGAACATTTTGAATATAATTTTTATTAAACTTTCGATTAGTTGCTAATGCAAAGGCTGAAGAAATACTTTTGATGGTTACCATAAAGTTCTCTCGAGGTTTTATAGTAAATAAATTGTCTCTTCGTTGAAGCGCTGAATAACCTTAAATGTTTTTGTAAACCGAAAGAGAAATAAGTAATGGCCAGAAAACGTTGGAAATTCAAAGAATTTGATAGTTAACAGATATTACTGGCAAATACACAAGTCAGCAAGGCTTGTGATTTTTTTTTTTTTTTTTTTGAGTGACATTTTTCCTATAAATTTTCTCTCAAACAAAACATTTTTGTCTCATGCGAGAAATTTTTATCTCATGATATTTTTCCATCAAACATTAATTTTTATCACATGCGACAAATCTTTATCGGGAGATATTTTTCTGTATATATATTGCTCATACCCTAAATTTTAGTCAAATGCGACAAGTCTTCAACTCATGATATATTATCTCTCAATCGATTAATTTTTATTACATGCATCAAATATTTATCTCGTGATATTTTTTATACAAATTTTGCTCAAATGATAAATTTTAATCACGTGCGACAAAGATTCATTTCGTAATATATTTCCTATAAGCTTTCTCTCAATCGATACATTTTTACTACATGCGACAAATATTTATCTCGTGATATTTTTAACACAAGTTTTTCTTTGCTCAAACGATAAATTTTCATCGCATGCGACAAATCTTCATCTCGTGATATACTTTTTAAATACTTTCTCTCAATTGATTAATTTTCACTACATGCGACATATATTTATATCGTGATATTTTTTCTACTAATTTTTCTCTCAAAGGATAAATTTTTATTAAATTCGATTAACATTTATCTCGTGATACTTTTCTATAAATATTTTTCCCAAACGATAAATTTTAATCACATGCGAAAAATCTTCACCTCAAATATTTATTTCGTGATATTTTTTATACAAATTTTCTCCCAAAAAATACATTTATCATAACATGCGACAAAAAATCACACGTATCCCTTAAACGATTCTAAGCATTTTTTGCCCAGTACACTTTTTACGTAAGATGTTTTCCTCTCGAGTAAAAAAATATTTTTGGCTGCCACGGGCGTTCAAAAGCCAAAAACTCCCATGTAACGTCCGACTCCCATCTTGAGTCATATATCATTTTAAAGCTTATAAATTGTGCTTTAATTTAAAGTACTTTTAAAAAAATCGAAGGAGCTTTTTTAAAAAAAAATTCAAAAGTATTTTTAAGTGTAAAAAATTTTGGTGAAAAAAAATTTTTTTCACCAAGAAATAGTTTTTTATAAAAAGAACACTTAAAAATAAATATACATTTTTTAAAAAACACCCTTTTCGTGAAAATGACCAAAAACGTCAACTTCAACACCCTATATTTTAACAAAAAATGGTCCTATTCTTCCGGATTGTTTTTTTTGCACACCGGATCTACCATATTGCCAAATTTGAGCGAAATCAGAGAAAAAAAAATTTTTTTTTGGTACACTTGGCGTGGAGTGCTTCATATATAAAAATGAAATGGTGTCCGTATGTAGCTTATGAACGCGGAAACTACAAGGCCGATTTACATAATTTTTTTTTTTAAATTGTTTGTTATGGTCTGTAGAATGTTGTAGAAGGATGCCACTGAGGGGTACGGGGGTTGCACCCCCCATACGAAAAAAATACAAAAAATGCTATATCTCTACAGTTATACAAGCTATGATTATGAAAGTTGATGAACTTATGCATAATGTACATATCTACTTGGGGGATATTGACTGTAGGAGAATTGCATCCACTTTTCAAAAATACACAAAATGCTATATTTCTTCACATATCGCAGATATTGTTATAAAACTTGGTACATACATGAATATTCTATCTACCATTTACTTTGAAAAACTTGGGCGGGGAAGTGAGAAGGAGGAGTTGCACCCTTCATACAAATATATATAATATGCTATATCTCTGTACCTATGTGAGTTATGATTACAAAAGTTGATACATGGATCATTAAAAACCTTGGTGATTGGAAGAGAGGGACGATAGAGATGGATGGGACTTCGTACGTAAAGGCATCGGGAATGGGCGAACGAAGTCGCAACCAGGCCAGCCAGTATTTTCTATAAACTTTCTCTCAATCAATAAATTTTTTATTATATGCGACAAATATTTATCCCATGATATTTTTTTACAAATTTTCTCTCAAAAGATACATTTTTTATCACATGCTACAAATTTTTTCTGGTGATATTTTACGATAAATATTTTGTAGCACAGTGTAATTGTAATCCAAAAACTGTCAACATTGATGGTGCATATTGCGCGTACACGAAGTTTTTGCCGGTGAACGTGAGTTCAAAACACAAACATTCGTTTACATTTTTTCTCAAAATTCATTAGCATGCAAGTCACGTGCCACAGCGTTAGCAAAGCAAAATCATCAAAATTGTACGAAAATTTGCCTACTTTGATCAGAATTGCATAATAAGTAATTGATTTATGGGTTCGGCAAAATCAACAAAATGTAAATTAAATGTTTATGCGCTGGACTTCTGAACATTTTTTATTCTCTGTTGCATGTGCGCAGCAAACTATCAAGGGACTTCGTTAAACCAAAAAAAGGTAATTACTTTGGTCAACCTTCAGCCAAGGTTAAAATATTTTTTTACTTAAATTTTTCGTTTGTATTGTTACTATTTCTTTCAGGTATTTCCTTCGTTTTAAAGAAAAAAAGGTTTTTTGTATAAAAACTTCTTGCAGTTTTTAGTCAACTATCAGTTCAATTTCATTACTTGTCACATTAACAGTGCAATTAAGAAGTAATCTATTCAAAATGTTTAAATTCATCACTTTTGTACTTATGTGCTTCGTTGCTCTCGCTGCTGCCAAGCCAGGAATTGTTGCTCCATTGGCTTACTCATCACCAGTGGTTGCTGCTGCTGCTTACTCACCTTATGTTGCTGCTGCTTCACCATATGTAGCATCACCCTATGTTGCTTCACCCTATGTTGCTTCACCCTATGTTGCATCTCCTTATGTGGCATCACCCTATGTTGCATCGCCTTATGTAGCATCACCTTATGCCGCATCACCTTATGCAGCATCACCCTATGCAGCGTATGGGGGAGCAGTTTTGCTGAGGAAATAAGCTGATTACTGAGACAGTTGAAACGAAAATTGCACAGTTGACGACGAGCGTTATTGTCGAATAAATAAAAAAAAAACGATTTTTTTTTAAAAAAAAAGGTTTATCATTTTTTTATGAGGGGTGTTATGAATGTCCACATATGAGGACACATGGTTTAATATTTACTTTTGAAATTTTAGAATTTTTCGTCATTACTGAAAACAAGAAATTACCTTACAAAACCTTTAGTGACTACGAAGGAAAAGGTCGCAAACAAGTTTTGGAAACTATAAGGGTCTTTTCCGACACCTTTTAAGGTCTATTTGTGTAAAAAACAAATTTTGAAAACTATCAGAAATGTCCTATCACCTGTTTTGAGCCATTTTTCTAAACAAATTCGTTACACCCATCGATAGTGAAAGACCGAAGAAAAATTTTGGGACTTATCAAAGGTATCTCAGACCCCTCTAAGAAGTTTTGGGCCCATTTTTGCAAAAACAAAAAATTATTGAACCCGTCGATGGGGAGAGATTGAAGAAACATTTTTGAGACTGTCAGGTGTGTGTGTCCCCAAGCCCTCAAAGGAGTTTTGAATCCATTTTTCAAAAAAAAAAAAAAAAAAAAAAAATTGTACTGCTCCACAGTGAAAGGCCTGAAAAAAATTTTAGAAACTGACAGCGGTGTCCCTGTTTCGGAGTCTTAGGCCAACTTTTCTTCATCGATCTTCCCTATTGACTGATGCAATTATATATTTTTAGAAAAATGTGTCCAAAACTTCTAAGGAGAGTCGGGAACACCCCCAATATTGTCAAAAATTTCCCTACCGATTGGTGCGATACATTTTTTTTAAGAAAAATTGGCCAAAATATCCTAGGAGTGGTCAAAAATATCCTAGCTGTGGTCAGGGACAACCTAGTCAATTTTCAAAATTTTCCTTCGATTGGAGAAATACATTTATTTTAACTAGTATCGCCGGTGGCTAAATTTCAGCCTTTTACTTAATGATAGACACACTTTTACCGAGTCCGGTTTAGTAGAAAAGAACACCAGAACATTGAGTATTCATTAATCGTAGTAACCTTTTTGAATGCAACAGGCTCAGTGTATATCCAAAACGAATAACATAAAAATTTGTATAGTGCTTATGCCGAAAAATATCGAAAAATATCCCAAAAACCCGATAAGAGTCCAAAAATATCGAAAAATATCTAAAAGTCGCTAAAACTCTGAAAGTATCGAATAACATCCAAAATAACGAAAAGAGCTCAAAAGTATCGATAAGTATCGGTTTATATATCCGCAAAAGCCCAAAAGTATTGAAAAACATCAAAAACTTCGAAAAGAACCCAAAAGTATCGAAAAATATCCCAAATTTCGGCAAAAGTGCAAAAGTATCGAAAAACATCAAAAATATCGAAAAGAGCTCAAAAGTATCGAAAAACATTCAAAATATCGGTAAAAGTGCAAAAGTATCTAGAAACATCCAAAAAATCGATAAAAGTATCGAAAAACATACAAAATATCAAAAAGAGCCCAAAAGTATCGAAAAACAACCAAAATATCGGTAAAAGTGCAAAAGTACTGAGGCACATCCAAAATATCGATATAAGTCTAAAAGTATTGAGAAACATCCATAATGTCGAAAAGAGCCCAAAAGTACCGGAACACATCCAAAATGTCGGTAAAAGTACAAGTGTATCAAAATATCGATAAAGTCCAAAAGTATCGAAAAACATCCAAAATATCGGTAAAAATCCATAAGTATCGAAAAACATCCAAAATGTCGGTAAAAGTCCAAAAGTATCAGGTAACATTCAAAATATCGGTCAAAGTCCAAAAGTATCGAGAAGTATCAAAAATATCAAAAAGATCCCAAAAGTAATCGAAAAACAACTAAAATATCGGTAGAGGTGCAAAAGTATCGAGAAATATCCAAAATATCGATAAAAATCCAAAAGTATCCAAAATATCGATAAAAGTCGATAAATATTGAAAATATTGAGACTTTTGCCGATTTCTTCGATGTATGTAAATATTTCGATAGTTTCGGACCTTTACCGATATTTTGCATACTTTTCGGTACCTGGCCTGAAGCTCGATAAATAAAGTAAAAATTGAATAAGAGGTCGAAAACAAAATTAATTTTTCGGTACACTAAGACTTTTACCGATTTCTTCGATGTATTTCAATATTTTTCGATACTTTGGACTTTTACTTTTATTTTAGATGTGATAATTTTATGGAATTAAATAATTCCTAATTAGCTTTTTAAGTCCTTTCTTGCTAATAAAACGAAGATATGTCGAAACTCGAGCATCGCCGGGTAAAACAGTTCGTTATTTATAATTTTATATGTAGAGCCATTTTGAAAAATAAAACTTTTACTGCAAACAATACAAAAATTTTTTCAGTTTACAATAAAACTGCTTGCACTCAATATGATTTATATTATCCATATTCTTTTTTTTTTTTTTTGTTCAATTTAAAACACAAAATTGTTAAATTTTAATACAGAAATGGTTTCACTCTTTTCAAATAAATGCAGCAAAATGGAAGCAAAATTTAAGTTAAAGTTCAGCTCTGTATCAACTTAAGGTACAATGGTAAAAACCATAGTACTAGCCTTACTCCTGCAAGTCTCCAATTATCTGGCCTAGCTCTTTCTCCATTATCGCTTTTCATATTCATTTTAATTAGTGAATTTTGTATGGAAAGCTGAGAAATTTTCGGAAAGTGGCATCATCTTTCCTTATTCAAATTTCCTCCCATACTTCATCTGAACAATGGCAAATGTACAACGCAATTTCACTGAAGAAGTACAACTGAATGTACCATCACTGCTACGCTCTACAGACATAATCGTAACACAAATATTGATAAGGAAGAAAAGTAGGTAAACATTAAACATTGAGGGAACTAAAAGCAAGATACGCCATGCGGCAGAGCGGAAGAAAAAAAATGAATAATATTTGGTACAAATTGCGTATCAGCGTGAAAATGCGTTTGCAAAATTAAATACCATAATTCCATTGTATACAAAATAAGAAAAACACGATTCAATACAAAAACAGTAAAACTCATTTTGGGAAAGAATTAACTCTATCATTCACAGCTGAAATTGCTTAAATCAGCCCTAAACAGTGCGTACTTCACGCAACGCTTTGGGGACAACAATGTCCAGTAGCATTTGCCTAGAGGCTTTAAATTTGGAACAATACGCCTTAAGCTAAATGCTACTACGTTTTTGATATCAATTGACGTACCATTTTCTTGAAAATAAGTAAGTAGGAGTAGGCAGCAGCTATCGCCGCTGTATTTGTTTATATAAAAATGAATTGCTGGCTATTCAAAATATTTTGTCTTTTCCTTTATATCGATTATTTTAATCAAACTCATTGAAAAAAAAAAATATATATATTTATGGCATAATTGAAGGCGCAATTTATTTATTATGCTAATATTGGCAGCATTGTTTTTATTATGACGTACGTCTTCTTAGTTTTTGTAAGAAAACAAAAGCGTTCTGTTTGTCTGTGCTGAACGTGTGTCGACAACAATATAAACCCAAAACATCACCTTAGCCATCGATCGAACGAACCATCACTGTTCGACGATGATTACCTATCACACACGCCGGGTATCAATTGCTTTTGTTTGCACACAACCATGCATACACCTAATATTTGAATATTAGCGTCGTCGCGCATTGCATGTCTTTCAAAATCACGCGCGCCAAAAAGTAGGCAACATATTTATCTACACCTACAAAAGCAGATATTTGTTTACCTTTGGTTTGTATGTATGTTTGCATGTATGTACATATGTACTCCATTTGCAAATAATAATGAAAATAGAACTTTTTTCTATTTAATTATTTGACATTCTCAAACAATAGTCTGATAATTTTTGTGCGCTATTTTTATACATTTTTAAATTAGGCAACAAATTTAAATTTTAGACAGACATACTTAAATCTAGATTATAGACGTAATGATGCGAATCTTTTTATTGCATGATTTTAGGCATTTTTTAAATACATATTTGTCTACCATTCACTAAAAGAAAATATCTCAATTCAGGGCCCAAAGAATTCTGAAACATCAAAAACAAGATTAATAGTAAGTTAAGCATCAGAAAAGCTAATGAGAATTTTTTGGACCTTGAATTGGGAAATTTTCTTTTAGTCAATGTCTATGAAATATGTATTTAAAAAATGCCTAAAATCATGCAATAAAAAGTTTGAAACCTGTGGACTTTTGACAAAACATTATTGAAAAGTAGTTAATCAGTTTTTAGGCTCTCCTGAAAAGTTGCCAATTTTGAGTTAGGTTGTTTTGTCAAAAGTCCACAGAAATTATTACGTCTATAATCCAGATTTAAGAAGTCGTTTGCTTGGAGCATTACCAAAAAAGTGTATAGCAAAAAAAATTCTGAGAATCGCTCAAAGAAAGCAAATGAGTTTTTTCGGAACTTTCGGAATTACAAATTTTTTTTTTTTTTTTTGACCAATTTTTGGAAACTTATATAGCTTTCACGTATTATTATAGCAATTCTTTTTTAGATCAAATTTTTAAAAACAACATGTAAATTGTATCAGTTTGCTAAATTTTATGGAAATCGAACCAAAACTGTGGATATGCCATTCCGTTGAATGTAGTTTCAGAACTAGCGGATACTTATTGCTATTTGTTAATTTATATTGTTTTCGCCGGAACCATATAATTGATTTTTTTATGCAACCACTCATTTTGGCGTATTAAAACGACTCAGCATTTTGGCAAAATACAAATCCAAGTAAATATATGAAAGTAGCATAGAGAATCAATTTGTTTTGACTATTATCATTTAGAACATTTGCTTGAAATCATAATTTGTTATAGAAGTAATTAAAAATGTTATGACTTTTTTTTACTAGGTACTTAATCTTTTACTAACATCTATTTACTGATTTTAATGCTGAAAATTTTGTATAAAAATGAAAGCTGCAAGCTTTTTTGTTCAAAGTGTTTTTTAAAAATGAAGTCATTGGTAGCATTTTGCATCCTCTTTGGAAGCGTTTTTATTGCTGCTGGGTATCCAATTGGCTCACAAAAATTGGCAGGTTATAGATTCATTTTTGGTGGAGTTGATGACTGGGGTTCAGTCTACTACCCTCCCTCAGTTGGCGTTGGCACATACTCTGCTGCATATTCAGTTAACCAATAACATAATGTAGGTATTCTTCCTCAAGCACAATCTGATGTGCAACTACCGGTTTAGGTATTTATACATGAGGTTAAAGTTACAAAATTGTCACAAACAAATGTAGTTTAATAATAAAAATAATAATCTTGACTTGCAAAAAATAATTATGTTGACAAAATTTGAAAAATAATTCTATTTTAAAAATGTATAAAACGTATTCTCATACGCAGACTACAAAAAACTCTGTTCCGCATTAAAGTTGTAATTTGAGTTACCAAATTATACGTTGGATGTATCAATACCCTGTAAGACCACGAACTATTCCACAACTTTTTTGCAAACTACTCCATGGGAGAAACCGACTAGTCAAATTCTGGTCCCATCACATATAAAGTTCTATTTACGTTTTACATTGTTTGCCATTTGGCGTAACCAATTGTCTCCTTTCGCATTACAATCGGACCAAAAAAAGGTCAATTGTCTCCTTATGCATTACAATTGGACCAGAAAAAGGTCAATTGTCTCCTTATGTTGTACATTCGGACAAGAAAAAGGCCATTTTTTTTTTTATTTTATTCATAAATTTCAACAAATTTAATTTGAAAATCATGTTTTATACAAAAATTTCTAAAGGATTCATAGCCGAATGTGAAAAAGAGTTTTTTCATATATTTCTAAGCAATGTGTTTCGGGTTCGAATCTCATAGTGGATTAAAATTTTTTTATTAATTTTTTTTTTATTTTATACCTCGGCTATGTTGAACACATGCTTCATTTTCTGCACCAAGACTCTTCAGACAAATTGTGAGCAAATTAATAGAAATTGAAAAGTTGGAACTGAAAATCACCGTGTGCAGGATTTGAACCCGGGCTTCTCCACGCAGCGTAAGTCACAAGACCGATATACTATCGTTTGCTCTCCTCCCCAATCGATGAACTGCCAAACAGTACGTAGTCAGTAAGTAACATTATAATTTCACTGATACAATCGTTACACAATTGGACCACTTTTAGTACTAATGATAGATTATGCATTACATATGGACCATTTTTAATACAATTGATAATTTAAGTGAATTTATTCTAGTTTTAGGTGTATTCCATTATGGAGTGCTTACAAAAAAAATTGACCCAAGATTGGACTATTGAGACAATTGACTTCGTCGGTCCTACAGTGTACTTTTTTCTCAGTATTTCACTTATAAAAATATTGACTATTCATTATTTTCTAATTCCGTTTAAAAATTACCAACTCATTTTACAGATTTATGAGTTTCATTTGGTCTTGATCTTGGTCTCGAAAGATTACCAAAAACAAGACCATGACGCTGATATAATTTCAAGGCCATAGCTGTCTTATTCTTGGTCTTCGTCACAATGATCATCTAGACCAAGACTGCTTTTCAGTTTCGGTAATTTATAGTAAATAGCTGTGTCACGCCCGTTTCAAGTATAAAGTCATCAAAAATCAAAGTCAAAAAATCAAAAAATAAGGTTTGGAAATTTTGAATACTCAACAATATTAAGAAATTTTTTCAAGACCAAGACATAATACACAAGATCAAGACTGATACAGTCCTGTCTTGGTTTGCTCATCACTATCTCTTTCAGTGTAAAATCTCGAAAAAAACACAAAACAGGGCATGTTACTTTGTGTTCTTTTATTTTTTACAGCAAATTTCATTATAATTTTTTATTTTATTTTACTCTGGAGCTTATTATTTGTTTGGCACTTCAATGTTTATAGAGGCGTCTTTATTGTGCATATTTTTAGGATTTCATCTGGAGGTTTTGTTTCTTCTTTTCATGCTTTATGTTTTTCATTCATACAATTAATTCTGTTGCTGCTTTTCAGCGACTTTTGTTTTTCCATTTTGTTGTTTTTCCTTTCTTGATTGCTGATTGCTCCTACACACTTGGCTGACCTTGAAACTTCTTAATATTTCCGGTGCGTAGTATTTAAATGCTGCGCACTTCCGACGCTTACAATTTGTTTACTATTTGCTTTGCCTGTGTTTTGCTGTTGCTTCTGCTTTTGCTGTGCGAGTGCGATATCAATTAACGCCTTGCAGCCATTATCTACCGTTGCCGCCGCCATATTATGGGCAGGGATTCACCGCTGACACGAAACATAAATAAAAATGAAAAATATTTATATTTCGCTTGTGATGAAATAAAATCTATTGTGGTAGGAACATTTCATTTTGTATTGAGTAGGGTCGAAAATCACGAAAGTTTCTTTGGTTTCTTCTTTGTTTACATTCATGGCGCAGCGGAAATTGAACAATAGAAGCCTATTACTTTACTTGTGGTATTATTAGTTGTTCTCAGTACATGGGTATTGTGGAGAATTCTATGTTGCTATCTAACTCAAAAACAATAATAAACATCTTTCAATGAAAACTATTAATATAAATTTAAGTAATGCTATTTTTTTATCCTTTTATATAATTTATTTTTATATAATTATATGTATAATTTAAATTTTTTTTTTTTTTTAACAAGCACAAATCGATTTTTCCTTATCCTTACATATCCACATATTTATAAGTTGATTATTTTAAGCAGCACATTATCATCATCATTATTGTGTATCAATTAATAGAGGTATTCATAGGTCACTGGCTTATAGTCGGTACGATATTGTTGCTGGAATGAGTCCGGTGTTTGAACGCTATTATATGTCTCCACAGCGGATGATGGCGCAAAAGCACGCGCATATGCAAATGGCACCACAGCTGGCGTATGGCGTATGCCGAAAACGTTTGGTGCAACGTAAGCCACCGGTGCATTGTAGATTTCAACACCAATCGCAAATGCGATCAGTGAAAGGAAAAGTAGCTGAAATTGGAAATAATAAAAATAATTATAAAACTAATTATATAGTGTCCTTATTCAAGTGAAAAGTTCTGAGCCAGTTTTCCCAAGCTTAGAGTTATTTGGTACCTCTGGTCTAAAATATTATAGTCTTTGGTTGGATAAGAACCATTTAGCCATATCTCTGCTTGAAAGTGGTTATTTTCATCGTAAAAGTAAAAGCAAAACACCGATTTCCATACAAAAAACAAAACTTAGTATTTTGAATATTAAATAAATATCTCAAAACTTGAAAAAATTGACTTCATTTGTACAGGGATGATATTAATTGATGTAGCTAAAGAAAAATGCTCATTAAAAGTATTTCGTAAAATGTGAAAACCATTCGATAACTCCATTGACTCGTAAAGACTGACGTAAAACTGTCAATATCGATAAAAATCAAAACAAAAAGCAAACTTTAGATATGAATGTAAATCATTTCCACACCATCTCAAAAATTACTTAGAAGGACTCTAAAAAATGATATCTTCATCATTTTTGTTTTTGTCGTTCACCTAAGGAGTATTTTTGATTTTCTTGAAGGTCCATTTTGGCAAAAAAAAATGTTTTATGCTCATAACTTTCTCTTCTTCACAGAATTTACAGGGTCCGCCATCTAACATTTTTTTTTTTTTTTCAACTAGTGCTTATTTCGTGAATGGTAACACTTAGCTCATGTCTGATTTGACAGATAATTAGTTTTATCCTTCCGCTGAACGAATATGGTTGCGTTTTTGCTTCGCTCAGTGGGCCTGCGAAGAGGAATAATTGTGCCATTTTTCTTCGAAAATGAGCCAGGAGTGGCCGGTACAGTCAATGGCGATCGTTATCGGGCCATGTTGAACAAATTTTTGTTCACAAAAAATGAAGAGGAGGATATTGGCAACATTTGGTTTCAACAGGACGGCGTTACGTGCCACACAGCCGAAGCTACACTCAAAAAATAAAGTTATTTCAAAAAAAAAAAGTTATTTGTCGGACCCTTTATATCCAAATTTGCTTGTAAAATAAAAATAAACTAACAATTTCATTTCATTTCATTTCATTTATTTAAATTTAATACAAAATGCTTCAAGATAATAAATCTTATAATTAGCACAAAAATTTATAAGAGTATTCAAAATTAACAGCAATTTAAAGAAGCAAAACTTAACTAAACAATTAAAATACTTTAATGAAAATCATTACAAATTGATTTTTATTTAAGTCGTTTGCAAAGAAACAATAACACTAAAATAATAATGAAATAGATTAACATGGTAAATTGTTCTATTTATGTAAATCTACTTAGTGTCAATGCGATTCTTTTAATTGCTTTGGTAACTCTACTCAATGTTTATGAGATATGCTACCCACAATTAATACTCAATATTGCGAGGAATTCTTCGCTATCAAGTGGGATTCTACTTATTAATTATAGGCAGGTTGCTTTTAACTTAGATAATTTTTTTCTCAAGTATGTAGCATCTCTTATAACCAATCAGCAATTTTCAGTATTGTTACCGAAGCAATTAAGAAATGGCATTAACGTTAAACGGATGGCAAAAATATGTTATATGACAAGTACAATATTAATACATTTATGTCAGATTTTTATTTGACAACAAACCAACTTTCAAGTAGGCCATCATTGTTTTGCGCTCAAACTTTATGGTATGGTAATTTAATCGATTTGACTATATTAACATGTATTTTTTGATTTTGTACGATTAATTTTCCTTCTAAACATACTTTGAAACATACGCTAGATAGGATCAAAATTTAGATTCACCCACACGTCTTCTCAAAAGTTAGTAGGACTCTTGAAAACAATGTCTGAATCATTTTTTCGTTCCCAGAAAAACCTAAGGACCAATTTTGATTCGTTTGAAAACCCATTTTGGCAAAAAAAAAAAAATTGTTTTTGCTCATAACTTTTTCTTCTTCACAGAATGGATACCCAAATTTACTTGAAAAATAAAGATTATGTTTCTGCAAAAATTTTGACGATAAAAAATTATATGTATTTTTTTATGGTAGGGGAATAGTGTCGCCTGCAGACATAGGTCGGGTGTGGACACCGTAACTTTAGACAGAAAACAAATGCGGCTGCTTTTACAAATGTTAAGCACGTGTTATGACAGTACGAAGTTTTTGTGCATATACCGGAGCAAACAGACGCACTTGCTTTGTGCTGAGAAGAAAAAAATTTTTGAATAAATGAAAGTCAACACAAAATTTTTTTCAATAATTTTCCAAGTGCGATAAATCGAAGTTAATCAATCGAAAAGCAGAATGCAATCTATATTTATGCAGTAAATTTATTATATTTTGTGATTCAAAACCGAATCCAACCAAAATGTTCACACAACACAGTTTGCTTATTGCTTTTCAAAGTGGCTGTCAAAGTCAGTTGTGGGCACCCAATTCGGTCGGTTGTGGGCACTCCTGTTTTTTTATTAATTGCATGTGATTTACTGAAATATCGTCATGGATGACAACATAACAAACTTAAATGGTGTTCATATCCCTTTTAATGCTTTTTTTAGTGGAAAGGAAAGAACCAACAGACCCTTTAAAGATTTCGCAGAAAAAAAAGTTGTTTAAGTGTGGGTGGTAAGGTGGCATACAACTTTGTAAAAAAACATGGTATTGAGTTTCCAGACAAGTGGACCGAGGAGCAGAGAGCGCAAATGGATTGGTACAAAAAAATCATGCTTGGCAATAGAGCAATGTCAACAAGGGCTAGAACTTACGTCACCTAGCCGGCTTAGTCTGCAAAACAATTGATCTGGCATTGACGCGGAAGACAATCAAGTCTGGTTTCAGGGCAACAGACATGATGCCATTCGATCTAGACATTTTTAGTGCCGCTGATTTTGTTGAAGGGGTTGAGCGGAAATAGTTGAATTTGTGTAAGTAAAAATTTCCAAAATAAATTAATTTTGCTTTCTTCTCCATTTGACTGCGTTTAACTTCATATTTTCCCATTTCTAGCCAATTTTCTAAGGGTGCCCACAACCGACCCAAAAATTTTTTTTCTCAAAAATTATCACTTCACTATTTTTTTGATATAATTTTTTCAACTGACGAAATCAATTAACTTTCTTCACCAGTAGACACCTAACGTATCTAGCTTTTCATTGATACTTATATGTCTGCATAATATATATTTGGTCAAACGATATGAGTCGAAAACAAAATGGTGTCCACACCCGTCACTTAAATTAAGTTTCAAATATCGTTGAGCAGTTGTTTGCTTCACAAAGTTTTTTTGTAAAATGCTTTGTTTTCGAATAAAAATGCATTTTTCCGACCGCTTGATCGAAAAACGTAAGAAATTCGATTTTTGAAATCAAATATTGTCTGAAGGTTACGAAGCTTCTGGGATTTGATAGAGGATGCCTAAACTAACAAAAAATTGCAACTTAGGGTGGGTTTTAAAAGGTACCCTGAGGTGTTATAGCGTTAAAACTGATTTTCTGACAAGTTTTAGAAAAAAAAAAATATCTTGAGTCACCCTTAAATTTTAACGAAAACTTTTTTTACAAGAAACTTTGAGTTAATTTTAGGAGCTTTCTAAGAGTTCACTTGGTTTATATGGTTTAAAAGGATTTCGCAAAGTTCTGCACCTTTTAATTTAATATTATAAATTTTTTTCCTATTTTTTGACTTTGGCGGCCATTTTAGTACAAAAAATGTCCTTTTAACATATATTTTAATAATTTTTTTGATATTTTCGTTAAATTTTCTTTAATGCGGTAAAACATTTGTCATACCAATTTTTTTAATTGAGTTTAGAAAAAAATACTTTTCAAGAACAATCTGCTTGATGGCTCCAGTTGATAAAGTGCAAGACGGACATCATATACAGCGCAACGCAAACGAGTTACCCGTGTCTTACACAGAAAAGTATTTTTTCCGACCTCAAATTAAAAGATTTTGCATAACAAATGTGCAAAAGAATCAAAGGAAATTTAAGGAGAAATAAAAAAAATATAAGGGCGTATGTTATTAGGATTTTTTTCATAAAAAAACGGAAAAAATTTAAAATATCAACTTTAAAGGTCCAGAACTTTTCGAAATCCTTTTAAATACTATTAAACATCAATCGAGAAAAATCAAATCGATTTATTATTCATGCCCCAAAGTTCAAGCGCGAACGGTGATGGTGTACTTGAAAGTTGAACCATTGTCACGAAAAATCTGACATAAATGTATTAATAGTTGTCATATAAGAAACTTTTGCCATCTGTTTGATTTCAATGCCATTTCCTAATTGCTTTAGTAACAATACGGTATATTTTTGATTGGTTATTAGAGATGCTTTTTTAGAAAAAATCGTATAAGTTAAAGGAAACCTGCCTATAATTAACAAAATCCCACTTGATAGCAAACAATTTTTTGCAATATCGAGTTTTGACTGTGGGTAGCATATCTCATGAACATTGAGTAGAATTACCAAAGCAATAAAGAAATGGCATTGAGGCTAAGTAGGAAAGTGTGTACACAAATAGACCAATTTTCCATTTTAATATTTTTCCACTTATTTATGTTCTTTGTAGATGCCTAAAAGGTCAAATTAATATAATTTTCAAATTTCCATTTAAATTTTTTATTTTTTATTTTATATTTTATAAACTTTCAAAAAAGCTTTCTTTTTAGTTTTTCTTTTTTTAAAGCGTATTACACAAATTCAAGTTATATGACACATTTATTCATATGACATCTTAGCTTCGGCTATTAATTTCGCACATCGCAATTTGTATCACTTGAAATGAAAATTCAAATGAAAAAATTCTTTACTTTAATAAAACACTAAGAGCATTTCCGATAATTTCTGAGTTTTAATCCAAACATTGGTAACAAAAAACCAGTTGCATATATTTTTTTTTTTTTTTTTTTTTATTACAAGAACTTACATATTTCAACATGTTGTTGCTGCTTCTGTGTCGTCTTTTTCACGTATAAAATTGTAAGTTGCACCTTCTTGTAGCACTGGTTTTTAACTATGCATCGTGCAGGCTGTAGCAACACATTTTTATACCTTTGCACTGTGCACGCTAAATAAATCAAGGTCAAATTAGCAATGCATCGGTCTGTTTTGGTCTCCTCTTGGCTTGTTAACCCATGTTGATGATGATAATTCTGATTCTGAGTGTAAAAGTTTTATTCTTGATTTCTCCATAGGGAATCAGCAGAGATGAATCCAAACTTGTTTTTATAACAAAAAAAAAAAAACATAAAATCTTGTTCTTCTTTTTGATTTTTCTATACGAATTAATTTTTTGTTTGTTCTTTTCGTTCTATAGGTACTGATGATGGCTATAGGGCGAGTGCAGAACTTTATAATTGGAATTTTGCGAAAAGCAAAAACAAATCATATGATTGTTGTGGCAATAAAGATTATTTCGTATACATTTGGATTGTTCGAGAATAAAATTATAGAAATAACTTTGAACATAGCTAAATATATAGGGTGTTTTGCATAAGGTTACTAAGCTTCTGGGAGGTGATTAAGGAGGCGTAGACTAACAAAAACTTGCACCTCGGGCGAAGTACTAAAATTTGCCCATGGATAGTTATATGGTAAAAACCGATTTTCTGACTGGTTTTACATAAAAAAATTACTTGGGTCAGCCTAGCATTTAAGAGAAAACTATTTTATGGAAAACTTTCAGCTAATTATATGAGCTTTCTTACAGAATTTTGCAAAGTTCTGGACCTTTAAAGTTGATATTTAAAATTTTTTTTTTCTTTTTTTTGACTTTGGCGGCCCTTTTATAATTTTCTTGGAACCCTCGTTAAATTTCCTTAAATTTGGTTGCACATTTGTCATACCATTTTTTTGATTTGATGTCAGAAAAACATGTTAAAAACATGATATTATTGATAAAGTAGTTGCATACTACTTCGTAATTTCCAACTCTAGAAATGAAAATAACGCAAAATCATGACGGAAGGGACACATGACGGAGGGGATATTTCATGAATAATTGAGCATTACGCACACAAAGCAAATCGCCAACTGTTGCTACCGGGCACAATCGACTAAGTTTGACAGACTCTTCATTCCACAATGATTATGCACCAAAAAAATTTCCACTTCTCACCAATATTTTGACCCTAACGAAGAGGACATCGACTTTTTTCCCGTACTTTTGTCATTTTTTTTCGACCGCAGCAAGTATATGAGAATATTTGAAAAGAATTCCTCTGTTGGTCTTGGTTTCTGTGTTGATGGATTTGAAAAAAACCCGGTGGACAGGTCGTTCAACTCTAACGCGGCGGAATAATCGCGGTAATTTAGAATTACCTACGGAATATGAAAAATGCGTGGGACAATATTGATTATGCCTCCAGCGAGCATCGGAGGGTTGGAATTGGGCATGCTCCAAGTAAAAAGCATCTGTTCTTATGGAGTGGAGTATTGTATTTGGCTAAATCGAGCGTGGACCATGACGGAGGATATATTTTCGGTAGTTTTTATGCGATTAAAGAAATCTGAGAAATCTGTTTTTTGAAAATCTCACTTTTTACGATGATTATTTCACTTCTAACTAAACAATCCATCCAACATTTTATTTTTAGTTCAAATGTTTTTTTCTCATTCAATAACTTTCCTGCTAAAAATCCTTTTTTTTTATGAAAACCTGTCAAATTGTAATATCTTGTTAATTTGTCTTGTTTTAAATGGCCACTTTATGCCATATATCACTTATGTACGCAACATCTTCCAAGTGTTTTTGTCAAAAGCCCTGTCAAACTGTCAAATTGTAATTTCATGTCAATTGCTCCTGTTTTTCGTTTAAAAAAAGTGATGGCTGCGGAGGTCATCATTTGCATGTGAAGCTTCTCTCCGGTGGTTGCATAAAGTTTTTTGAATGTCACAATTAGTTTAGTGGAGAGATCTGCTGTTAATAATATCCAATATTTTCACCTTGTCTATTCAGTGCATCCCACAGTGAATTTATTTCGATGAACAAAGCCATCCACTCATTTATATTCTAACAATATGTATTGCGAAGAATATTTAGCTCTAGAACAGTGGACTTACTCAATTTGTTGATATAAGACCTAGACTTTGAGCTATTGATCATAACTCTTATAAACTAGGTAGAGTTTAATTTCCTCTATAAAATTTGACTGGAGTAATTCTTCTAAGTAGAAACTTTTGTTCTTTGTAAATCACTCAAAATACTATACTAAAAGTACAGAAAATTTATTATAAACATTTATTTAAGATCAATAAAAAATTTTCCAAATATATTTTCAATTCATGTGCCCCTACGACTTGTGTACAAGTTTCAATGCAAAATACATTTCATGCCTAATAGTAACCGCCATAGTGACCATGACCATAACCATAGCCATGCGTATGGAGTATTGGAGCAGCTACAATGCCGTGTGTCAACAATGGATGCACAACATGCACAACTGGGGCATGATGACTGTAAGTGGTTGTCAATACTGGTGCATGCAAATAGCCAGGCCTAGCGAGTGCCATGGCAAAAAGCGACAAGAATACAAAAAACTGCAAGGATCAAAAAAAAAAAAAAAAGAATGAAATAAAACTCTGTGAATTCAAAAGACAAAAAGCGAAAGACCTCACCAACTTAAACATTTTCCTTTGGATTTTTAATTCACCTCACTGCTGCTGGTGCTACTGCTGTTAAACAAACAAAAATAAACTGTTGATGGCTAAAGGAATGTAACTTTAATTTATACTTATTATTCAAAGGGTTGTCACTATAGTTAGAAGATAAAAAAAATCTATTCTTTGTTGCGGTACGACTTCAAATAAGATACATACTTATATTCGTATCCAAAATTGCAACGAACTCTGTAATACGTTCAAGTCTAATTGTTGCAACAGCAGTTGTGTGGTATCCAATTGCATGTAGATGTTATATGTGGCATCAACCTGCGCTGCATATGTGCAGAGATTTGTAATATACCATTGATGAACTCGCGCCGTCGTCAAGTAATGACCACAATAGGGATATCAATTTCAAGACCATTGCTTTTAGTATGGAGTATATTGAACTTATATATTGATGATGGTTGTTGGTGTTGTTGCAATCAAAATTTCCAACAAGTGGTAAAATAACAGATTGGATAACAGGTAGGAAAATTATTTTATGTGTACACTTGATAGTATCGATCACCATAAAAATAAACAAAAATCGCTGTAAGCCCCCCATTTTGAAAGTTTATTGGTTTTGATTTTTAAGGAAAAAAAAAAATTTTTTTGACCTCTATATATGTAATACGCTAATTTGATTTTTTTAGATTGCTTCGCCATTTGAACTTCGATCATCGAATATGGTATATCGTTGTCAATGTTTCGATGTGGGCTATATTCTACAACCTTAAGGTGCCAAGGGCGCTAGATAAAATTGAAGCACATAAAAAATCATAAAGTTCATCTCTACAAAGTTTCCTCGAATTGTTGAAATTGAAGAAGTTATAGCGAATCTAAAACCTCAGAAAAAATATGAAAAACAGGATGTTTCAAAAACGTAAATCGTCCCCTAAAACTATGCCATATTCTTTTTTTTAACATTTGACATTTCAAACAGTATGCGAATAAATAAAAAAAAAAAAGAATTTTGCATAGTTTTAGGGGCGATATTTGTTTTTGAACATCCAGTTTTTCATATTTTGTACTGAGGTTTTAGATTCGCTATAACTTCTTCAATTTTCACAATTCGAGGAAACTTTGTAGAGATAAATTTTATCGAAAACCTATCATTTGGTCAGAACCTGTTTTTAAAGTGAAACTTCCTTGTCCGCTTTACGGCTAAAACTTTAACGCCGCGAAACCTAAAGTTTTTTTTGTATTTCGTTCGCAGGCTTTTTTCTCCCAAAAAACATTTGAAAATAAAAGCGACATAGGAATAAAGTTTAAATAAATTTTTTATTTTGTTACATACCAAGAAAAAAAAGTGCAATCTCATTTAGGCAACTTATTAAAACCGATATTACCATTGCCCTGAAAACTAAAAGAAAAACCAAAATCAAATGCAATATTACCAATTGGCTTAAGAAATATTTTATATGGATTGAATTTATAGCTTGAGTTCTTTCTGCGTGTAAAAGTCTCTGAAACTGCATTGTACAGACTGTGATGTGATGATGGACGTCGCACAAACAACTGCAGCACATCATGTGAAATGCGACGTAATTCCTGCAGTACATAGGGTGCGGTAACTTTTTGCTTCAACTCACGTGCTCTATCCACAAGTTGATCTGATTCTTTCCAATAGTTTGCAGTTTCATAATGATATGCATTTGATGCGCTTAATATTACCAGAACATCAGCAGCAGCAGCAATACGCTCAGGACTTTGACAGGATATGCTGCGTGTTTGGGCTAATGTTGCCAAAGTGCAATGAAGCCATAGAAAAATTAACTTTAATTAAAAGAGATATCATAGATATTGTAGATATTATGCTAAATGCCCACTTGCCAACTTACTAGACGCAACATCTGTTACATTATATCTGTGCTAAGCAAATATACCTTCTTTTCTGGCAACAGAGTTTCAACTATTTTTATATAAATTATAGGGCTCACTTTTATATCAACTATTTTAAGTAAAAGCAATATAAAGGCTGTTTTTCCTTATACATATGTGTATCTTTGTTATATATGTGTATATTTATTTTTGAAGGCTCACTGACATTTCGCTAAAAGTTTCCTAAGTCCTTCCTTAATTTTAATAATTTTGATATCAAATTTTGATGTCAAATCCATCAGCCAACAGTGTTATTGTAAGACAAAATCAGCCAGCTTTATTTCTAGACTTTTTTTTGCACAACCCTTAATACTGACTTCTTATAATGTCTTATCCAATTATAAATCCTTAATAAAAACTACTTAAAAAAATAGTTAATAACCAACAGCTGAACAGCTGTTTTAGTCATATAAATTTAAATCAGTAGCTGCTGGGCCTCGCGGTGTTATTTTTAACTCAACTTCTTTATGACATGATGATTGCATGATTTCAAATTAAAATTAATACAAGAAATCAAAACGCCTCTTATTCCACAGCTACAGAGAGAGATGTCAATCATTTTGACAGTCAGTGGTAAAGTAAAATCTATTTTAGATTGTGGTATTAAATTTTGCAATGTTTATTGCATTAAATCATTATGGTATTCAGTCATTCCATGCCTGATGTAATAAAAATTGATCTCACCCCCTTCGATTTCGCCCAATTTTGGTACATGGTTTCATTTCATGTCAAAACCGATAAAAAAAAAGCAAAAAAAAGGGACTTTTTTGTGGATTTTGGAGAAGTACAACAAGTTTTTCAAGATTTTCATGCTTAGATCATTTTTGAACAAGATAAATTTTATCGTATTTGGCAAAAAGTACATAATTTAGTACTATTTTAGTACCAATATTACAAGAAACGCTTCTTGACCTAATTTTTATATATATTTTGTGGAAAAAAAATATAATTACTTATAAAATGAACCCAAAATGAACACAAAACATCTGAGAAGATTTGAAAAGTAGGCCATGGAGCGTTTTTATTAAACTTTGTACTAACTAGTAAAGGTGTTACCTTTAGCCTGGTCAAAAATTGAATACCCTACACCGCAGAATTTTAAAAAATTTTGCTTGTATGAGAGGTGCCATGCCCTCTTGTCGGAATTCACTTAGTGTTTGAGTGAAATTTAGTTGCATTATCACAAAAAACGCATATAGTAGTGACCGAATTTGCCTAGTTTCCGCGGAGAGCATTTTCATTCTATCCCTAGTATTGGTGTGTATTTTGGTTAAGATATCGCGAATAATGCTCTTTAAATTGCGACTTGAATACTCTATTTTGTATGAGCGGTAACCGTGTCGGTTGATTGATTTCGCTCATTTTGAACTCAACAAACTAACTCTGATGACAAAGGCAGTGTACTAAATATCTTCGAATTAGTTTGCTCCAAAAAAAATATCAAAATGATTTCCACGGACAGACATCCACACGAATAGACAGACGAATAAACATGGCTATATCGACTCAGTTGGTAAAGCTTATGAATAATACATGTATTTTTTCATATCTACTTCTCTGCGTAACAAACGGAATTACAAAGCGAATACAACATGGGTGGAGGATATAAAAAGTAGTAAAAATAGTACTTTTTGGCAAATAGCGGAGCCGCCATGAATTACACCACGACTTTATGATCTTTCTTCCATGAGAACAGTTCCAAACGGTTCCCGAAATGTTTATTGGAAATAAACCCAAAACAAAATGGATATAATATCGATACAAAATTCACTAGTTTTTCTTATTTCCAAACCAAAATAGAAATATCACCAGAATTTTATATAAAGATTTATCTGGTTTGATTTCCTAACTTTTATGGCGTTATTTCCTATGACATTAAGCCCACTGCGTAACATTTTTTAGCATAAATTTTTATATTTTTCTAATGGCTTTCATCTTAACACGATTTTTCGCCCACTACCCATATTCTTTCCATTCTCAAATAATGTAGTTTTTTAAGATATTGTTCACTCCTTAGAATAGTTTTGGGTCTTTTAAAGTATCGAGTTCGCCTCTCTTGTTCTAGTTACCTTTCATGCTTGCATTGACTTCATATTCCTCGTGTCTTATTACTCAGAAAAGAGTCACATCATTCCTGATGAATAAATCTTGGATAAATCTTCGCACACTGCCTCCATCGTAAAATTTTGTTGGGTGAATTGAAAATAAGCAAAATCGGCTGACAGGCACGCCTACTGCCCATACAAAAAAATCACTTAAGACGCTATATTAAGAGCATAATTTACAGGAACTCAACCAAAATACATATTATTACTAGAAAAGGCAAGGGCAAATTATCAACATAAAGTTAGCGATCTTCCATAAAAGGGCGTGGAAAAATATTTCAAATTCTGTAAAGCATGTATTATTTTCGATAATACAACTAAATTTCGCATAAGCAATAGTTATAACGATTTCAAGCTCAGAATAAAATCCAGTCGAATTTGGTTGGTACTAGTTTTTTACTTAAAAAACTGTGCATTATGTTGAAACTTGATTTGGTCACTAAATAAACAAAGAAAGGGTGGACATATATAAACAGGCGTGGCATAGATGGAAATCCTAAATGTATTTCTGCATATCTAGGGAGATTTGTAACGATATACATATCGATACGTCCAACGTAAAAGTTGGTAACTCGAAAATCGTAGTTTTTAGTTATGATCACTTTTATATTGTTTTCGTTAAAGCAAGAAAACCAAAAACCAAAATTTAATAAATACTTTTGAAATCTGTAGACAAAATAAAGGTTTTTCGACTATTAAATCGTTGTCACTATTCCAAATTGATTCACAGAGATATTAACAATTTCAACATATAATTTGGATAAATTTGGATAAAATGAATACATTGAGTTATAACTCTAGTTACCAACTAATGTTCTCTTTCAGTTCCATGAGGAAAGTTGGTAACTTAACTTGCCAACTAGCATTCAAAATATTTTCCGGATATTACGTTGGTATGCAGGACTTACAACCACTGATTTTTAAAGAAAAATTAGCTTATAACTTTGCAAGTTAAGTTATCAACGCAATTTGTTATTTTTGTCCCGTGCATAAATTATCAACTGAAGTTGCCAAGTTTTTGCATGGAGACCTCATTAAAGTATACTTAGGTTGTAACTTCAAAAATTGCTCCAAGCCCTTCAAATTTCAAACTAGAGGTACCAAAATTTGATACAAGATGGAGTCTAATGAGCAGATTTCGAAAATCGTTGTCCCGTAAAAAGTTGGTAACTTAACACGGTGGTTTTTAAAAAATTTCAACTTTTTGAAATACCACCCGCGATTTTTTTCGGGGATAGTGTTGGGGGACCCTTAATTAAGTTACAAACTTTTACGTTGGATGTATCGATATGTGCGACGACATTTTTATAAGCACAAAGGGAAACTTAAGCGGAAAACTTAATGTGCTTTCGTCCATTGAAATATTATCTTGAATTAATTATATTTCAAGAGCTTTCATGTATTTAAATTAATTAATTTTGTGTCTAATACACTTTCGCTTAACTACCTATGAAATACTTTAGTTTTAACACAACTCGTTTTCTATTTCCTTTCAAAAAGCGCTAGACATAGCAAACCAAAATGTAAGTCATGAAGCCATATCTTTCAATCATCTACATTTTGTCCCAAAAAAGCTTATAGCTATAAACCACAAAAGGAAGCACTACAAATTTCAAATAATTTATTGAAATTCAAATATGGGTTGCTAGCAACAGTGGCTGAATCCTTTCGCATAAATGACACATTTTGACCATGATTTACCTGTGTATAGTTCATCAAATGTCTGATGAACTTATGACCTGTTAAAGAAATTGGCCTTCGAAACTGCAAAAAATACATTGTAATGAAGACGGTTATTGTTTGGACAAAAAAAAAAACCTAAGTGCTCGCTAACAACCCGTACTAAGTATTTACAAGTGAACGACATGTAGAAGATATCAAATTAATAGGAATATAAGTAATTGTCTTCAGGTCAGGCTAATACATTGTATGTGATTAAGGCATTTACATTTGGTGAGAATGTAGTTTTTTTTTTTTAAAAAAAGCACTATATGTATTTTAATCTATAGCAGCAGTGAACTCAACAAACTAAGTATGTAAGTAAGTATTTGAAGAGGTCAATGGGAAATCCTTGAATAAAGCTAACGTTTGTTCAATTTGGCAGCGGCTAATGATGAGCAAAATTAGTCTTGGTCTTAAGTCTTAGTAAAGATAATTTTTTGAGACCAAGACGCTGATATAGTTTCAAGACCAAGACTGTTAAGCGCTTGGTCTTCGTCATAATGATCATCAAAACCAAGATTGCTTTTCAGTCTTGGTAATTTATAGTTAATAGGTTGTGGCAACCTTTCAAGCATAAAATCATCACAGAATTCGGAATTTGGCAACTTAAAAACCCAACTGCTTTGGGAAAATATGGTTTGGAAATTTTTAATACTCAACAATGTAAAGAAACTAAGTAGTACCGCCGGTAGCCATGTTTTGGCCATACACCTAAGGATAGATACACTTATTCCGAGTGCCGTTTCGTATATAAGAAAGACAGTACCCTGACTATTGACAGAATTCCAAACTCATAGTTACATTTTTTGAATGCATTAGAAACATCGATAAAAGTGTTACAATTTTTCCCACTTCACAATTGGTGAAAGTCAAAAAGTATCAAAAAAATCCGTTATATTGGTAAAAAATCCAAAAGTATCGAAAAACATCTGAAACATTGGTAAAAATCCAACAATATCGAAAAACATCTAAAATATCAGAAAAAGTCCAAAAGTATCGAATATTATTTGAAATATTGGTAAAAGTATTGAAAAACATCCAATATATCGGTAGAAGTCCAAAAGTATCGAAAATTATCTGAAATATCGGTAAAAATTCAAAAGTATTGAAAGACATCTAAAATATCGGTAAATGTCGAAAAATATCGAAATGTCAAAAAGTATCGAAAATATCGGTAAAAGTCTAAAAGTATCGAAAAACATCTGATGTATCGGTAGAGGTCCAAAAGTATCGAAAAACATCTGAAATATCAGAAACAGTCCAAAAGTATCGAAAATTATCTTAAATATTGGTAAAAGTATCAAAAAACATCCACTATATCGGTAGAAGTCCAACAGTATCGAAAATTATCTGAAATATCGGTAAAAATTCAAAAGTATTGAAAGACATCTAAAATATCGGTAAATGTCGAACAATATCGAAATGTCAAAAAGTATCGAAAATATCGGTAAAAGTCTAAAAGTATCGAAAAACATCTGATGTATCGGTAGAGGTCCAAAAGTATCGAAAAACATCTGAAATATCAGAAACAGTCCAAAAGTATCGAAAATTATCTTAAATATTGGTAAAAGTATCAAAAAACATCCACTATATCGGTAGAAGTCCAACAGTATCGAAAATTATCTGAAATATCGGTAAAAATTCAAAAGTATTGAAAGACATCTAAAATATCGGTAAATGTCGAAAAATATCGAAATGTCAAAGAGTATCGAAAATATCGGTAAAAGTCTAAAAGTATCGAAAAACATTTGATACATCGGTAGAAGTCCAAAAGTATCGAAAAACATCTAAAATATCAGTAAAAGTCCAAAAGTATCGAAAACATCCAAAATATCGCTAAAAGTCCAAAATTATCGAGAAATGAAACAGATCGAAAAACATCTAAAGGATCAGAAAAAGTATCGAAAAACATCAAAACTTTGGCAAAAGTATCGAAAAACATCCAAAATATTGATAAAAGTCCAAAAGTATTAAAAAACATCTAAGATATCGGTAAATGTCGAAAAGTATCGAAATATCGGAAAAAGTCCAGAAGTATCGAAAAAATTTCAGATGATTGAAAAAAGTCGAAAAATATCGAATAACAATCAAAATATCGGTAAAAGTTCAAAAGTATCGAAAAAAATCTAAGCCATCGGTAAAAGTCCAAAACGAGGCAAAAGTTATGTCATGCACATTATGTGCCGATATCATTTTTCCAACTTAACGCCATCAATTCCACATTATCAGGAAAACTTTGCGTGAAAACAGCGATCAATTCTATTCGTTTCTAACAAAATGCTAGTCAATTCATATTACGACATTACTTTTGCCGTTTTGGACTTGCCCCACTTTCATAGATTTTTCGAAAAGATCAAGACCAAGGCTCAATATCAAAACTAAGATCAAGAGTCAATGACTCAACAGTCTTGGTCATGGTTTGCTAATCATTGTCATTATAGAACAGATAAAAGGCATTACCTAGATGTTAAATATAGGTATGATTGTTGACGTATGTCCTTCAAACTTCACATGTTCTTAATTTATCAAAATCATATTTTAATTCTTGAGGTTTTCAACCACAATGCCATTGCACTTTTACATTGATTTATTTTTGTAGAGAAATCAACCCATTGAATCCTTAAGAAATTTTACTTGATTTTCTAATGCTTCTTTCAAAGTTCTCACCTTTCATATTGTGTGCTACGTTGCCAGTTTCCCCCACCAGTTGGCGTCGTTGCAATATGACCTCTTTGTTGCATGTTGGTGGCGTCTTGCGGTTTGATTTTAGCACCTCTTTGTTAGGCATTTACCTTAGCGCGTTTGTGATGGAGGAAAGTTTTCCGCTTGGAAATTTGCGCTCTAAACACGTGACCTCTGCCAGGTCACATGTCAGTTTCAATGTTCAATCGTTGCAATTTCCAGGAATGTTGTGTAGGTTGTGACTTTGCCACTTTGTGTGCAAATTGACGTCGGTAAAATGGGCGGATACTCTCTTTTGATGTGGATGAATTGTTGATTATTTTTGATGCAAAGCAATTTTAGATTGACACCGGAAATCTGCGTTAAACACTTGCTAATTTAACTAATCAAAGCGGGATGTGTTGTTTTAAGAAGATGAACACTTCCATGAGAGAAGGAGGGCGATTAAAATGCAACATTTCAATTTTGTGGGAGAAGTTAGAAACTACTGAATTAAGTTGTTAAGTTTTGATTTTAAATTATTATGTTTTTATGTTTGTTCTGGCACATAAATTAAATATTGTAGTTAATCCATAGTTAAGAGTTGGTGATAAAGACACATAGGTCTATCAGCTGCTGTAACTCTTAAGAAAAGCAAGGGCCCAAAATAAAACGTTTTAGAAAAGCCTTAAGTTTGCATGGAAAAATTGTAGGCTACTATTAGGTTGTTCATTTTAAAGAATGGGTATAGAACTTAGTGATGCAATCAGGAGCATAGCATAGAGAAATTGCAAATAACCTCAAAGATACAATTGAAAGAAAACATTGTTTTTGCACCTTAAGATTAGGATATCTCAAAACTCAAACTAAATAGAGCTATTGTACGGCAGAATTTGAACTCAGAGCATTTAAATGCATGATGATTAAATCGTCCCTATTCAAGTGAAAATTACTAAGTCAGTTTTTTCTAGTTTTGAATTTTTTGGTATTGCTGGTTCAAAATATTAAAGCCTTTTGTTTAATAAGACTCATTTAGCCATATCTCTGTTCGATAGTGGTTATTTTGATCATAAAAACAAAAGCAAGACAACAATTTCCATACAAAAAAACAAAATTTAATTTAATTAAACTGACTAAGTACTTTTCACGTGTATACGAACGATATACTTAGTTTGTAGTCAACTAATCAATCATTGGTACTATGCTCCTCCTAGGAGTCAAAAGAGAATATATCATCAAAAAAGAATATGCAATCTTCTAGTCACTACATATATACATAAGTTTGCATGCACATATGTATATTGATAAAATTAATATTTTACATCTTCTCACTGAAAAGTTTTGTTAATATGTCAATCTATGACAATAATCATACATCGTTTTACTTTTGAATATGTGGTTTATTGAACAAGAAAATGCGTATTAAATTTTAAGTACATACATATGAGCATTAGACTGGTACACATTTGATTTCGTTGCAACCCCATTTATATTGACATGTATGAGCCTCCTAAAAGTGTATTTGATTCAAAGGGTTTAAGAGGATTTCGCAAGGTTTTGGACCTTTAAAGTTAATATTTTCAAACTATTTCCATAGTTTTTGATTTTGACGGCCATTTTCGTTTGAAAAAGTCCTATTAACATACTTACCTTTTTAAATATTTTTTTTTTTTTTGGAATTCTCATTAAATTTCTTTTGACTCGTTAAATATCAACTTCCGAGGGGTCGCTATTGGAAGAATCATCGAGCAAATTTCACTTAACGCTGGCAGATGAAAAATGCTCTATTCCCTTGACTAAACTCTTAATATAACTGTGTAAAGATTCGCACATACCCTGTAGAACCGGCGGAGTCGATTGTCTCAATAGTGCAATCATTGGTCAAGTTTTTTTGTAAGTAGTCTATAATGGACTACACCTAAAACTTGAATATATTCACTTAAATTATCAATTGTATCAGAAATGGTCCAAATTTTATGCATAATCCATCATTAGTACCAAAAGTGGTCCAATTGTGTATCGATTGTATCAATGAAATAATAACGTTACTCAGTACGTACTGCGTGACAGTTCGTCGATTATGAGGAAGAGCAAACGATAGTGTATCGGTCTAGTTCTATTAATTTGTACACAATTTATCTGAAGAGTCTTTGGAGCAGTTAATGAAATATATGTTCAACATAGCTGAGGTACAAAATAATAAGAAATTAATAAAAAAAAATTTAATCCACTCTGAGATTCGAACCCGGAACATAATGCTCAGAAATATTTAACAAACTCTTGAGCACACTCGGCTATGAAATCTTTTGACTTTTGTGTGTAAAATTTGAGTTTCAAATTTAATTTATAAATAAATAAAATAAAAAAAATTGGCCTTTTTCTGGTCCGAATGTAGTGCATAAGGAGACAATTGACTTTTTCTGTTCCGAATGTAGTACATAAGGAGACAATTAGTTGCGCCCAATGACAAACAATGTAATACGTAAATGGAACTTTATATGTGATTGGACTAATCAGTTTCTCCAATGGAGAAGCTTGCACACTAGTTTTGGAAAATTCCGTGGTCCGGTAGGGTACTGTGAAAATAGGAGTCTCTCAAATATTTAAGATTTGAGAAAATTTCACTCAGCATACGTACAATTCTCTCTTCATTCATACATTTGTGAGAGAATTAAATAGATGCATTGGAGTGTAAAAATTTTTGCACAGTACTGTGTGACTTTCTTTTTACACAGCATGTGTAACATTTCACACAATAATGCAAAATTTTGCAGATACATATGATATTTGTTATGAAACAAAAAATATTAATATGAAATGAATTCTGTCAAAGAAAAAAAATTTTTTTTTGTTTTGAACAAGTCTAATGTACATACCTATCACTTAATACAATCCATAATCACAGAAGTCATCTATTACATATTGTATGCAGAAGAGAACAAATCTCAATGATGTGTTGCTTAAACGTGCCTCAGTTTTTTAAAAGTGAAATAAAAAGAAAAATAAATTGAGAAACAGGCTCTGATGGTGTGGCATTAGGGCCAAAACTCTGTAGGTTGTGTTTGTAATATTCGTGGAAAATAAAGTTTTCTTGTATTTTGTTGAATATGTGTGTGAAATAAAGCCTTTTCAGCTTTTTAGAAGAGCTTTTTGTACAAAATGAGGAAAATACACGAAATTAGTTATAAAAACGATTGGGCCACTCAAAAGTCCGATGAATAATTAGTGTAAAACTTTGAACTTTGATATATACAAATACCCTAATTGGACTTAAAATAAAAAAGGAAATTCTATTCAAGTGAATGGCATCTCATAATATATTATTTAGTTGGCCCTAAAAATAATCGAATTGACCCAATGCTTACCCTAGAAGTTACAGGAGAATACTATACAACACATAATTAAAATTGTCAAATATTTGTAAAATATTAATGTTCTTATTTTTAGAAAGGTATATCTGGCTTGATACTAGTTTTTTTATTAAAAGCGCATTACGAAGTATTATTGAAAAACTTTTCAAAATAATTGGTTATAAATTGTCTTTTCAAAAACACTTTATAATACTTAAATATAAATAAATGGCAAACTCAGATTCAAAAATAAGCGACTTTAGTTTTATTATTAAAATCAGAACTGCAGCTGTCGGTCTTTTAATGTTGCAAACGTTTCGTTGTACTAAGAATAAAGTAGTGCGTACCCTTTTGCAACCATGTCTTAACTTTAAGTATTCTTAAGTACGCAGGAATGTTTCATCAACAACGGCAACAGCAACAACAACAATAAAAGCAACAATACCTGGTAACAAGTTCAAGGCTAAAATACATAAGATAACAGGAATAATAACAAGACCTTCCCAATAATAGACGCATAAACTGGTCAAGAGGATAAAAACTACATGTAAACTTAACAAAAAAGGAAGGAAGGAAGAGCGCGAAAGAGATAACAAAAAAACATTTTGGTGGACAACATTCATACACAGAAAAAAATTATTTAAAGCATTTAACAAAAAAAAAAAAAAAAATTTTCAAACACCCTGCAGGACCACGGACTACTCCAAAACTAGTTTGCAAACTACTTTTTGGGAGATACCGACTAGTTCAAATTCTGGTCCAATCACATATAAAGTTCTATTTACGTTTTACATCGTTTGTCATTGGGCGTAGCCAATTGCCTCCTTATGTTTTACAATCGGACCAAAAAAAGGTAAATTTTCTCCTTATGCATTACATTCGGAGCAGAAAAAGGCCAATTTTTTTTTTATTTTATTTATAAATTTAAAAAAATTTAATTTGAAATTTAAATTTAACCCAAAAATTTCAAAAGGTTTCAGAGCCGAATGTGCTAAAGAGTTTTTAATATATTGCTGAGCAATGTGCTCTGGGTTCGAACCTCAGAGTGGATGAAAATTTTTTTATTATTTTTTTATTATTTTATACCTTAGCTAAGTTGGACATATTTTTAATTTTCTGCTCAAAAGACTCTTCAGACAAATTGTGTGCAAATTAAAAGAAATTTAAAAATTGGAATAGAAAATCACCGAGTGGAGGACTTGAACGGGGCCTCTCCACGCAGTGCAAGTTACTAGACCGAAACACTATCGTTTCCTCTTCTCCACAATCGACGAACTGCCAAACAGTACGTAGTCAGTAATGTTATGAATATAATCGATACACAATTGGACCAGTTTTAATACTTTTGATGGATTATGCATTACATTTGGACCATTTTTGATACATTTGATTACACAGGTTTACAAAAAAAAAAAAAATGTCTTGGCGTTTTGACCAGACTATGTGTTTCCTAGGGATTTTGACGTCCTGAATCTGAATTCCTGGTCCGTTTTTTTCCAGAACGTCTGAGAAAAAAGATTTCAAGGTCATATGGAGGTCAAAATGGGGTTCATGTGTCGCTTAGTGATAAATTCTGAAACTAATTTTTAATCATTGAGCTCTTAGGCCTTAAAAAGAACATGTGAGCAAAAAGAGTATCTCGGACCTAGTTTCGGAAAATATTTTCAAAATATTTTTATAGGCTGTCAAAATACCTTTCATATGACACCAATATTTTACAAATCTATCCAGGGGTTCCCAACTTATAGCGTTTTTCATAGACGATATATTCTAATCTTCCGATGGCTATATCTCCGAAACTAGGTCCGAAATACCCTTTTTGATCACATATTTTTTTTAAGGACTAAGGACTCAATGATAAAAAATTAGTTTCAGAATTAAAGCGAATTTATCACTAAACGACACATGACCTCCATATGACCTTGAAAAAATTTTTTCAGACGTTCTGGAAAAAAACGGACCCGGGATTCGGATTCAGGACGTGAAAGTCCCTAGGAAACACATAGTCCGGTCAAAACGCCATTAATTTTTTTTTTTTTTTGTAAACCTGTATTATTTAAGTGAATTTATTAGGTATGGTTTTAGGTGTAGTCCATTATGGACTACTGACATAATAACTAGACCAAACATTGGACTATTGAGACCATTGACTCCATCGGTCCAACAGGGAGATTTAGATTTAACAGTGTTGTTTTTTTTTATAACTTCGTAATGGTATGATTTAAGAGTACTCTGATTGGAGCAAATTGTACACCAAACCAAGAAGAATCTCTAACGCCACTGTCCCAAATATTTGTTTATGATAATTGTGAAGTTAGGAGCCATACAAGTACTATGCAAACAGATTTGCAATGATTTTAAGCCTTTTCTCCCCCCCCCCCCTCCCTATGTGAGCATAAATAAACAAATCGTGAATACACAGAATATATCTGTGAAGATCAAAAAAGTAGATCTTAAAGCGTTTTTGTAATTTGAGTACTAAAATAGTACTAAATATAGTACTTTTTGCTTAATACAAAACAATTCTTGCAATGGCAGTCATATGACAATCATATTAAGTAGAATTTTTCCCACGATTCTATGATATGCTATTTCATCACCTGCTTAAACCACCTCTTACTGTTTGGTTTGTGTAGTTACTAAATTTTGTGGCACAGGGTGCATTGGAATTGATATTAATTACTATGATATATATTTTAAACTATAATTTTTTGTGCAAGCATGCTTTTACCGTGCTTAAAGTTGTTAGCATAATTTAAAAATGTTTTTGAACTTTGTCAGTATATTTTGAATTCCTTAAAATGAGTGAACTTTTTCAACATTGTTGGAGTTAAACAACATTTCCCAATTTTTCCAATTTATTTTGAAAACTTCTAAGCATATTTCATTAATTTCAAATATTTTAAGATTTTTTGGCTTCTTTAACACTTTTACAATTTTTCCTCATTTTTCGAGTTAATCAAAATATTTTGATTGCTTCAGGACTTTACGCCTTTTAAAAGACTACTCACAGAATTTCGAGAGATATAATTAAAATTTTCAATATTATTGGCTTTTTTGCAACAAAAAATAATAAATCTTTTCTTTGAAATTTTTTGCAAGTGTATATCAAATATAGCAGAAAAATGCATCTATAAAAGCCAAGTTATTGCCACAAATTCAAGACAAACACTTGAAAACATTGGACAGAGTTGTTGTCGAAACAAAACAATAATAATAATAAGGATACAGAACAAAGTATTAACGATCATGCATAAATTTGTAAGTATTCAAATATGATACAAATATTTTCAACATTTAATTTTTCATATTTATTTTCTTATAATTCAAGCTAATTTGTACATGTTTATTGGCATTAGTTTGTGCAAAGCCAATGCCAATAATTGGACCGGCATTATCTTTTGGTGCACATATTGTGGCGCCTTCACCTTTATTATACGCGGACTATCCATCATTATACTCACCACATACTGTGCATGATTATCCATATTCTCAACCATATGGCTATAGATATGGTTATGGTTACGGTGGCTATAATGCAATACCAAGTATTGGCTTTGGAGCGCATATAAGGATTTAAGTGGCCAAAGCAGTGCGAGTGATGAAAATAGTTTGAGAGAGAATTTCAAATAAAAGACTGTACTTAATTGAAGATAAATGAATGTTTTTTTTTTATAATATAAATCGAAAATAACGCGTACTGAGCCTCTCTAAATCAATATTTTGTAAAAGTTCTGCTTTGTAGACCATAGTGATAGTGTCCTTTCAGAGTGCTAGACTCATAGAGGAAATTTTAAAGGAAATTTAACGAGAATTCCAAAAAAAATTATAAAAGCTTATGTTAATAAGACCTTTTTCATACTAAAATTGCCGCCAAAGTCAAAAATCAGGAAAAAAAATTTTTAAACATCAAGTTCAAAGGTCCAGAGCTTTGCGAATTCTTTTTAAACCTTATTAGCCAAAAACACTCTTAGAAAGCACATGCATTTAGCTAAAAATTTTCTATAAAAAAAAGTTTTCTCTAAAATGCTATGGTGGTCCAAGAAAATTTTTATTGTAAAACAATTCAGAAAATCAGTTTTAACCCTATTACTCCGCAGTGTACATTTTAGACTACCCCCGTCAGGTGAAAATTGTTGTTAGTCTATCCTTCCTCTATCATCTTCCAGAAGCTTCGTAATCTTGGGGCGGGTCTAAAATGTACCCTTGATGAGTTATAGGGTAATTACTAAATTTCTGACTTGTTTTACAAAAAAAAATTTCTTTACGCTAATTGTATGAGATTCCAGATAGTGTGTATGGTTCATAGAGTGTAAAAGGATTTCGCAAAGTTCCGAACCTTTAAAGGTCGTATTTTTTTTTTTTTTACTTTGGCGGCCACTTTAGTACGAAAAAGGTCCTATACCCTTTTATAATTTTTCTTAAAATCCCCTTTAAATTTCATTTAATTCTGTAGTACACTTGTCATAGGTACCATTTTTTTTTAGTTGAGGTCAGAAAAACTTAACTTTAACTTTTCTATGTAACAAATGGGTTACTCGCGTACGTTGCAGTGCATATGATATGAACGCTATACGCACTGCTTTTTATCTACTGGATATTTCAAACGGATTGTTCTTGAGAAGTATTTTTTTCTGACCTCAACTAAAAAAAATTGGTACCTATGACAAGTGTACTACAGAATTAAATGAAATTTAAAGGGGATTTTAAGAAAAATTATAAAAGGGTATAGGACCTTTTTCGTACTAAAGTGGCCGCCAAAGTCAAAAAAAAAAAAAAAAAAAAAAAAAACCAACTTTATAGGTTCGGAACTTTACGAAATTCTTTTACGAATTAAATGAAATTTAACGGAGATTTCAAGAAAAATTATAAAAGGATATGGGACCTTTTCATACTAAAGTGGCCACTAAAGTCAGAAAAAAGGAAAAAAAAAATTAATATATGAATTTCAAAAGTCCAGAACTTTGCAAAATCTTTTTAATCCCTACAAACCAAATACAATCTTAGGAAGCCCATACAATTAACTAAAACTTTGCCATAGGGTGACCCAAAAAAATTTTTTATGTAAAACAAGTCAGTAAATCAGTTTTAACCTATTACTCTGTAGGTGTACATTTTAGACTCCCCTCAGTTGCATTTTTTGTTAGTCTAGGCCTCCTCTATCACCTCACACAGTAGCTTCGTAACCTTATGCGATACACCCTATATATCAAACTTGACTTCACTATGAGTTTTGTAAGAAAAAAAAAATGTATTCCAAAAATCACGCTAATTAACACCCTTTAACAGAATAATGTCCCTGAAATGTGTTCAACCCCAAAATCAATCAGTGAAATTAATAGACCAATTATTTTTATACAAAGCGCCAGCACACAAAATTCTTTGAAATGCACATGCAGCATAAGCGCGTCATGTAAATCCAACATGCATTGCAGTGCAATGTGAGAAATTTCATATACCGTCGTTAGAAAGCAGGATAAAACAATTCTAAAGGAAATCTTTTAATTGCTCTTTGATGATGCTTTCTTTTATTTTTTTCTATTTTGTTCGAAACAAATTTCAAATGACGCATGAAAATCACGTTCATTGACTACCAGCATCAGCAGTGGCGACGCGTTCACGATTATAAGCGACACCTTTTTTACAAAGGAAAATGGAAAATGAAAAGTTTTCCACAAGAAATACGCAACAAAGTAAAATCGTATCACGTTTTTTTAAGGATGACAAAATAAATAAAAAACAAAAAATAAACAACAGGTCGGCAATATTTGAAGAGAGTAAGGAAAAAAAAACGACCTACACGAAAAATCGAGAATTCGCAAAATAATTTTCATGATACAATGGAAATGGCAAAAATATGCAAACATTTTAGAAAATAATTGCTGCTAAGTAAAAGTTATGGCACAGTGGTGCATTTTTGTTTAGAAAATGTTAAAATTTTTACTGAAATCAAAATTCAAGTTTAAATGCCATAAAGTGTAACATAATTTTAGGCACTATCTGTTTAGTTGCTGGCAACACCTTAACTTAAACCAATCAAGGCGATGGTTTCATATGGAACCAGTTGGAATGTTTTAGAAGTTGTATCCTCAAATCCTACATATATCATCAGAAAAGTTTGCTATGCCACTTTATCGTCAAGGAAAATATCCCACTATTTTTCTGTGCTTTGGTTTTTGCAGTTGACTTACAGTTATTGTTAAGGGAGCACGTCAAAAGTAAAAAAAAACTTTTTTTTTTGCAAAAAAGTGAACAAAATTAGTGGTCGCAAATTGTAAGCGCATTTCTGAAATATTTATCAAATCTTTGTCGGAACAAAGTGTATATATTATCAAAGTACAAGGAATCAGCTACAAAATAAGATATTTCAGTTGTGAAAATTTAAATTTTTTGTAAGCGGCTATTTGAGTGGAAAAAAGTGGTTTCATATGGGACCGTCGCTTCGACACACTCCAAAATCAGAAAAAAATTTTTTTTTTTTTGTTTTCATGCATTTTGTACGGACAAAATATGCTTTACGAAAGTTCTGTTTATACATTTATTTGTTTAGAATGTCTATTGAATTGTTTGTAAAGGATTCGGTATTTTTTTTTTTTTTTTTTTTTTGGTAATACGAAATTGCATGAAGTACAAAACTATTTACAGGCCATGTTAACTGATGAATATGAAAAAGGAAAGTTATAGCTATGTAAAATTTACATACTGGCACCAGATGCAGGTTACTATTCTGCAGAAGGTGATCCAACTGAAGATGAAGAAGACGCCATTACTGACTTGCATCACAATCAGCTACATCAATTCGTTGAAATCGAGTTCGTTCCAGGCTCACTTGATGATGGTACTGGAAAAAAAACAGAGGATATGGAAATTGTTCAAGATGATGATACAAATGCCGGAGCAACTTCAATGTCTTCTCATGTGGCACCTGTTCCATGGCGTTATGTTGGCCCAACAATCGACATACCAGCATCAGTTCCTCAACTGAAGAATAAATTTAAATAGTCATGGGGTGCGTTTTATGCTACTTAATCAGTTTTTTCAGCTCCAAAATATTTAGATTGTTCAACAGAAGCTCAAGTTTTATTTTAACGTTAGACATGCTTCAAAAATTACCATATTTTTCGCGATATTTTAGTTTTTGATCATACTTTTCCTCTATTTTTCAATTTTCATACAATATTAGTGCCAATTTTTCAGTTACTATAAGTCTTTTTTCATAAAATAACAAAAATAAATCAATTTTTCGCCCAAAAATATAAAATTTTCATCGATTTACATACAAAATTTTGGTGTTTTATGTGTAATTTTTTTTTCAAGGTTTGGTAGTGCTTCAAGGTGATGATACCATATGGAAGCACTTCATACTAGAAAAGTTTCTAGTGTGGCCCAAAAAAAAATTATTTTCATATTTAGGAGCATAAAATTAGCTTATCTGTAAATTTTCATTAAAAAATTCGGAAATTGACTATTTAAAACATTGAGGGTATTCCTTAAAACGTGTAAATGCCTGGAAAACCTCGTAAACTCGTAAAAGTTGTCAAAATACATACAAGTTTGGATCCACATCCGTGGCTGAGTATTATAAAAAACATGAATTGATAGTTAAATACGTCTTGAGTAAATTTAAAAGTAAGGACTTAAGTAAGCAAATAGTTGTATGATAGTTACTTCAAACGTGCTTAAAAACCGATCGTGCAACTGTTTGACTGCAATTGGACATGAATTGAACGATTATCGGAGGTAGCCACCCTGCTTTCAGAACAGCTGATTTCCAACTGTCATAGTTATTGTTCAGAGTAAACAGCTGATCGTGAAGTATGGTGGAACACAAGGGCTTGCTTTAGTTTTTAGCCAGACGAACCCAGTAGAATATTTGGCGATCATATCATTTGACACACGAATTTGGAGCTAGTTTCAAGCTTATCAAAAACGTAAAGTGTTTTCCGGAAAACCCCAAACTTTCCCGGAAAAGTTTCCACAAATTATTGGATATATTATCGACTGATCCGCGGCCGAAGGCCGCCGCGAAGCCAATATTGGATTTTTGGGAGTTTTAAATCCTGAGCTGCGGCCGCAGGCCATCCACATACCCCTACTCTTATGTAAAATTACTGTGGCCAGCAAACTAGGTGTTGTGTATATTATAGGCTGATCCGCGAAAAACTTTCAGACATAATCCGAATAATTGGCGGACATAACATAGGAAAAGAACAAAAAAAAATTTTTTTTTAATCTTTTGGGATTTTCCGGGGAAATTCAAGGAAAACACTTCATTCAAGGTCAGCTCGAAAGTAGCTCGAAATTCCTGCGTTAAAAGATTTCATCGCTTACTATTCTCGCGGATTCGTCTGGCTGAAAAAATAAACTCAGCTGTGCAGAACAATTTTTCCGCTTTTTCGGAAAATGGAAAATTTCCCAGACAGCTCGAAATTACTTCTGAAAAGCTCGAAAATAGCTCGAAATTCCAAACCAAAAAACATCGAAATTCGTCACACCTGCATAGCTCACTTTATGGACCTCAAACTTTTCACTGTAGAGCAATGAGAAAAAATCTCAACATATTAGAAAATTAACTTCGTTCAAAGGTTTGGGCTAAATAACTTCCAATACGTGGTTTTTGAGATGAGTCAAAAAAACTTTAAAAACATTGACTTTCGTATCTTAGACTTTCATTCAAGCCCTGGGTCAGTTTTTGGTGTTTTAATCGAAACTAAGTATGCAGTCTTTGTTTTAATACCTTTTTCTATGATTATTTTTGATTCACTCACTTTCATCTTTTTTTTTTAATTTTAATGTCCCCTAGTTTTCAGGTTAACTTTTTGAAGCAACAGCCTCATGCTTAAAATTTTACTCCAACACTTAATAGGCGCTTATCATTTAGGTATATGAAGGTTTCACGTAAGGAAGTTTCCAAAATGGCCTTGACATGAGTATTGATGCTACACTAATATGCAAGTGGATAGCCAAGAAATATGTAAAAATGTCAGCACTAGAATTTGCTTATTTGGTATTAACATCAAATTCATTGGCTAGATTAATATCATTCTGTGGACTAATTAAATGCAAGCCATTATTACATTCGCAAGCTATTGGGAAGCATGGCACTGCAGACTTGTTGACGCTTACACTAATTAATTAATAAAGTAAAACAGAAATTATATGCACACGCTACACTGTACACGTAGAATATCAAAGCAACAGGTGACTAAATGACAATAGCTAAACCTTACGGCCTAGCCCAGCCCTTAAGACGATGACAGACGTTAGAAATCACGCGAAAGGAAATTTACACAAATTTTGTACTCCATTGCTGTTGTAACCTTACTAAGTAGCACCCAGCTGTTGTGTTGTGTTGTGTACGTACCGCAGCACAAAATGACGACTATGACGGGATGCCAAGAATCACGTTGTGCTGTCTGCACTTTAAGGACATACGAGCCGTACTGCTACACTCCTGTCGTCGTGTGACGAACATTGTAGAACATTGAAAACACCATGGTCACGCGCATCATCATTGCGCAGTTTCAGGCCGAGCGAGGAAAGCTCTGAAACGAATAAACGTACATGAAAACGAAGGCTAAACATCGTGAAGCTTCTGAAGGTTAGCGCGAGCACAAGAAAGTGTTTAGGCTATAAAAGCCATAGAGGATGCATACTTGATGTTAGAATTCAACGGGATTTCATACAGTTCGTATACTCAATACAAAATCGTTCGCTCTTTTAAAATTACATAGAAAGGAAGCAGAACGGTTAAAGCTTAACGGAGTTTAAGTATCAACAAGTTACAAAAGGATTTTATCAAATCAAAAAATTAAAAACATTTTAAGTGAAAAATATCCTTCACGAAAGAAATACAAATAAAACTTTCAAAAAAAGGCTGAAAACAGCAAATTTTTAAGAACTCAAAAATATAAACATTTGAAAAACTAAACAGTGCATTAGCAAAAAAGGATGTAAAGCTAAACAAACTTTTAAAAAAACAAAATTTCAAGTGAAAAGACCTCTTGTCAAAAATTAAAAATTTTTTCTTCGAAAAAATTAAAGACTTACAAATAAAGACACTCTCAGTGAATTTAAAAAAAAAGTGTTTTCCCGAAACCATCCTCAAGGATTACAAACAATTCGAAAAATGGATAATCTTAACAACAACAATTCCAGCTACGTGGTTGAGCTCAAATCCTCCACTATGTCGCAGCAAAACGCTGAACTGCAACATCATAGCCAAATTCAGCAACCCAAGCAGATCTCACCGCATCGTCAACGTGCCATGAGCTTCCTGTACTGCATCAGCAAGCGACTGGGCAGACGCATACAACACGAGCTCGTCTATAACAGCCAAGATGATTTACGCAGCTCATCAACAGACTCTTTCTCGCTAAGTCTCGATCGTGGCTCTGACAAGCATATACGCAGCTCAAGCATTGATCTATCCAGTGATGATCAATCATCGCGTGGTTCCTCCAGTTCCGGCAGTTCACGTCTCTCCTCCAATTGTGGCGATGAGAATGAAGCACTCGTTGTAACAGAGCGACAGCACTTACATCGTCACAGCTATGAAACGCATTGCTATCATATTGTTGACGATGAAGACGACAGCCACACACATGAACATGTTGATGACATGACGAAAGCAACAGCAACAGCAGCAAATTCCGCCACACGTACACCTCTCAAAGGCTTAAATTTAAATCGCATATCCATCTCATCGGTTAGTCGTGTGCTGCAGCATATTTCATCGTCCTCATCATCATCGACATCGATGCGTTCACTTTCATGCAATAGTACGCCGCTAAAGCGCACTTCCGAATCAAAGAAATCATCGCTATCCGCAGAAAAGAAATCCGCTGATGCAAATTCATCATCATCAGCAAAATCAAAATCAGCGAAGCCTCAACAGCAGCGCATACTACGCCAGCCAACTTCATATGTTTATCTTAAGGGTATCTCCGGATTGCCCACAAGACGTGTGCCGCGTTCCTCAGTATGCTGTGGCTATGCAACTTGCCGATAAGCTGTGTCTCCTCCTGCTCCAGAATGTTGCTGTCTAGTGTCTAGGCGAGAGAATTCGAATAAAAGGCTTTATGTTTAATTTCACAAGTGATGCAGTGCCTCCGCAAACTTTGAGTTTGGTTAAAATTAGGGACATTAATAGGCTAAGATTTAGCGTGTAAACAGATTGTTAGGAGAAAATCCACTACTAGTAGCAAATCGAATATACATATAAAATGGCACTGATGAGTTCAAATAAACGAAGCTAAAATGAAATGAAAATGTTATTAAAAAACTTTAGCTTATCATAAATTTATAAAAAAACAAAGCAGCTTGACTTATTGCAATTCGTCTCATCTAAATTTTCATGCCTGAAAGTATGCTATAATATTTTGGACTAAGCTTAAGCTTAATACTTTTTCTTTAAAGTAGAAAAAATCATAGCATACTTTTTGGATTAAGCAAGCACGATAAGACGAAACTAGAAACTTGAATATGTTAATTAAAACTAAAGAAAACAATATGAAAAACAGAAAAATTCTTTAATGAATTGAAGTCTAGACTGAGCATAGCAGAAGGTTACTTTATTCATTGATTTGTAACTTAAAAAAAAGATCTTAAAAATATGCAAAACTGTTTAAGATTTAATTTCAAATTACTTGTATATTTTTGGGCTGAGTTTATTTACTCAGAAAGTTTCACAACTGATTTTAAATAATTTTGACATATGCCCAAAAGTATGAAAAAACAACGCTTTGAATTCTTTTACTGCAAGCTTTGAGGCGCCTGTTTTAATTTTATACAAAGTTGATTTTATTACGAAAAACTTAAAAAAAAGGACATAGTTGACTGAAGAATAATAGCAAAATGTGAAATTGAGTTGTAGACTGAAGATTGTGAATCAAATGCTTTAAAAAATAAAATTTTTAAAAATGCCTAAAAGTATGTAATGCAAACTAAACGAAAAAACTTACTTGTAATAAAACTACTATATATTGCATACTTTTAGGCCGCCTCATGGTAAAAAAAAATGTTTCAACAGACATTTCTTACTAAAATAAGATATTCAAAAACTTTTAAATTTATAAATTTCATTCCAAGCAAAATAACTCAAAATATTAATTTTCCAATTAAATAGCACACAATGAAAATTTTACTTATTTGCACCAACTTTTAAATATTGCAAAATAGAAAATCTGTAGTTAAAGTGTAGTAGCATTAGGCTTTGATTCATATTCAACGAAAACAATGCAAATATTTGTTATCCCTGAAACAACACTATTAACATTTGTAAAATGATTTGCATGGTTTAAGAACATTAAGCAAAATAAAATTAAATGAATTTAAGCAAACTTTGATTTAAAATAACCAACACATAATTCAAACGAAACTCACATGCTTCTTAACGAAAAGCTATTAAGCTGCTAATCCTCCAAAGAATTTTATCAAAGATAAAGTTATAGGTTCAGCTACCAATGGGTTAACTGATTTCAAAGTATGCCTACAAACTATGCAAGCTAAAATTATGTTGTGCTGCACTCTTAACTGCTGCGAGCACTAAACCATATTCCATTGCATAGTTTTGAGCGCTTGACAAATTAGCATATGCCAACAGCTGCATTATAACTTTATAACAATTCAATTTAATTGAAATACACAAAAAACCTTATAAATTATTTAAAAAATTTTCAAATTTTCTGTAAAATAATTCAAATACTTTAAGTAAAAAATTATATCAAAAACTAAAAAAACAAACTTAATCATATTTATATTTAGTAAAAACGAATTATATCCAATTATATCAATTTTAAGTATTTAAGGCTGTAGTCTATAAAAAAGAATTTAAACTAAATTAAATATTTTAGTAAAATACAATTAAAGAAAAAATATTTTAAAAATTAAATCGAAAAATCTTTTCATTTACTTGACATTCCTCATTTAGTGCGTAAATTTCCTGCCACATATTGTCGCCTTCGAACAAATGCTGCAAAGGTTTGCAGCATACATGTACTCAGTTACTGTTCGCTCATCTGTACGTAGTTCCGCTCATTTACAGTTAACTGCACTCTTCTACATCAAAGGACAATGCACTTTGCAGCCGACACAGCCTTGGGCTACAATTTGGCATATCGCGTCTTGCATTTACTCACATTGGTGTTTCTGCAAAGTTTTTCTATTTGTTTACGTTTTGTATTCGTCCTGCGCATTAGTTGGGAACACACGTGCTTAAGAACAGTTTGTACGAATTTTGTTTTGGGAATACTTTCAGACACTTACGATTTTTTCTTATCCCTTCTATAATTTTCCATAACCTTAAATTATGGTCCTACACATGGATATATATTTTAAAATGGAACAAATCGTGACTATGCAAGTCAGTTTTTTCCACTTTTGAGTTATTTTGTATTTCTGGTTTCAAATTTTACAGTCTTTAGACTGAAAAAACCCATCCATATCTTTGCTAAAAAGTGTTTTTTATAATGAAAATATGGGCGAAACATTAATTTCCATGTAAAATAACAAAAATTGATTTTTTAAAACTCAAATATCTCAAAACTATAGAAACTGACTTATCGCCTTATCATGTATCACGAACGATGACCATGTTGTCATCATTAACTTAGGCTTCTGAATTGGCCCCATTGAGTACCCGACATGAAGGACTGCATCTTCCACATAAGTTTCTTTACAACTTCTACAAACATATGGTTTTCTAGTAATAGCACCAATTAAGTTACGCACATTCCTTTTCTTCATTGCCATAAAAAATTTAATTTTTACTTGAGGATGGCAAAACAAATTGATCTAATATGCTTTCAAGTTTGTAGATTTGACCATCTGGAATTAGCAAGCTGTATACATTTACTTTCGATTGTTCCCTTGATTACGCTAATGTGGTTTCTTATTGAAAGGTAAGCCAAAACGATATTCTGGTGCGCTCCTTTCCTACCTAGTTTATCAGCAATTACTATGACCATAACAGCGTACGAACAGCATAAGCCTCTGCCTGAAAGACACTATATTCGTTTGGCTGTCTGTACGATGTTGTTAGTTCTATATACTCGGAAAAACTTCCTGATCCAGTACCTGTATCCAATTTTGACCCATCCGTGCATATTTTAAAGAACGTATTTAAAATAGCCCAACTATCCCTTTTAGGTACTACCACCTGGAAGTTTATTAGGAAAAGATGGTGTGGTAGGAGGTAGTCTGTGCATCATTACATCACAATTTATAAATTGGTGTAAAATGCTATTATGGCCAAAGGGTTTTAATTTCCAGGAACCTAAAAAAATCATGTAAGCAAATTTGCTTTGTGGCAGTGGCGGCACACTTTAAGAATCTCACGGCACACATAAGTGCCGCGGCATATAGGTTAAGAATCACTGGATTACATCCTTCAAGTTAACTGATGATTTGAAGTTTATGCTTACAAACTTTATTCCTTGAACTAAACGATATTAATGAGTGAAAATCTGCCACTTTATTCATTTGTCATACATGATAAGGCTATAAGTGGTTTTCACTTGTTTAAGGACGAAATATGAAATTGTTTTGAATGAATTATCTTATAACTCTTAGATGTGGAAAGGAAGTGTTAGATTCCAATTCTGAATTCCAAAGAAATATTCACTGATGGCTCGAAAATGGAGTCTGGTGTAGGTGGTGGGGTCCTTTCCAAATATACACTGACGGCTCGAAGATGGAGTCTAGTGTAGGTGCTAGGGTCTTTTCTAATGACTTAAATAGCAGCGAGTCTTTTGCTTTAACCCGTTACTGCAGTGTATTTAAAGCGGAAATTCTAGCTGTGCGGAAGGCATGCCAAATTATTAAACCCAAAATTTATTAACGTAGTGACACATTTGTAGCTAATGTTGATAGTCAGGCAGCCATTTGGGCCCTTGGGTCCAATATTACCAAGTCTCGCTACGTCCTTGGTTGCAGAAAATCCCTAAGTGAAGTAGGGTAGCTATACAACACGTTAGATTCCGGACACAGCAATTTTGGTTGGTAATGAAAATACTGACGAACTTGCTAGGAAAGGGTCTGCAACTGACACAATTTCTGAAACTTATATTATGAAAACACTTTCATTAGTTAGAGCCAACATTGACTCAAAATGTATTTTGTGCGCTAATTATAGTTAGTCAAACTCAACAACATATTTTACGTCGAGGGCTACATTGCCAGAGTATGACGCTTATACTGCCGTCCTAAGCAAGAATGCCGTAACTCCAATTTTCCAAAAAAATTAGTTTATGGCGTTTTTTGAGTCATCTTGGTTCTGTCCGTCAACCCACAAGAACAGGTTTCAGTATACCTTTATTTTCCCTATAAAATCAACTACGCCTTTTATCGTAACTCCAAGCCATACACATTTTACTAAACAAGAATACCGTATTCTCCACATGCTATGAAAAAACACTGCAACTACATAAAAGGGTATGTAGTATCATATGTACATTTTTAAAATCAATTCGTTTCCCTAAATCATTTCAAAAACAAGCAAATTTTTTTTATGAAACATCTCGTGCGCATAGAGAGTATCGATTATGGCCTCTGGACAAGTCAGTAAACTGAAATTTTCTCTAAGATCTATTTTAGAGTACAACTGAAGGACAACTTTAGCAGTTCAGATGAATTGAATCTGTCATTTTTAAAAGGGGATATGTGTCGCTCGTACGAAAATTGTGTTTTTGCTGTTTTGCCGTTGTAGAGATGGCGCTGGTTGGTCTATCTTTTTTCTAAGTATGCAGATTCGGGCTTAATATCAATATTAATTAACCCGCCTCATTAAAATCACATTAAAATAAGATTTACCATACTTATGAGGGTTTTTTTAAACTTTGTCACAAGTAAAAATTTTGTCACATGTCCCCTTTTAAAAATGTCCAATTCAATTAATCTGTGATTCAAGTTAGAAATCACAACTTAAGGAAATTCAACCCCAAATGGTGGACAATGAATCAGATCACAAAAAAAGGAACTGTGCGAAAGCGTTAATATTACAAAGAGACTGCAGGACAACGGAAAAGAGCTTGCCAGGAAGAAAAAGCCAGTAGACACAAAATTGGTAATGGTCTTGGTCACCAAAAGACAAGAGTGTTTCTTCGGATTTACTCTTCTTCACAGTAAATTTAATCAAAAGTTGTCTTTGCGACATTTTTGATTTGTATCAACTTCGTCAGAAGTAGTGCAATGCATAACATATTACCGTAACTCCATTTTTGACTGAATAGAATTGGCTATTTCCACTATTGCCACCATGTAGAGCCTAAAAAATTCTTTAGGAATGAGCAATAAAAAATAATTTTCCTTTCAGAAAAAAAATTTTTTGATAAAGAGCAAGGCATCTTACAAAAAAAGTGCATATGGCAAAAAATGCTTGGCCAAAGGACTGCTGTGAATTTTTTCAGAATTCTTTGAGATATTTTTTAATTTTCCAAAAATTTATCAAATTGAGAGTATTCAGCAGCTAAACTCACGTTCACCAGCAAAATGTTAGGTTTATTCAACCCCAAGGCATATACGAAAAAATTTCATAAGGCGTAAAATTTTTGGAATCCCTCAAAGGATAGGTGTGAATTTTTTCAGAATTTTTGGAAATTTTTTTTAAATATTTTTTATCAAGTTTTGAAATATTATAAAAACCTTAAAAAAAAAAACTTTTTTGACTTGGCAGCAACGTTCGTTGGGTGATTTTCAGAGTGAGTATTTAATTCACCACGATTCCATAATTTTTTCTCTGTTATATCTCATCTATTATGGATTCCAAACTGTGCTTTGTCGTTTAAGAATTCCCAACAACCCTTTATTTGCATTTGGGCATGCGTTTAAATGTATAGAATCATAATATTTTGATACTTTTTATATGCATTTGTATGTAAACAATTGCGAGACTCTCCATAGTACGCTTAAGGACAAGCAAATGCTCATAAACTTTACACAAATGTGAACTCAATCCTTCATGTTCTTGATAGAACGAACATTGGCACAACTTGGGGAAACAATAAAATAATTTAATATTCATTTCAATTTTGGTATGTCTGTTTTCTTTTTTTTTTTTTTTCACTGCAAACTGCAGTATTGAAAGCCAAAACAATCCAAGTCTTTACTTAAACTTTTACTTAAATAAACAACTGCAAGGGTTAAGGTTGTTGCTTTCTTTTTCAAGTTCCTGCACATGTGGAGAAATATAAACATACACTTAAGGGAATATTGACGCAGAGGACAGCAATGCATTCATTATATTTATTGCTGGCTTTTTCTTGAAAAATTCAATGAACCTTAAAAATGTTGCTGACATTTTGCTTAAGATTTTATTGTATTTTTCATTGAACTTAAATTTTATTCTTAAAATAACATTTAACATCTGCCATTAAGGACTCTTTTTCAATTCGTTATAATTGCTAATGTCTAGGGTTGCTTTTGGCAATATATCAACATTGATTAATTTCCATTGAATCTGTTTTAATTTTATTTGAATTGTACAAAGAAGCCCAAATTCTGACAAGAAACATTAAAAAAAAACAAGTTGTTTTACAAGGCCGCAAATCGTATAAATTTAGAAACATATTAGCCCAGAAAAATTAGACGAAAAAAGAACTGCTGTGCGAAAAAATTCCAAGTGAATTTTTTTCAAAGGAATTATATTTACTTATCATAAAAAGTTATTCAGGTCGCTAAAATCAGTTTTTTGCAAATATCTCGCTAACGCAAACTTTTACAGAAAAATTTTTCTCCACAATTTTGTAACACAGGAACTTTGCTATGTAAAGATGTAAAAAATGTTTTCGTGTGGCTTATAGTTTAGGAGATAACCCAATTTAAAAAGTTGTGCACAGTTTTTATGTATAAATGCTACGTATAAGTCCATATTAAAATATCTAACTTTTAAAATTACGAATACTCTTTAGCAAGGACTCGTACCTAAAAAATTAAAAAACAATTCAAAAGATAATTGGATTTTGTATACACCGTATTCAATTTTTTTTTTTGGAGCGACTCATGGTCCAAGACATATTCTTCAAAAACCGTTAAGGTTTCGAAATTACCGGTTTTTGAAGGATATCTCTGAAACGGTAAGTCATACGATAAAAAGCAACAGAATCAATTTTGTAGAGAATCACAAGATCTACAAAAAATAAGCCATATGTGTACACATTGAAGTAACCATTTAGAAGTTATTCAATAAAAACCGGGTTTTGCCATTTAAAGGTTTTTCAATGTGTTACTTCAATGTGTACACATATGGCTTATTTTTTGTAGATCTTGTGATTCTCTACAAAATTGACCATATTGCTTTTTATCGTATGACTTACCGAAAGGTTGAAGCAAAATTTTGAAAATTATCAAGGGTCTCTCCGCCCACACTTAAGAGATTTTGGCCCATTTGCACCACAGGATAGGGAAAGGCCGAACAAAAATTTCGGATATTATAAAGGTTGTCTCCGACACTCCTTAGAAGTTTTAATCCCATTTAAAAAAAAAAAATTTGTTGCACTAGTTGATAGGGAGAAATGAAAGAAAAATTTATGAAACTGTCAAGGGTGTCTCCCACACCTTTAAGCAGTTTTGGTCTAAAATAAAAAAAAAAAAAAAAAATATTGTACTGCTTCATTCGATGGAAAAAGGCTTTAGAAAGATTTTGGAAACTGAAAAAAGGTATAGCCGACCTCTTTTTGGAGTTTTGGTCCCATTTTTGAAAAAAAATTTTACTCCATTCGATAGGGAGACGATGAAGAAAAATTTTGAAACTGTTTCTTGAGGCAAAAAATATTTTTTTAAAACGGGACCAAAACTCCATGAAAGGGTCGGGTACACCTCAGACATTTTCCAAATTTTCTTCAACCTCTCCTTATCGAAAGGTGCAATAAAATTATTTTTCGAACGGGTCCAAAACTTCTAAGAAGTAAAGGGGAAACTGCTGACAGCTTAAAAATTTTTCGTTAACCTTTCCCTATCGATTGGTAGAATAAAATTTTTTTTAAGATTAACCCTTTTTCGACCAGGTCCAAATACGCGAAAAAATTTCAAAATTAAAGTGTGACAAAATCGAAATAATGAGGGTTAACAAAACTTTCATCCAAGCAAATGTTGAGCTGGCAAACATACTCGCCTTTAGTCGTTAAAGTGTTAAAATGGGACTTAAACTCTTCAAAGGTGTCGGGGGCGTTTCTGATAATTTCGCAAATTGTTCTTTGACATTTATTTAGCTATCTCTATAATATTCGCAAGAAAAAGTATGCGGGGTCAAAACAAAGCCCGCAAAAGCAAAAAGTTGAACTAAAGCTAGACTTATAAGTAGTTGTATAGGTATAGTAGGTAGATAGTTAGGTTAAAACCAAAATAATTTTAATCTTATGATCCACATTTTTCTCTCTCTAGTCTAGGTAGGTAAGAAACCCCACGCACAGGAGGCTTAAGAGCTCGGGCGGCTGGCTGGGCGCAGAATGGCTTTTCGCACGCTCGTATGAGTTCCCCCTGTACTGAGATTCCCATCTTCACTAAAAAACTTGAACGCAAGTGTTAAAAAAAAAATACCGATCAAGGCTTATATGGAATTCCAATATAGCTAAATCTCAGAATCTTTAATTTTGAACGGAAACGATATTATTCGATTTCATGAAAATGTTGCATTGATATAGTCAATTCAAGCAAAAAAAGTATAAAGTCAACATAAATCTAAAAATACAAATGCACACTTTTTGCGAAATCTATTTCAGTTTCATTTCAGAAGAACCAATATTTAGTACTTTTAGTACTATATTCATATTCTTACAAAAATAGTGAAACTTTACTTTGTCAAAATCTACTGCATTACCTATGCAAATAAGCCGATTGAATCAAAAATCTACTACGTGCAGGTCACGCATTTGTTATTTTCCCACACGCAGCAACTACGCAATATTTTAACGTGTTTTCATGGAAATCGCTCACTAACAACATTCAAGTGGCGGGATAGGACGTCTAAAAATCGTAAAATTTTATAAATAAATTTTTTCGTCACTGAAACAACATGAACAGCACAACAATTGACGTAGATCTTCACACATCATTTGTCATAGCGTGTTGTATGCGCTGGGAAAACGTTTGTCCGTTCGTAGTAATCCCATGATAAGCAAAAAAAAAAAAAAGCCAGAGAAGATTCCAGAACGGTCGCAGTTGTCGCTGTCGTCGCGTGATATATTTACGAGTGTCATCGCTAAGCACGACAAGCTGCTTGCTGCATGCGTACGTGGGTGAATTGGGTACGTCCCCAATGATGTTTCCTTACGTTGGTTGCATTGACACAGCGCGGTACAGCAACAGGCGCGCAGTTCAATGACAGTTTAAAATCACTAAGGCATAAAAAGCCACTGTCAATAGACGAAACGACAGTGATGCAGCAATGAGATGACGTTGACCCTTTGATGTGTTATTCGTGTGATAAAACTAATTATTATATTGATATGCGGATTGAGGGAAAAGAATTTAAGGACATTAATGACGTAGATAATATGGAAGAAAGTCATGGTAAGGGCACATTAGTTGTAAACCTATTAGTATTTATGTAGTTTTTGAGTAATATACAAATGCACAAATTATGCAGTAAACACAACCTTCTCGATTCTTGCGATTATTTTCCAGTCAACTTTTGGTTAACTAAGTACTTCCCTCTGAACTAGAGTTACGAATTTTCATGTTAATAAAAATAGTTTTACACCACCAGGTGTTGTTGAGTTGAACAACTAGGCCCTTCGTTTCTCAAATTCTCAATATACATAATGCACTCTCTCGCCTCTATAAACTTTGCTTTTCCATACTAAGTAGTTATACGTCACACCCATATTTTGCATGATTTTGTAAAATCTATTCTCATTGGTGAGGAAAACCTTAGGCCATTGAGTTCACAGGAATACCCGTTATCGAGCTGGAACTTCGACAGCACTATATGATTCTCAATATTGTCAGGGTGTATATGTTGCTTTTTAGTGGATTTAAGTAACTTTCTTCCAGCTTTCTAAGAGGTTTCATGCAACTAGGATGCTTGAAATTTATACAGATCTTATAATTTGATACACTTTTCTCAGATCTTGATTAAGTCGGAATCCTTTGTTCAGCCTATTACTGTCTTCGTTCTATACGGGTAATTTTTGTTTGAATCGGTGATTAGCTCAAAGAAACGGTCATACTTAGTTTGTGGGATACAACGAATATCACTAAACAGTTTTGCGGAAATGAAATGAAATGAAATGAAATGAAATGAAATGAAATGAAATGAAATGAAATGAAATGAAATGAAATGAAATGAAATGAAATGAAATGAAATGAAATGAAATGAAATGAAATGAAATGAAATGAAATGAAATGAAATGAAATGAAATGAAATGAAATGAAATGAAATGAAATGAAATGAAATGAAATGAAATGAAATGAAATGAAATGAAATGAAATGAAATGAAATGAAATGAAATGAAATGAAATGAAATGAAATGAAATGAAATGAAATGAAATGAAATGAAATGAAATGAAATGAAATGAAATGAAATGAAATGAAATGAAATGAAATGAAATGAAATGAAATGAAATGAAATGAAATGAAATGAAATGAAATGAAATGAAATGAAATGAAATGAAATGAAATGAAATGAAATGAAATGAAATGAAATGAAATGAAATGAAATGAAATGAAATGAAATGAAACGAAATGAAATGAAATGAAATGAAATGAAATGAAATGAAACGAAATGAAATGAAATGAAATGAAATGAAATTAAATGAAATGAAATGAAATGAAATGAAATGAAATGAAATGAAATGAAATGAAATTAAATGAATTGAAATGAAATGAAATGAAATGAAATGAAATGAAATGAAATGAAATGAAATGAAATGAAATGAAATGAAATGAAATGAAATGAAATGAAATAAAATGAAATGAAATGAAATGAAATGAAATGAAATGAAATGAAATGAAATGAAATGAAATGAAATGAAATGAAATGAAATGAAATGAAATGAAATGAAATGAAATGAAATGAAATGAAATGAAATGAAATGAAATGAAATGAAATGAAATGAAATGAAATGAAATGAAATGAAATGAAATGAAATGAAATGAAATGAAATGAAATGAAATGAAATGAAATGAAATGAAATGAAATGAAATGAAATGAAATGAAATGAAATGAAATGAAATGAAATGAAATGAAATGAAATGAAATGAAATGAAATGAAATGAAATGAAATGAAATGAAATGAAATGAAATGAAATGAAATGAAATGAAATGAAATGAAATGAAATGAAATGAAATGAAATGAAATGAAATGAAATGAAATGAAATGAAATGAAATGAAATGAAATGAAATGAAATGAAATGAAATGAAATGAAATGAAATGAAATGAAATGAAATGAAATGAAATGAAATGAAATGAAATGAAATGAAATGAAATGAAATGAAATGAAATGCAAAGCAATGAAATGAAATGAAATGAAATGATAAATAAATAAGATGATGAAACAAAGATAATTTTTAACGTACGCTCCACTCCCAATTTCATACTTTGGATTTGAATTTACTCGTATATAACTCCTGTTCGTGAATAGAAAATTGCTGTGATTGAAGTCGACTACTCCGAGTCTGCATTATAGAAATGTTTGGTTATTCAAAGTGGTTGAGAAAATGTGATTGAGTTGACACAGGGTTCAACAAAAGTGTTATTTCTATGTCTTTTGCGGGTTTTAATAGACTTAAGAACTTAACTTTTCTCGTCGCGCTCACTTTCTCATCTTAGTAGTTGGAAGTTAATATGAAAATAAGAAGTTCCTGTTAACGAACTTTGTAGAATGTTTTTTTAAAGCTTTCGGCATTTAAACTTTCTTAACTGAATTAAGTTATAACCAGTAAGCAACATTCGATAACAATCATTAATAAATTGTTGCGCTTATTAAACCAAAAACACCATCTAAAGAAAATCTCTACACCACACATAACTATTTACTTGATGTGTTAACCACATAAAATGAAATTTATCTTATTTTAGATTCCCAAAGTCACGCGGCAATAAATTAAACACTGTCATCCTTTGTCATCCTGCTTCATGCGCTCGGCCATTTTGTTTACTGTCGTTACCATGGCTAATAAATAAAACAATTTGTAATGTACAAACCAAAAGATTGATGACACGATGTTGGTGATGAAAATGCAATTAAAGTTGAAGACCGCAACAACAGCAACAACAACAATGTGATAACTATCATCAACGATTAAAATGTCGTTGAAAATAACACCGCCGCACATGTAAAGGATGAATTCTTGCACGACAAAATTAATTAAAATTCAGGAAAATGTAAAGAAATGCAAAGGAAAAAGACAACAACAAAAACAAATATAATTAGGAATTGATAGTTTATTGACAAAGTGTTAATTTTGATTAACTATCGATTTAAGTGTTTTTGTACGGTAATGTTATTGCACTTAATTCGATTTTGATGCAAAGGCATTAGCATTTTCAATTAACAAAAAACAAAAAAAGAGTTCTATTGTCTTCAAAATTGCTTTTTAATGAGGGATCATTAATTCGTCACTACAGAGTCAAAGCTGGTAAGAAAGTGCAAGCGGAAACTGTTTGGTCTGAAACAGATAGCGCACATTACCCTTATCTGAGTTGACGGTCATAAAAACATTGTCCTACCTTTTTTGCTATGTTAGAATTGAAGCACGACTTGAGTTAAACACCATTAAGAAGGTATTTGTGTGTAAATGTACACAAAGTTAAAATTATTTTAATATTTTGCCATTTAGCCAGGTAAAATTAAATGTCAATTTTTAAATATCAACAACGACAAAATACGTGGTCACACAGAGCTAAAAAGAGGAAACAGCACAAAAACAAAAACAAAAAGCTGGCTGACTCTGACTTCTTGGTGTTTTTGTTTTACATTTGTCATTGTACCAGGGATGATAAATAAGCATTTCCATTTTGAACCAAATAATAAAAAAAGTACTAAAACTGTCCAAAAAGATCCGAAATTATTTAATACTTACATTTGTGGTAAAATTTTGATCACTGGGCGATTCTAGTAATTATTATGTCTTAGTTAATAGAAAAAACATACAACAAAGGAAACATTTCCTCGACAATATAGGGCATAGAACATAATAATATGTGGAAATGCTGACTGATGCTTCTTCAGCATACATCTGCTTATAATTAAATTCAATAGCAGATCATAGGGGGCTATAGAACTAAGGACATAAGTTTAAAATTTTACGTGATTTAATAGAAAAACGATTAGAGATGAATCAAAAATTCTAGAAAAATCCACTTTACTCTCATCAAATGGATAAATTGAATGGAAAGATTTAAAAAAATTCTAAAACAAAAACTATGACGATGACGAAGACGAAAGTGCGGGTGGTGCGACGAAAAAGCGTAGCTACTTAGTGACGACGACTAACTTACGATGATGTTAATTTCTGCAAGTACATATGTATGTGCACATGTAATTGCACTTGTTGATACCCCAGTAGGGATGATGACGGAAAGTTTGCCCGTGATCGAACAGTATGGAAAAGCAATAACTACTGTGCTTTACTTGACACAGAAAAATATCTTACAGTCAGCATGAATATAGTATAAATATAGCATTATTGCGTACTATATATTTCTTAAACAGACCTGAAATATAGTACAATACTATACATTATAGTACGGTTGGCAACCCTGATGCCACGCCCCTAAAAAAAATTCATAATTTATGAGATTTGGTCCATCGGAAAAATTGGTGACGCCACGTCAACTTAACAAGGTAAGGTTAACAAACATTCACTGGGAAATCCTGGTTTTTTGAAAAATTTTCAATTTAAAATTTGTATGGTGGAGAAAAATGTCCCGTGCGATACGTCCCGTTCTATACGTCTAATGAGGCCCTGATTAAAATTAAATTTAAAAGAGAGTATAAATAATTTTTAGGTAAATTCAAAACAGTTTTTAAGAGACATCAATGCACAACATTCTAAAATAAGCCACGTTAAAATATTGCCTCAGATTTCCCTGAAATCTTTATTTGAATTGTTGACCACGAAAACCACTTCTGTTTTTGTCCTATTCAACCGCCTTGGTTTCTTGCAACTATCTTGAAAACGAAAACTTGCCCAAAATCAAATTTAGCACCAATTATAGGGCTAAATAAGAGCTAAAACTAAAGCCCATTGTTAAAATAAAAATCCGTTTTATTTTGACTTTTTTTTTTACTTCAAATGTGTTCGACGGTCAAATGCGATACCATGGAAATGCCCAGAGTAAAAACGATAAGCTTATGAAGGTATTGAAACGTGATAAATTGTGCTTAGACTAACAAAAAATTGCAAATGCCAGAGGGGCCTTAAATGTACTCCTGAGGAGTTATAGGGTTAAAACTGATTTTCTGACTGGTTTTATAAATTTTTTGGGTCACCCTAAAATTTTAGAGAAAACTTTCTCATGAAAACTTTTCATAAGTTGTATCAGCTTTCTTTGAATTTATTTAGTTTGTAGGGTTGAAAAGGCTTTTACAAAGTTCTGGACCTTTAAAGTTGAAATTTTAATTTTTTTTTTCCTATTTTTTGACTTTGGCGGCCATTTTTGTATGAAAAAATTCTTACTAACATACCCTTTTATAATATTTTATTGAGTTTTTTTTTAATTTTCTTTAACTTCGTAGCATATTTGTTTTACCAATTTTTTGATTTGAGGTCAGGAAAAATACTTTTTTATAACAACTCAATTGTTATTTGCATGCGTTGCGCTGCATATGAAGCTCGCCTTTAAACTGTTTGTTCTTGAAAAGTATTGTTTTCTAAACTCAGATTAAAAAATTGGAATAACTTATATGCTACTGAATTAATGGAATTTTTATGAGTTTTCCAAAAAAAAAAATATAAACAAGTATGTTAATAGAACCTTTTTAATACTAAAATGGCCGCCAAAGTCAAAAAATTGGAAAACAATTGAAAATGTCGACTTTAAAGGTACAGAACTTCGCAAAATCCTTGTGAGACCTATAAAAAAATAATGAAAATTTGTGGAAATTAGTATTGCATATTTTTAAAGTCAAGGAATTTAAATTAATTTTCCACGCTAATTTTTGGAATGTTTCTTTAATAGTTATATTTTGTTAAGCATGCGGAATTTCATTGTTAAAGGTGCGCAACTACTACTTTTTGTCCCATAAAATCAGCAAAAGGTTTACTGGAAGAAGGTTTGAAAATTATATGTAACTTCAACATACGATTATATGCTTCTCAGTCGTTTTCACTTATTTAATAATCAAATAAACCAAAACAAATAAATTACAAATTATAAATTTGTTTGACCAATTGCATAGACTGTGGTTAATATAAATATCAAAATGATGAGAAGAAAACTAAAATTTCTTAACAAAACAAGCAACAACAAATACTGTGCACCCCATCAAACACTCACCCTTGCAGCAAACTGCGTTGTCTCCCTGCAAACATTCAATATCTTCCGCAAGCAGCCCTTACTTCCCTTCCATAAAGAGACTTCCGACATTAACAGCCGCAAAACTGCAATTTGCAGAGTGCACAGTGCAAGATGGCGTCAATTAACCTTACAATAAATATTTGCAGCAAAATGCTAAGGACATTGACCGCAGTGCAAAACATATCCTTATAGCGGATGAAGCAAGGATGCAGCCAAAAAGACAATAAAGAAATAATTTGACAAAAAACAAAAGCAAACGATGAGCGCCATAGCACGCGAGAGCACTAAGAGCGAAAACCGCTGAGCACGCCGACGCTTCGCAGCGTGCAGTGACGCTGCAGCAACGAAGTCTATAAAACGAAGCGGCAAATTAAATACGATTTCATTCGCAAAGGAGCGACGTTGCTGTTATGAGGTTTCAATACAAAGGAAGAAAGTGAAATTGTCTGAGTGAAAACAAAACAAAACCAAAAAGGAGCAGAGTGCACGAGTAGATGTTTGTGTGAGAGAAAAAACAAAAGAAAATTTAATTTGAATTAAATAAACAAAGTTGCCATACGGTAGTGTCTGAAACGAAAACTTAATTGTGAACTATAAAACACTCAAGAAATCATCATAATTTCAAAGAAGCAATTGAAAACAGTGCGTGAAATTGCCAAAATTATTCCAAGGCAAAACTACTACAAATAAAAGACTTAATAAATTGTGTTCAAAAACTACACCACCAGCACCTAGTGGTGGTTAAAACTCCATTTAATGCAGTATTTTACATAATCAAGAACAAGACTCTCTTGTCCCAAATACGACTTTTGTCACCAACACACCAGCAACACCAGCATCAACAAAAGCAATGGCGACACGCGTTTGCTTCATTGACATTCCACCACAAAAAGACTCGAGCAGCAACGATATACTCGAGTGCACGAATGCATTGCAGCAGCAGCAGCGTCATCATCATGGCATTCTCAAAGAGCGCAGTCTCTCACCCATGTCACCGGTGCCACCCAGTTCACCGCGCTATGAACGCAATATGGGTTTTTTTCATCAACTGAGCCGTCGTTTTCGTTTGAGGTCAAATGATGACCTAATTTACTCTGCTGGCGGAGAAGATGATTCGCATAGTTCATCGACCGATTCGTGCTCTTCCACAACCGGTACATTGCCGCCGCCCATACAGCACCAACAACAGCAGCAGCAGCAGCATCGTACATCAGCATCATCAACGTCATCGTCGACAGCGACTGTGACCAGCAACAAAGATGCTGCAATGTTGCAGCAGCTTGGTTCCAGCTTAGAGCATCTGTCGTGTGCATCGAGCGAAACCAGCAGCACCTTGGACATAAACGATGAACAGTTGATTATCGGTAATACGGCCATCAACAGCGCTACCGTTGTCGGAAATGCGGAGCGTAAACTATCGACCGCTTCGAAATCTTCGACACGTTCAAGTTTTTCACGTTTACATCGTCGTTCAACGTCATCGATTCGCAGGGCCTTTGAAAGTTTTTCAATATCATCGCGTTCGCTATCGTGCAGCGGCGCCACACCACCGCAGAAGGAAGGCAGTTGCAGTGCTTCGCCAGCGAAATCGGCGTTAAAAACTGCCTCCTCATTGGACTTGCACAAGAAATCAACAGCAGCGGCGGCTAATAGTGGTGGTGCGACCAAGTCAAAATCACAGCAACCACCACAACGCATATTGCGGCAACCAGTGTCGTATACATATCTGAAGGGGATGTCCGGCCTGCCAACGCAGCGTGTGCCACGGACTGCTGTTTGCTGTAGTTATGTAAGACGGTAAGCAAAACATATATTTCTATATAATACGTTGAGGTGATAAAACCACAAATAAAATGCGCCTTGAAATATGCACTGCTTAACCGATATTTGCTGCATACTTTCAGGCGCACAACTTAGAAAAACTTTTTGCAATCATATTAGAAAACAGCGAAAGTAGTAAATCGTGCCATTCTTACCTAAATAAATAATAATTATTGAAATAAATAACGCAAATTTAGTAAAAAATAGCGTGTAGCCTTGCACCACGCCTACTTTTCTTTGATATATTGATACATAAATACTACTAACTACTATATGCATACTTGCATGCATGCATTATGTGATCATAGGGCTGTCTTCCTAATCGTCAGTTGCTTTGTATTGCAACAGCATTTTCATGCAAAAAATGTTGCATAATTTTAGGACTATTTTTTGCTATTTACCCATTAAAAACAAAGTTTATAAAAAGAATCAACTTTGTTACTGATGCGCTGATTGCTATGCATTGTACACGTTTTGTAGTTCGGCGTTATGAAATGCAAGAATGATGCAGTAAAAAAAATAAGCTCCTAAAATTATGCGACATTTTTTGACGAAAATGAAGCACCTGACATTAAGGAAGAAGCCCTTGTTTAGGCTCCTAAAAAACAAAAAACCAGCAAAGTTAATGAAGTGTGAATTTGTATTGTCAAATAATATTAGATTTTGGAATTAAATTGTCCCACGGAAACGCCCCGGAATTAGAAGATGTTTCGAAAAGCAAAATGGTCAATCTTTGCGTAATCGACTAAGATTTGGGTTGACATCTCCGATTTTTATGAAAATTGGTGAAAAATAAGTATTTGATACACGTATAATTGTAGTAAATTCATTTTCCGAAATTACGAAAAATCCAATAAGGCGGCCATATGAAGTTCGATCCTACTTTTAGATACTCACATGTTTGAAAGCACCTCGGATTTTTATCCGATTTCAATGAAATTTTTTAGATTGGTGTAGAAAAATATGAATTTTTGAAAAAAAACCACACTAAAAGAAACATTTACTTTAAGTGGTAAAAAAAAGGTTTTTTTTTTTTCAAAATTCAAAATTATCATTTTTCAATAAAAATTCCGACAAAAATAAAACTGCCACATTGCTCGTTTAACCAAAATATATACTTTGAAATACAAATTTATATTTCATTACGCTGTTTGACATCAAAACATGAAAAATATTGAGAAGAAAAAATATTTGTATATTTATACAAACGCCGCTGAAATAAAATAAAATAAATAACAAATATAAAAAAAAATTTGAATTTTCTATCTGTCCCTTACATAATTCCATAAATTCCTTTAAAGTCTTCGTTTTATAAAAAAAATGTTTTTATTAAACTATTTTTCATTTTCATGGCCTGACAAACGCAGTGGTTTAACATCATCATCTAAGACTTACCAAAAGCTTAAAAAATACAATTCGAAATAGTGATGAGCAAAATTAGTCTTGATCTTGAGTCTTGGTCTTGGATATTTTTCGAGACCTAAGCCGAGACGCTTATATAATTTGAAGACCAAGAACAAAACTGCTTTGGGCTTGGTCTTGGTCACGATGATCATCAGTGTTGGCAATTTAAAGATAATAGGTGTGTCACGTTCTTTCAAGCATAAAGTCATCTCTCAATTCGGAATTTGGAATCTTAAAACCCATCTGCTTTATAAAAATAAGAATTGAAAATTTTTAATTCTCAACAATCTTTAGAATTTTTTTCAAGACCAAGACCACGACCGGGACCGAGAATTAATGCTCAATGTGAAACCAAGACTAAGACTCAAGAGTGCTAGCTAATTCGAAACCATACTACTAACGCGATTACTCGCAAAATTTGGAGAAATCCTAGTACAATACAAGTTTCAGGTATTTCAAGGATTTCTTACATATGCATTCACGAAATTTGGCATCAGCCTTTTTTGGATAAACCTTTAGTTTTTAAAGTTCTCTATGTTTGGGATCAATATAAAAAATAAACATAATTTTTAATAAAAATAATAAAATTTAAGTAATCAATTACTCATTTATTGCAAGTTTATAAAATAAACAAAATTTCCCAAGACTGTTAAAATGATTATCTAAATTGATTCAAAATCAAAAAAAAAAAAATTACTTAACTTGCTGAATTTATGTTTTTGCTTAAAATATTTCTGTATTAAAAATTATATGCATTAAAAATACGTATTATTGTGCCTTTCTTCTAATTAAAAATAAGATTTTTTTTATTGGACAATTTTATTTCGATGAATTTACTTTTTAAATTTTACTAAAATTAATTTATTGATTTTTTTTTTTTTACATATAATACACTAATCTTATAAATATTACCTGCACCAAAAGATGAAGAAAAAAACAATTTAATTATATAAATTATTATATTATTATATAAATTATAAAAGATACTAAAAATAAATATATACATGGGGGAATCCATGCAAAATTTTTCGACGAAATATTTTTACCACGGAAATGTGTTCTTCAAGAGCTCTCGATGACCCATTCTTTGTTTTTTTGCTGAGAGCAATATAGAAGTTTTCACCCTGAAAGTTTTGTGACTAATAAAGGAAACTTCGACAAACATTTTGAGACCAGGTGAGTCAAAAAATTTTGGGGCTCACGACATGAAAAGTAGAAAAATAAATTTTAATGGAAGGAAAATCATATTGCGCATGCACAAAAATTTTTTTATCCGTAACGAAAATATTTTTCAGGATACTAGAAGCAAGTTCTCGCTTTTCACCATGCCTTGAAAATACACTCATTTTGAGTTACTCACACCTGAAAGCATGAAAAAACGGGATAATCGGTTAACACTATAAACTATTAAGTGGATATATCGGGTTTGGCGCAACCGATTGCCGTAAGATTTGAAAAGGTCATTACAAGCTCTTGAAGAACACATTTCCGGGTTGAAAATCGATTTTTATTTTTCGTCAAAAAATTTCGTATGGCTTCCTCCATATACTTACTACTAAAAATGGAAATAGCAAAAACACTAGCTGTACCAAAAGTAATGTCATAATGAGTGTTGATTGGCATTTTGTAAAAAATGAGAAATATTGATTTTTGTTTTTACTAAAAATTTTTTTAAAGATGTAAAATTAATTTTGTTATGCACAAAAAGTAATATCAATCAAATAACTATCTGCAAAGCTGATGCACATTTGTGCCCGTTTCACGTTATTTAGAATAGTTACGCGAAAAACATCTCGCTCCGAATCAGTAATTTCTTTTTCAATTCTGACTTTCAAGCCTTGCAAGATTTGTGTCAGCTATTTATACATCTGTCTCAAAGACAAATGTATCATTTGTAAAAATTATATCACATTCACATTATGACACTACTTTCGTTTGAAAAATGATGCTATATTTAAAAAAAAAAAACGTTATAAAACGTAGTTAAATCATGATATTTTTTTTCATTTATTATATTTTTCATATTCTATATTTACTCATATTAGTTTATGAAAATGTATCAGCAAAAGTGTCTTGAAGCACGTGATATCCTGTAGTCATAACCAAATGCAATTAAATGCAACATTTCCATGCGTCACTGCCACACAATGTTACTAACCAAAAAAATATGGGAAATTGTGTTATCAATATTTTTAACCTGACGGAACACACAACGAGGTTTTTAGCCGTCATCAAACAAAAAAAAATAATCACATGTTGGTGAATTCTAAAATTAGAATTTGAAACAATGGACTTTCATGTAAAATGCTAAAGCACGTCATGCAAAATTTCGAGATATGTGTGCATTTTCCATTAATTTTAATAAAAAAAAAATTGCAAATTTATTTTCATTTTATAACATTTACATATAATTTTATTGTACAATATAATGTTTATATGGTGCAGGAAAATTTAAGTTTTTTTTTACTAAAATTAGTAATGGGAACAATATAAAAAAATTACTTTTATAGTCAGCTATTAGTTTGAAATAAAATTTTTATTTTCGTAGACAATTGTATATATAGCTTATGGCTAATTTGAAATATGTTAGACATAGACATAGAAATTTTTCAAATAATTTTAATATTCATTAAGCTATTTAAAAAATTTAATTAACTAATTCACATTTGGTATTCGAATACAAATGTTTAACTTATGAACTGCACTTGAGTAGTCATTGAAAACAAACTTATTAGAAATTTTTTAGATTTTTTCCATATTTCTTTAGGACTTAAGCAAAAACACATGCTCGCAGTAAATAAAATTCAAGCTAAATTTATAAAAGTCCATCTAAGTAATAACTCAATTTTTAATTACATAAATAAGTTTATAATAGCGACACTCAAACTGTAAATAATTTATAATAATAATAATGATAATGAAAATAAAATATGTAAAATTAAAAAAAACCGAATATTGTACCAGCATTTATTATATACATACTTACATATATCCGAACGATTTCATAGAAAGAATAAATAATCATGCGAAAGTTAAAAAAAAAGTCTATTTATTGTGAATATTTTTGAAAAAAGCAGGGTAAGTAATTGATTTCAGTTTCAGTCAAAACACTTCAAGCACTTCTTCTGCAAAGTACTTTCTGTAAACTCTGAACTTCGCTCACCTATCATCTACCGACGTTCTATGAGTTTACAGTGCGTGGAGCATACTTTCTGTAATTTATATTTACAGAAATATATTGTACCAACCAACAAGGATCAGCAAACAAATAAGCTAAGACCTTTGCCTAAAGCTCAAAAAAACTAAGTGTTTTGCTGCTTTTAAGATCATATAACAACTCAATGTAACTTGTAGCCTAAAACCTTATATTAATATATAGGTTTAAGTATGGACTCCCGGAAAAAATGCCAGAAAATTTTTTGAAAATAAAGCCAGAAATATATCCACACAAAATTCTGGGATATTTTCTAAAATTTTTTGCTTCATTTCCAAAACAAAATGGGAATAAGGCCATTTATTTAGGCTTTTAACACAAGCATTTTTTGGCTTTATTTTCAATTGCATTATTTTCAAAAATTCCGGCGTAACGAGAATTTCCTAGTAAGTTTATGCCTTTGTTTCCAAAAATAAATGCCAGAAAATTTCTGTATTTATCTCCAAAACAATTTTCTGCTGTTATTAACGGGAGCTGACAGTATGTACAAGTTTATTCCTTTCAAACATATTCTTGGCTATATAGATATAATTTTTTATCTCAGAAATATCATAAATTAGTATTTAAAAGTATTTTTACATACTAGAACTTTTTAATACTTTGAATGTACTATACTATGTACGAGTATTTCTTCCCTTATATGACCCAGATTTTCAGAAATTGTTCTCAGGAGAATCGAGATTTCTGATTATATACGCGAGAGCACACATTTCAAAAGTAAAGGGTGTTTTTTTAGAGGTATAGAACTTTGAGTTGAAATAAAACACAAGAAAATCGTTTTAATGTCCATCAATTTAGCTTTATTGGAAGGATAATTTTATGCCATTAATGTTTAAATATGATTTCGGCTGGCTTGAATAAAGCCAATTCTACAGGTCCAATTTTCAACCACTTTTTCGAGCATATGGGGCCGTATGTCGGCAATAACGCCACGAGTGTTGGCTTCCAAGTCCCCTAACGTTTCTGGTTTGTTGGCGTAGACGAGCGACTTCACATATCCCCAAAGAAAATAATCCAATGGTGTCAAATTACACGATCTTGGTGGCCAATTGACAGGTCCATTCCGCGAAATTATGCGCTCATCGAATGTTTCCTTCAATAAATCGATTGTGACGTGCGCTGTGTGGCATGTAGGGCCGTCTTGTTGGAACCACAACTCATCCACATTCATGCCATCCAATTCGGGAACAAAATAGTCGGTTATCATGGCTCTATACCGGTCTCCATTAACGGTAACTGACTCTCCAGCATTATTTCGGAAGAAGTATGGCCCAATGACTCCACCAGCCCATAGAGCACACCAAACAGTCAGTTTTTGTGGATGTAATGGCGTCTCAAGGGTCTCATGTGGATTCTCTTTACTCCAAATGCGGCAATTTTGCTTGTTGACGTAGCCATTCAACCAAAAATGAGCCTCATCACTGAACAAAATTTTGCGATGAAAATCAGCATCGAGATCAATCTCATTTTCGACCCATACACCAAAATCACGACGCATTGCATGGTCTCGCGGCTTTAATTCTTGCACAAGCTGGATCTTGTAAGGTCGCAAGCCAAGATCTTTGCGCAAAATCTTCCATAAAGTTGATGAACAAAGCTCCTATTGCTGTGCACGGTGGCGAATCGATTCATTCGGGTCCTCTTCAACATTTTGCTCTACAGCGGCAATTGTTTCTTCGGTGCGCACTGTTCGACGTCTCTGCGGATGCGTATTATCACATAGAGTAAACGTAGTGCGAAAGCGACCCATGGTTAACCGAATTAATTGCTCTGATGAACGATTATGTCGACCATAAAATGGACGGAGCTTGCGGTAAACTTCGCGAACTGAACCATTATTTTCGAAATAAATTTGCACGATTTGCAAGCGTTGTTCTTTTGTCAACCTGTTCATGATGAAATGGCAAACCAAACTGAACATAAATAACATTAGAGTTGCCAGATTTGACCACAAAATGCCAGTTTTATCTCTATTCGAAAAACAAACCTCTAAAAAAAACACCCTTTAGTAAAATATTCCGAATATTCTCAAGTAAAATTCAGAAAAATCGCATGTGGGACATTATGAGGAAAAGGGTTTCTAAAACGCTCATTACGGTGACATAACAAAAAAATTCTGAAAAAATTCAAGCAAATTTTTTGATGAAAAATAAATCGATTTTCTCCATGATTTTTTTTTTTTTTAATTTAAGCTCCGCATGCCGAGTAAAAAACGAAAAAAGCTAAATTTCGTATATAGTCAAAAATCGCATTTGTTACCAAAAACTCACAATTAATTTTATGAAATGGCTTACATTGACTATTTGAAAATTATACTTATTTTTTGAACTTTAATAGTCATTATTTGCAAGGATCGAAAATTCCATGCATTTTTCAACTTAGTAAATTATAACACCTAGGATAAGAGAAAAAACAACTAAGCATGGCTATGGTGACATATGTTTTGGTTACCGTCAAGTAACCATCTTCAGGCCCATTCAATTTAATTATTATTTTTTTTTTTTTTTTTTCATTTTTAATTTTAAATTAAATGAAATAACAATAGAAAAACTAAACTTTTTGTCTGAGGTCGGGTTTGAACCAGGAACATTTGAAGTCAAACTTTCTACACTGCGCTATGTGTCCTCAAAAAAATTGGTAGCCTTTATGCATGTTTCATTGTATTATTGTCTATTCTCCCTTGTCATAATTCCCGTTGTTGTTTTTTACATTTTGGTAAAGCTCAGCCATTGGCTGTAGAATCAATACCGTTGTCTGACTAGAAGATGGTTCCGTGGCAGTAACCGAAACATATGTCACCATAGCCGTGTTCAGTAGTCTTTCCTCTTTGTCATAATTTTCTAAGTTGAAAAATGCATGGAATTTTCGATTCTTGCAAATAATAACTAGAGTTAATGAAATTAAAATGTTAAATAACACTCGTTCATATCTGTGTAATTTAAAGGCTTGAAGGTAACATAATAGAGACTATGACTTTGTACTGCTTGCTTCATTGTTGTTCTTACTCTACATATACTCGTGTATACATATTTATATATTGAAATTTAAATATTCTGTATACGATTACATAGCAGAGCATACGAAAATTCTGGAAAAAGTATCATAAAATAAAATATGTGTGTGAATTTGTTCCATATGAATAGTTTGTGCGAGAAAATCATAAAATTTTCCATTACAACTTGGTAACGCACGCAGACAGAGTACATTAAAAATGCATTTCCATTTTTCTTCTCCCTCAGCACCAAAGAATTTTCATGAATTTTTTATTACCACCCAAAAGAGTAGTTGCGGAATGGGAATGCTTACTGGTTTGTATTTACATTTGTAATTTTTTGTTATTTTATTGTATTTTGGATTTTCGTTCTTATTTTGGAATTCAGCAAATCTGTTGCTGTATGTAAAGCCTTTTTGAGCTAACATACAACAGCGATGAATAATTAACTTTTATTTCATAAAATCTGCAAGAACATTTAACACGATTTCAGTTTGTTCCAGAACAATGAAAATTAGTTTCGAGTTATTAATCATTAAAGTAAAGTTATCTAATCTCTAAGCAAATTATTAAATAAGACTGTTAAATAAATATATGTAGTCTATAATAATTTAAGGTTCACTTTTAACTTGAAAAGGACAAGAAAAAATTACTACTATACATACTATAAGATACTAAACTTTGACTTTTCTAATATCCTACCTTAATTTGTTTTTTATACTTACATTCTACTTATGAAATTTATAAATAACACCGAAATTAGCTCTTATTCTTATTTTTTTGAGCACACTCGTAAATTTTGATTTTTATCGATTCTGTCATAAATACGTTTCCGCTTTTTTGTTCATCTTTACTTTAATATTGAGCCTCATAAAAATTCATTGAATTCGTTATGGTCTAAAAACCAAAAAATTCCTTAAGATGGAGTTCAATTTCACATCAATGTCAACTTAATCAATTCGACGCGTCGATGGGAATATCCATTAAGCTGGGTAAAATCTTTCTGTTGATTTAAAATCTTTGTTTGAGTCTTTAAAAATCCAAATTCTGTTTCGAACCTTTTTTTTTTGCATTTTCTAAAAATAAAACCTCTCTTTTACAAGAGCTAAAGTAGTATATGTATGTCACGAAATACCGTAATTTCGGAATATGAAAATTTGAATTTGAAAAGTTGTTAAAATGGTCCAGTGACCGGTAGATTCCATTATCTAGATCATAAGTAGTCTGAAAAAACCCTGAAATCTACACGACGCCTCCCATACTTAATACTCCAATATGGCGGTCAAAAACTCAATATGGTGGACTTTATTTAAAAATTAACTAAAGCGAACCAAATTTTGTGCATGGGGGTTTTTTGAGCCGCTAATCACGAATCCGGGGTCAGATTTACAAAATTCATAATGGCAGATCCAAGATGGCGAATGAAATTTTAAAAAATCAACCGATTTTCCCGAAATTTGGTCTATAGGGGTTTTTGGGGTCGCTGATCACGAATCTGGGGTAGGATCTAGAAAATTCTAGATGGCGGACCCAAGATATCTGACGGTTGATTTTTCAAAATTTTGTCCGCCATTTTGTATTCTCTTGGATCCGCCATTTTGAATTTCGTGAATCCAACCCCGTGATTCGTGATTAGCATTAGCCTTCTTTTTAGACAATTGAAAACTTTGATGCAGTATTACTCGAAAATTAATCAAACTTAGGAGATGTTACTCCTGGAAACGAGAATAAATTTTTGACACGTTGTCATATTAGGAAATCTTTTTGAAGGGTGTGGCACCGCCCACAAAAATATAATACGCTATAAAAAAAAAAGTACTTATGCAATCTTTCAGAAATTAGGGAGTCAACTTGTAATAGTCACGTCTGAACTGAAAGTGGGCGAAACAAAGCCGGTTGGCGTGGAACCTCCTTTACAAGAAAAACATATTAAATGTTATTTCTCACACATGGTACAAGATATATTGATGGAATTTGGTATTCGGATCATCAGTTTCATAAGCGTTACTAAAATTGGGTGCTGTTCGAAAAAAGGCACGCCCACTTTTTAGCAACTCAAAAGTTTGATTAAACATGGTCGTAAGCGGTTTCCATTTCTTATTTAAATCATTTGATAAATATTCTGAACATGCAGAGAATTCAACCATAACTTGAAAACCAATTACCCTCTCTTATTTATGTATGCAGCACTCATATATTATTTTATCATGTGTAGAAGAAAAGGTGCCTTTTCCTCTAAAACATCAAATTTCACTGATTCATGATAAGTTACATGTCATTGTCACATCCAAGACATTACGCTGTGAAATGGCCCACATAAATAAATTTATTCATTGACCCAGTTATTGCGACTGTCCATTTTTACTACTTCCGAGTAGTTTAATGATTTCATTCATAATCGAATTTTCTTTTCGTTTTCGATATCTATTTTTATTTCCACAAAAAATCTAAATCCTCATACGTTCATGCGATGCTTAGCAATAAAATTCAGCTCTTAAGTATGTCAGCATTTGAAAAATAATTATATTTGGTCAGTCAGACTTTATCTGCTTCAAAGATTTTCATCTATCGTATTTTATTCGACACCCCAACTCCCGTAAGTGACACTTTAATGTCTTCAGTATTTAACTTATGGGCTTCGATGTTTCTTAGATTTGTTATAAAACGGACAAAGCTGACGAAAAACTTTTCACATTAAATTTAACGATGTTCTATTGGTGTTTCGGTTGTTTATTCCCATGTTTTTCGCATCTTCACTACGTAGTTTTCATTATTTATATCTTTTTTGTAGGATAGGTGGTTTGAGTCCTTAACACTTTGTACTTAAAAAGTTTTTTACGTTTTATCTACGAATACGAGTATATGACAGTTTACCGGCAAATCTAGGTCACAACGTAGAAAATTATTTTTAAATTTAGTAAGTGAGTGAATTGAATTGAATTTTTATTGTCCTTTGAGCGCATTGAATTGATGTGTTATAAGTACGTTCTTTTTATTTTTAGTCGACATCGTTCTTTTCGATTATTGCGTCGTATGTTTTAATTTGTTTTTATCTTCATCTTCATACTCATATGTATGAAATTTGAATTTTAAGATATCGTTATGGCTTGGCCCAGTTACCAGAAACCATTCCATTTATTCATTTTTTTACATTTTGGCTATGGATGGGAATTATTTCGGAGTTTGTCGCTCATAAGATGAAAAATATTTGCATACAAATTAATGTTGTGGGGCACATTCATTCATATGCTGTATGTTTTAATAATATGGAATTTTTCTGTTTTTTTGATACATATTGGTATGAGGTCTGGAAATTTTTTTTAAATTTTGTGGTGCATATGAAAATTTTAAACTCACATTAAATACTTATAAGATACTTATTTTGAAGCAGAAAAGTTTCGAAAAATTGTTCTTATTGTATCCCTCACTCTGGGTATATTGACTTTGACTTTCTGTTTGTAACGCAGTGGGCGTGTCAGGTATGGAAAAGTATATATTCTTGATTAGCATTCTCAGTTGATATAGGCTAGCTGTTGTCTCTCCGTGGAAATCATTTCAATATTTTTTGTAAACAAAAGAATTCTATGAAATTTAGTACAGTGTCTTCGTCTTAAAAGTTATCGCGTTGGATTGAAAATCAGTCAACGGACAGCACTATTGTTTGAAGGATCTGTTCAGCTTCTTTTTCCATCAAAACAGTTCATGACTATCTTTAAATTTCATCACTGCCTCACAGTGCTGTAAAATGGTATTCTAGTCGGTCAAAAGACTTTCCTGATTATTTTTAATAAAAAAACATATCAGCTTTTATGTATTTGGGGTTGCTGATTCCTTATCTGGTAACCATTTCATAAAAATTTAAATGGCAGACAATTTTCTCAAAAATTTATTATATCACGACAAAATTGTGGCTGAGGGGGTTATTCCGAACTCAGGATCAACTTTTTTGAAAAAAAAATGGCAGATCCAAAATGACCAAAACAACAAAATTATTTAAAATTCGACATCAATTGTTTTGAAAAGAAATGGCGAATTCATAATGACGAACAAATTTCTCAAAAAATAGTAATGTCACGACAAAATTGTGGCTAGGGGGGTTTTTGAAATCGCTGATTCCAAATTTTATAAAAAATTGTTCGATCGACTAAGAGTAAGATGCTGCTGATTATATATCAGATATTAATTACACAGGTTTACAAAATAAAAAAAATGTCATGGCGTTTTGATCAGACTATGTGTTTCCTAAGGACTTTGACGCCCTGAATCCGAATCTGTGGTCCGTTTTTTACCAGAACATCTGAGAAAAAAAATTTCAAGGTCATATGGAGGTCAAAATGGGGTTCGTGTGTCGTTTAGTGATAAATTCGCTAAAATTCTGAAACAAATTTTTTATCATTGAATCCTTAGTTCTTAAAAAGAATATGTGATCAAAAAGGGTATCTCAGATCTAGTTTTGGAGATATAGCCATCGGAAGATCCGGATATAACTTCAATGAAAACCTCTATAAGTTGAGAACCCCTGGATGAATTTAAAAAATATTGGTGTTATATGAAAGGTATTTTGAGAACCTATAAAATTGGATTCATAGTTTTAGAGATATGACCTTTTTTGAAGTTTTGAGAAATTTTCAATTACAACAACAAATACATCAACAACATCAGCAACAACAACAACAACAAAAACAAAATACCTTTCATATGACATCAATATTTTCCAAATCCATCCAGTGATTCAAAACTTATAGAGGTTTTCATAAAAGCTATATCAGGATCTCCGAAACTAGGTCCGAGAAACCGTTTTTGATCACATATTTTTTTTAAGGACTAAGAATTCAATGATAAAAAATTAGTTACAGAGTTTTAGCGAATTTATCACTAAACAACACATGACTATTTTGACCTCCATATGACCATGAAATCTTTTTTCTCAGACGTTCTGGAAAAAAACGGAGCCCGGATTCGGACTCAGGACGACAAAGTCCCTAAGAAACTAATAGTCTGATCAAAACGCCATGACATTTTTTTTTTTTTTTTGTAAGCCTGTGTTATTATTGTTGTCTTTGAAATATTTCCGAAGTTATGGTGATTTCAAATTTCATTTTATATGGATGGTGGGGGTATCTTTGATTTGATAACGCCTATTTTCAACTAATACCTATATGCTATGAATTATATTGTAGATATCAAAAATTTTTGAAATATTCTCGTTGTTCTGGGGATTTCAAATTTTGTTCTACATATGAGGTAAATTGTGCGAAACCGCCATTGGTCGACTTTTCGAACAGTCCCCCTGGCAAAACTATAACAGGTAAAAAATTTTTGATAACGGATTCTAGTTTTTTGGTTTATAATAACTTTAGAAAGATTACTATAAAACCTAGATTCGAACTTTTATTTGTCGCGGCAGAAAATGGGTTAAAACAGTCTGAAAAGATGGTGCATTGGTTTTTACTGGCAAATTAATTCTGTCGACTTTCATTTTCTCGTCTCTATTGAAACCGATTTTTCTGAAATTAAAAATGATATATCGATAAAATATCCCCCTTTGTTGCTCTTCAACGAAATCATGTCCTCATACCTGCTAACCCAAGGTATGACCATGAAATTCTTTTGTTTTCTAAATAAATTTAATCAAATATTTGTCGAACATGAGCTACAAGAATAAAAACATTGATATCACATATACAATAAAATCTTAGATTTTCTTCTACAAGTATCTCATTGCAAATTCTGTATAAAGTCCTGTATGGGATAATGAATTAACCAAACAAACCACAAAACTTTATTACGATTTTATTAAGAAAGAGAAATTCATTAAATTTGTATTTAAACATCGTAATGACGTCAAAGTTCCAACACATTAGACAAACCAGAACATACTCGTACATGATTCCCATACAAGCAAACAAAGCAATTGCAAATGGATGAGTAGCAATTACAACAATACATGGTAACAACAACAGTGACAACACAACAACACAGAACAATATCCTTTAGATATTGCAAGTGGGAATTGATTACGAAAGCTTTTCGATTAAATCCATCTGTTTGTCGAACAAATAATGAAATGAGGATTAATTTTCTCACCCGACGACGATGTGAAAGCGCCGGAAATAAACGGAAGGAGTGAGAGTGTAAAATGTTGCTGTGATGTACGAGTATTTGTTGCAAAAGTTTATTGACACTTCAAATTAATTCAAGTTCAAATGTATTAGGCTTTTCATCAAGGACATGTTGTAATTAATTATTACTACACAGGCTTACAAAAATCTAAAATTTTATATATTTGACAATAAGGCAAAATAATGCATTTTAAATAATTACAAAAAATATTACGTTACTGACTACGCACTGTTTAGCAGTTCGTCGATTATGAAGAAGAGCGAACGATAGTGTAACGGTCTAATGACTTGCGCTAGGTGGAGGGACCCAGGTTCAAATCCTCCACTCGCTCATTTTCAATTGCAATCTTTAAATTTCTTTTGATTTGTACACAGATTCTTCCGAGCGACAAATGGAACATGTGCCCAACGTTGTCAAGTTATAAAATAATAAAAAAACTAAGCAAAAAAAAATTTCAACTGCACTGAGATTCAAAGCCGGAACACAATGCTATACTCAAAAATATATCACAAACTCTTTAGCACATTCTTCTATGAAATCTTTTGACATTTTAGCGTAAAATTTGTATTTTCAATTAATTTCATTGAAATTTATAAGCAAAAAAAAAAAAATTGCCTTTTTCTGATCCGAATGTAATGCATGAGGAGACAATTGACCTTTTCCGGTCTCAAAGTAATACATAAGGAGACAATTGGATACGCCTAATGACAAACAATACAAAAAGTAAATAGAACTTTATATGTGGTGGGACCAGCAGTTAGACTATTCGGTCGCCACCAAGGTGTAGTTTACAAACTACTTAGTTTTGGAATAGTCCGTGGTCTTGCAGGGAAGTGTTATAAGTAAACAGTGTATACAGAAATAATTATAAAAATTTTTTGTAAAAAAGTGAATTAGACTAATACGAATAATGATTTAAGTGCTATGGAATGTGTTAATCAATTTTTTCAAACTTAATATACAATACCTTTACATACCTTTGTCTTTTCCACGAACAATTTTTAATTCAAACATATATTCTGTGCAAACCAGTGTTACCAATAGGCCTATTAATTTACCCCTCACATGTTGCTTATTTTCACATACAAAAGTTTTTAATACATTGGTGTAATGAATCGTTACAGCAAAGTGAAGTATCACACTGATGCAAAGCCTTTGCTAAGCCAGTAATAAAATCTTTAATAAAAGAACAATTATATAGCATCCAAGATCCCCAGGAACAACACAGTCGAACCGTCTCGATTGCTAAGTTAATGCAAAATATATGGGTTATTAAAAATAGAATAAAATGTTCTGCATAGGTAAATTATCGGTAGACTTTATTCAATTTTGTGTCAGAAATCAAGTTTTTAGATAGTTCTTAAAGTCATATGTCCATATTCTATGGCAATCACTAGAGTGGGTCAAATTGTGCGGCTGAGAAAAATGCGAAAGGCGTATAGTAAAAATGAAATCAACGAAAACTTATTTAAGAATATTACCCTAAAAACTAAGGGTCAGAAATTAAAACCTAACTTCCGTCAAGAGACATAGAGATTTGAGTTTGCGGAACAAAACTTTCAATTGTGAAGTTTTATATCTTCCAGCGGGAGGTTTAGATTTCAAACATATAGCTTCTTTGCGAAGTTTTCTTAGAATTCATCGAGGATTTCGTTATTGCTAAGCTGCCTCCCCGTTGCCTCTGCTAACCTGTCATTGTTTGTTTTCGAGAGCCCACGACATCGCTACATTCTCGGGTCAGGTCAGGAAATTTTCGGAAAACAAAGCCTGCGATCTTAGTCAATGTCCACTGATACGTCTGTATTGTATTTTCCTTGAAAGTCTCAGTTTTGCCCAAGGATGGTTGAAATATTCAAAGAACACGTCTTACCTCGTTGACGGTCAGGTTACTAGAGAACGATACAATCGCCGGAACTTGCATTTCGCCATTCCATTTTAATCCGCGATCAGCTGTTTTCTTTTATTGATATGATTTGACAGTTGGCACTCACTGTCTCGGGACCAGGGTTGCTGCTGCACGCGAGAATTATGCAATTCTCGTTCAACTGTTAATCAAGCGGTCGCACGATATTTTGTCAAGCCCGTTGGATGTGATTGTCCTTAAACTATCTATTTACTAAAAATCCTTAGTTATAAAATAATTCTAGTCTTATTTCACTAAAAATTGTTTACTTAAGGCAGGTTCTCACCTTGTGGGCCCGAAAAGTGCACTTTTTTTAGGAATTTTTTTTGAGAAAACGGTTAAAGATACAACGCTGAAAATTTTTTTCTGAATATTAACATTTATTTATTCAGAGAATACAATTTTTGAAATTGAAAAAATCAAAAAAGGGGGAGGGGGTGCCCATCAGTGGCGGCATGTGTTTCGCTGCCGGAAGTGATTCGCTCAAAACCCGTGATCTGAAACACAAAAACCGAACACATTCTTAATTTGTATCGTATTATCTATTAAATGAACTACGATCATGAAAAAAAAGTTAAAATTTCAAAAGTTATGAGGTTTTGAAAAAAAATTACGATTTTCGCATTTTTTTCTTCACTAATTATTTTTTTAACTAAACAATTTTCAATATTTTTGGCTGATCGTAGTTCATTTATTAGAGAAAACCCTAAGGAACATTTTAAAAAAAATTTGGTGACGATTGGTTCATTGTAGCGTCTTCAATCATTTCCGTTAGGTCCAAAAACATGGTTCTGAGAAAAACGCGTTTAAAGTGCCAAAGCGCGCTCAGCCGGTGCTCGACAGTGCTCTACTTAACGGGCTATAACTTTCGTAATTTTTCAGATTTTGATCTGAAACTTCTAGAGCACATTTTTGGAACATGTATCTACACGATAAGGTGAGAACCTACCGAAATTTAACCTTAATTAGTTCTTACTATTATTAATACTTTAAGTACAAGTAATTATTATAAAGATGTGGATGCAAATGTGAGTTCCGATTTGTGTCCTCACAACTTTTGTATATGTGCTAAGTTTCCAAATACAAACTTACTATCAAAATTATTTCATATATTCTTTCTTTTAACACCAAACAGCAAGCAAATTCCTATAGCAATTCATCCACAGAACCACTCTCTCTCTCTCAATCTTTCTCTCTCCTGTTCATTTAACTAAATTCCTTTTTGAGGTCCTTATAAAAAGCAGAAATATTTCAAGATAATGGCACAGTTTTTGTGAAGTTATTTATTCGATGGCAATAATAAGTATTTAAAAGGAAAATAATATTCAATTAGAATTTCATTGAGTCCTTTTTATTTTATTAAGTCATTAAGTTGCCTTAAGTGGGTGCTCAAGTATATTGCTATTTTTTTATACTACATTCATAAGTACATATATCGTATACGAGTATTTTGTTCTTTTGAATGAGCCTACGCTGATTTTATGTGGAAATTCAGTAAATAAATAAATTTAAAAATTGTAGGGTAAATATTGTTGCAACAAAAATAGAAAATTCCTGAATTTCAATAACAAAAAGGATTTATTTTGAAAAAATACATGCTAATAATAGCACAGGCCTGCAAATTCGACACTTTTTTTTCCTCTCTTAAATTTTGAAGCCAATTATGGTGGTTTGGGACCTTCTGATCACGAATCTGAACTTGGTTTCTTTCCATCACGTCAGAATTTTGAGATATTCCAGTTTTCATAACCTCAAAAATAATGGAAAATCGTGTGTTTTTGACTGTTTTTTTAAATTTTCTCAAAATTTGGACGTGATAGAGCAATTCTGTAAACGGATTTGGGCTTAGCATCAAAAAATGCATTAAAAAGCTTTCTCGTAATTTAAAGAGGGGTACCCTTGTTCGTCTGTGCAGCATTTGAAAACTTATTAATTCAATCGTTTGTGCTTACGTACTCTTCAATATCACGCCTAAAATACTCAACATATTTAGCCATTCTTGCACCATATATTTTTTTGATGCTTCCCGTACGATCTTGATAGTTGCTATCCATAATATTCATCCAGATATCAAGTTTCATAATGCAGGTAATGTGAGTAGAAATGAGTTTTATTTTTTTTTTTTTTGGTTTTGGTATGTTTTCTTCATGTACCGAGCTCACCGTACTCTCATTTAATTACCCCTTTTATCAAGGAAAATCTGTCGGAATATCAGGCGGATATATGGTGTTAATATGGTTTCAATATATCAACTGGTACGGGCGTAGGAGCGACTCAAATAAAATTTTCAATTATATAGAGATTTTTTTTGTATGAGGGGTACAACACCCCCTTGTCCAAACGATCCCATATTTCTTATAAATGTGTTGGACCACCAAAAAAACATCTGGTGCAAATATGGTTTTGATACGTCCAGTAGTATAGGCATGGTAGTCTTGTATATACAAAAAAGGCACTTAAGTAAAACTTAAATCACTGAAAATTGTGACGTGCTGGAATTTTTTCACTATTTTTCTCGTTATCAGCACACTTAAATCTATAGAAATCGCTTTTTAAAACTTAGAAAGGAAAACCCATGCAGGACTGTGTAGTCTTTTGGAATTTTTAGAAAATTAAGTAAAGGGATCAGAATGTTTCAAAAAAAGAACATACGGTCAAAAAACATTTCCAAATTAAAAACATCAAACGCCTACATAGTCAAAAACTTTGCTTGAAAGAGTTGAGAAATGTTTTTTACCATGGTCTCTAACTTTATTTCAATTTAGTTTATCTTAAATATCACAATAAATACCCTTATGAAAACAATATTATTTCGTCTTACTAAAACTGTCAATTTCAGTGATAAAGGATGACATTACTCGTATGTTGTGGTCACTGTAGTAGCTGCACGCCGCAACAAAAGCCACATTGACAAATTGCATTTATTGTAAATCGTAATTTAATTTCCGTTTCCGCTACTCGCAACGCATACACTGAGGATAACCAAAACAAACAAGCCCACACACGCACACGTGCAAACAAAAAGGAAACTTTTACTCATCTTCAGTTAAAATTTTTGTTGAATTTGTGTTGCTTTACCCTACGCTTCCTGTGTGTGTTATTGCGTTTTATTAAAGCCACGAATTTGTTGGCTAAAACCCAATACTACCAATACACCGCACAGACAGAGCCAGCAGCAGCGGTATATTTTTGATTTGGTTGATGGTAGAACATTGGAGCTATAAATAGCTACAATAAAAATAAACAAAAGAGAAAGACAATGAAAAATAAATCGAAGAAAATTTCACAAAATTTAATATCTGTTTTTTCCCACTTTTCTGATGGTGCTTCAAGTGAATTGAGGAGGCTCGCTGTGAAACAAAACTTGAACATTAGTGGCTACATCCTTAAGAAGAAATACGCTGTTGAAATTATTGCACTTGAAACTTAAGTAAAATAGCAAAATTTTCTTATATGTCCTTAAAAGGAAAATATATTAATTGCTTAGTAATATTTCATACAACTATGAAGTAATGTAGTATTGTGCTGTAACTTTTTGTGGGCTGCTTAAGACTATAATGAATAGTCTCAAGTGCTTGAGATTATTTGTGATGATTGTAATTTTTCTTTATTAATTTATATATTCTTATATATTCTGCTCTAGTGTGTTTATGTCTGGCCAGCTGGTAACGCTCTACCCGTTTAAACTTTTGAAATGATATCCTCTAATCAAAATGCACTAAACTACTCACCAAGATGGTGACACGCCACTGCATACACATTTGAGTGGTTCAAATTCAAAACTTGTCCTTACTACTGGTGCTCAGGCCTCAAAACATACCTTGAGCTCAAGATTAATCATTTTTTGAGAATTTATCGACAATTTTGGGTCCATCATTTTGTTTTCAAAAAATTTGATTTTGAATTTGGCTTTACCAAACTATAAAACCTCTTAAGCCTCAACCTTATCCTGATATACTTTTTTATTGAGAAAAAAGAACCAGATTCCAATGTTCCAGATTTTGAAACAGTAACCCCAAAAACATACAAGCCACAATTTTTATACCCTAAACTGAGGTATTAAAACTATATGTATATGGGTGAATGACACGAAATACTGTAATTTCAGGATATGAAAATTTGAATATGAAAAGTTGTTGAAATGGTCCAGTGACCGGCAGATTCCATTGTCTAGATCATAAGTAGTCTGTTAAACCCGTGAAATCTATACGACGCCTCCCATACTCAAAACTTTAATATGGCAGTCAAAAACTCAATATGGTAGACTTCATTTAAAAATAAACTAATTTGAACCAAATTTCGTGCATGGGTGTTTTTTGGATCGCAAATCACGAATCCCGGGTTGGATTTAGAAAACTCAAGATGGCGGACCCAAGATGACTGACGGTTGATTTTTGAAAATTTTGTCCGCCATTTTGTATTCTTCATCTTGAATTTTGTAAATCTGACTTCGGATTCGTGATCAGTTTCAAAAACACCCATTAACCAAATTTCAAAAAAATCAGTTGATTTTTGAAAATTTTTTACGCCATATTGGATCCGCCATTTTGAATTTTGTAAATCCGACCCCCGATTCGTAATAATCGACCCATAAAATCCTCATGCTCGAAGTTTGGTTTACAATAACTTATTTTTAAATAAAGTTCACCAAGTTGAATTTTTAAGCGCCATATTGGAACAGCCATGTTGGGTTTTGTTAAAAAAATAATATTATTGATAAAGTATATCTGCTATAGAAGTAGCATACTACTTCTTAATTTCCAACACGCAAAATAACGCAAAATCATGACGGAGGAGACACATGACGAAGGGGACATTTCATAAATAATTGAGCATTACGCACACAAATCAAATCACCAGCTCTTGCCACTGGGCACAACCGACTAAGTTTGATAGACTCTTTATATATTTTATAATATTTTAACCATGACGGATGAGACATCGCCTTTTTTTCCGTACTTTTGTCATTTTGTTTCGACCGCAGCAAATACATACATGGGAACATTTGAAGAGAACTCCTCTGTTGGGCTTGCTTTCGCAATGCGAATAATAGTATATGGAAATAAGCATACCTTTAGGCAAAATAATTTTAGTTCATTTTCTACGGAAAGTAGGCGTGTACCTTGACGTATCACACCCATTTTTGAATTCTTTTTTAACTGCACATTTTTACAAATTACAAAGTTAATGCTAAAAAATTAGAAATAACAAATGTCTTTTAAATGCCACCTTGCCAAAAGAAGTCACACCTACCTCCAAAGGTTCCAAAGAACAAACACAAAGTTAAAATCAATTGTTTGTAAAGCGTTGCAAAAAAAATTCTTTAGTGAACAGAAACCTAAGTTTTTACCTAAAAACGGTGCGGAGAAGGGAAGTCGACTGTAATTCCAAATACACATTTACATCAATGTATTAAACAGTAATGCCTACGTGACTTTATAGGCGTAAGAATTTTCTAACACGGCGACTTCCATTGATATGGTGAAAACAACGCCAGACAAATGTACTGTCCAGCCACCCATTCATCCTGAGAGGATATTTATGCGCCTGTTAATGGTGCTGAAATTAGACGCATATTTGAGAAGTGAAAATGTAAGTAATTGTTAACAAAAGGAGAAAGAGAGAAAGAAACTTGCAAAAAAGTAAAAAAAAGTCATTTGTTGTTTTAACTTTGGCTACGCAAATGGTCCCCTCGATTAGCAATAGTACGTAGTAAGGACCTGACTGCCAATCATTGTATTGTTTTGTGTTGGAAAAAAGTGCGTATGATTTTATTATTCCACATCAAACAAATAACCACGGCTGAAAGTAGGTCAAACATTTGCTGCATTTAACATGGACATTTAGTCTATTGGGTACGCACTTAATCTTTCATTTAACAAAGTTCCTATCGCCAACATATAAGTATGATAGAGTGTGCCTTATGCATGAGGAAGAAAAGTTGATGCATTTATTGGTATTTTGAATGACAAGCGCAACTGGAGGTGATGCAAATACTCTTAGGCTAATGCCGTTTTGATTTTATAACGATCCTAAAAATTCTTGGCGTGAGTTGTACGATCTTGAATCAAGGTGTATAAAAAACTATTAACTGGAACTTAAAATTAATCCCTATACAAGTGAAAAGTACTAAGTCAGTTTTGAGATATTTGAAGTACAAAAAATTAAATTTTGTTTTTTGTATGGAAATCGTTGTTTTGCTTTTACTTTTGTGGTAAAAATATTCACTTTTCAACAGAGATATGGCTTTTATCAAATTAAAGACTATAATATTTTAGATCAGAAATACCAAATAACTCAAAACTCAGGAAAGCTGACTTAGTTCTTTTCATTTGCTTAAGGATGATATGGTATTTGTGGTTTACGGTCCATAATATATTGTCACCTCAATATTACAACAAGATAACTCCAATTTTCAAGTTTTGAGATAATTCAATTTTAAGATCTTCAAAAATTTTAATGTGCATTGGAGTAATCATCATAAGCCACTTAATCAAAGAATGATAATATAGGAGTAACCTAGTTATAGTATTAAGGTCACAATATGATCTATTATCTTTCTTTTATGATCTATTGTCCATTATATATGGTTTTTATGCGTATGCTTAGTTCATAATATAAGATCAATGATCTGTCTTTTTTAGTATATGAACCACAAAATATGGTATATGATCTATCCATTATGTCTGGTGGTTCATAATGTGTGATCTGTGATTTATGGTCTATGATGCATTATATATAATATATAGTCTGTCCTTAAAAGTATATGGTTCATAATATATGATCTATGATCTATTTTTCAGGGTCTATAGCCCAACACCCTCAGAAATTTACTTGAATAACCGGACTAATAACTTTGAAAAAAGTTATTCAGTGCGTTTATTTCATTTCTTATAAAATTTTTTTTTTTTTATGATAAAATAAAGATTTTTCAATACTTAATTTTTCCTTAATTAATTAATTCTTAATGGATTTTTATACATTTTATTTAAAGATTTCATTTGATGTAATACCTCTAAGTTAAATCTCAAATAATGTAATTTCTCTTATCAAAAAATAATGATTTTAAAGTTTAATAAATTACAATTACAATTACCCTAAGAATAATTGTCGAACAATCATGCGAGTGGCGTGCAGCACTTCAACTTGTCTTCGTTGACTATAGCACTGCCTTCGACAGTGTCTCCCGAGAAAACATATGGGTTTCACTGCAACGAAGAGGTATTGGCCATAAATTTAGAACGTGCACAATATGAAGGCTTTAAATGCAGTGTGTTACACAACGGGTTGTTGTCACCGACATTCACCACTAATTCAGGCGTACGGCAGGAGAGTCTACATTCACCATCACTCTTCCTTATCGTTCTTGATGATATCCTAGATGAAGCTCTTAATAAGGCCAAAAGGGTTATCCAATGGAACTTTACCGAACATCTGGAAGATCTCGACTACGCTGTCGACATCTACCTCTTATCATCCAAACATTCAGACATGCAAAGCAAAATTGAAGACCTTGTCTTGGAATCACAAAAGGCCGGCCTAAAAATCAACGTATCCAAGAATAAAAGCAAAAAGTTAAATGCAAACAGAAATGACATCACGTTTAGAGCTGGCAGTGATGACATCGAAAACATCGATAGCTTCACGTATTTAGGCAGCATTATCTCCATTGATGGTGGAGCAAAAGAGGATATCAACTCAAGAATAGCAAAAGCAAAAGGCGCATTTGCTCAACTGAACAAAATATGGTCTCGACCCGTTATATCCACCAAAACGAGAGTGCGCATTTTTGATTCGAATGTGAAATCGGTTTTGTTATATGGGTGCGAAACATGGCTTGTTACTGAACAACTAACGAACAAGCTGCAAGTATTCGTCAACAAATGCTTAAGGCGTGGTAGATCCAAAACCAACTGGAAAAGGTCGCTGGAAAAGGAAATCCAAGAATTGGGAAAGTCGTGGCAAGAGATCAAAGTCATCGCAAGGGATCGCGACGAATGGAGATGTTTCATATTGGCCCTATGCTCCTCCTAGGAGTTAAAGGAGAATACATACATAGCCCATTATATATGATCTAAGATTTGTCCTCAATGGTCTATGGTCTATAGTATATGGTGTGTGAAGTGTCCTTTATATTGTGTGGATCATAATTATAGACTATAGAATGCACTTAAGGTATATATTCCATTTTCTCCATGGTCTATGGTCCATAATATATGATCTAAGATTTGTCCTCAATAATTTATGGTCTATAATGTATAGTGTATACGTGTATGATCTATCCTTTATAGTCTTTGGTCGATAATGTACATCTGATCTATGGTTCATAACCTTTGGCTTATGATCTGTCCTTGATGGTTTGTGATCCATACTCGTAAACTAGAATTGCTTTAGAATAAAATAAAATAAATTACGCAATACATTATGGATTCATCTTAAGTCCGGGACAATTCGGGATTTAAGTACTTGAAAATCCAGTACATTTCGAGGTCGGTTTTGAATCCGGAATCCTAAAGTAATCAAAATAAATTCAATGGGTTCTATAATGACGAAGAGGAACTATTCTTTGAGAATTTTTGTCGCAAAAAATGTATTTTCAAGATGATGTAAAAGAAAATAGTTGAAACAAAAAAAAAATTAGAAAAAAGTTCTTAAAGTAGTTCCACCTTAGTTTGACGCATGTAGATCATCATGCTCAGTCATTTTCCAGATGCTTATATGTTGCTTTTTTTCAACTTTTTTGTATTTTAATCAGTTGTTATAAGTTTATCTGTCACGTCTCTTACGCAAACTGTACACATCCCATTGTTTTTATTTTTTTATTTTTTTTTTTTTCAATTCTCTCTCTCAGCTAAATGCCATGGTTATTCATCAGCAAATGAATTAATTGCCAGAATAAGATGGGCACAATCTAGAAATACATATTAGCACACAGAGTAAAACAAGGGCAACCATTAATATGAAAAGTCTCTCTGGTTATAATTATTGTTTTCATCTTTCTATCTTTTCTTGATATCAAAAACATTTGTCATAGTAACTTTAATGCTGGCACTGTCGTTCCCATTTATTTGTTTGGTTTTAAAAGCATACATATACATATGTATATGCATGTTAGTATCATATATTGTAGCATTTTCCCCAAAATCTTACAACAACATACAAAGAAAATCCATTTTTCTATGGAAAAACAGTTAAAGTCTTACAATGACAACATTAGCAGAAATGAAATTAAGGGTCATTCACATCATGGCCAAAAGTAAAGTGGGTTTTGTATAAGACAAGAGTGTTGTTTCAGTAATGGCACTTTATCTGTTTATTGTTTTTTGTATTTTCATCTTTCAACTTTTACGAATGATGAGAATAGTTGGAAAATAACTTAACGAAACTTATTGAAACTTCTAACAAGGCATAACATTTTTATATTGCGCAAATACAATAATTTTTGCAAATGTCATCTTTTTTAAATAAACTTTTCGTGATAACAGAGTCCAAATTTTTTTTTTTTGTATTTTTCCAAATTTGTATGACCATGATGATTTTCCTTAAAAATTACTATGCGCCAACGTTAAATTTAGTTTTAAAATGTTTTGTATTTGATAACGAATCATACTGTAATTTGTTTTAGCCATAAATATCAAAGTACTTACATGGAAAATCTCAACAATCCTTAAACCTACATATGCAAAACTTAATTTAATACTTTCAAATTGAAATCTGACTTTCACTTGAAATTTTTTGTTCTATTTTCTTCATTCTGGTCATGATATTTTATGACATTTTGCTATTTCATGGTGTTGACCACTCAGTTTATTTACAACTCGATTAAGTTAATCCAGCTTGTGCACAGCTATCCGAACAAGAAGCTAATCTCTTTATAAATACAAGAGCAGATTTGACATTTAAAGGATTTAAAAGATGACAACACAAATATTTGTATCTTTTTTTGAACTTCTTTTATTCTTAGTATCAGTTGATAACCTACTTATACAGCTGGAAAATATAAAAAAAAAATTTCGTTTTATTTAAAAAAAAAAACAAAAAAAAAAAACACATACAGCGTTTTTTCAAGGTTAAATTTTCCGATAAGAATTAAACCGTCATATGGTGGTCAGTTCTTGCAGCCTTACTATAATTTGTGCTCAGTTTGGTTTGGCACTAAGTCATGAATATACCAAGCACCGGAGAAACTTTTGCAAATTTAGTTTGAAAATTGTAGTTCAGTTTGAGAACATTACCGTGCGTAATATTCTGTTTAGCGATAATGCTCATTTTTGGCTCAAGGAGCATGTCAATAAACGAAATTTCCATATTTTCAGTAAAAAGAAATCCTCAAGAAATTCTTGAGGCAACATTAAATCCACGAAAAATTTCTTTTTGATGCGCTTTATAGGCCGTTAGAATCATTGGTCTTTATGTCTTTAAAAATAAGGCCGGCAAGCGCTATACCATAGAGCCATGATTACCAATTATTTTGTGATCCAACTGAATGGGATGTTTATTGATGACATGAGGAGTGATTTTTCAAAAGGGCGTAAAACCACTTCCAACCTCGAACAAACCTAAGGATGCCATCGCCATTACCATGCTAAAATGCATCCTCTAGTTCAAAATTCATCACAAAAAATGCACTTTTCTAAGATAAAATCGTGATCAAAAGTCGCATTTCAGAACAAAAGGGCTTATTTCCATATAATTTCATAGAAATTTTTAGAGTTTGATACAAAAAGACGTATTTTAAATAGTGGTCAAAAAAACTTTTAATATTTTTTATATACCCCAGGCTATATAGGTGCTTACATACGATGCCTATAGACATCAAAATAAACTTCCAAATGGTGAAATAAGAGTGATTTTGAAACAAAAGGGCTTATTTCCATATAATTTCATAGAAATTTTTAGAGTTTGATACAAAAAGACGTATTTTGAATAGTGGTCAAAAAAACTTTTAATATTTTTTATATACCCCAGGCTATATAGGTGCTTACATACGATGCCTATAGACATCAAAATAAACTTCCAAATGGTGAAATAAGAGTGATTTTGAAACAAAAGGGCTTATTTCCAAACGTTTCAGAACAAAAGGGCTTATTTCCAAATGTTTTTTACTTTTTGCAATTACTACAAATATGTTACAACAAAAATGTTAAGGGGATTAGAATCTTTGGTCAACTCACTATAATACAGGAGACATTAAAAAAAATATGTTATTGTAAACAGCTCATAAAAGTTTTTTCTCATTACTGAAAATTTGTTTAACATGGTTTAACGCCCTTTTGAAAAATAACTCCTCACATGTTTTCCCAACATGACACCGCGGCACACCAAACAGCGCGTCAAATTATCGATCTTCTGAAGGAAACATTTAGCGAACGAGATATTGCTCGAAATGAAGCAGACTGAGCGGCTTAACGCTTTTGGATTATGTTCTCTGCACGGCAAAAAATTTAAGGATAAAGTATAAACTTATTTGTACTATTTGTTGTTTTAAACTTATGTATTCCAATTTTTTATATAATTTATAAAATTTTTTTCTATAAAGTTATTCTAAACCAAAAACATTGAACTTCTAAACCAAAATTGTTATGAACCACAAATTTTATACCAAAAAAGTATAAAAACCTTTGAAATACTTTCATAAGAAATTTTATATAAATTTTATATAAAAAAAGTATAAAAGATTTTTATATAACTATACTATAAAATTTAAACCAAAATAGTTTACATTGTGTTAATACTTTATGTGTGTACATTTATACGAACAAGTATAAACGCTTTGTATGCCAAGTTGAAGCATAGATTTTATACCAACTTTGACGTGGATCTGTATTCATTCCCATTTGGTTTGAATTTTACACCCAAAGTTTTTGCTGTGTGGAGCTACGTAATGTCATTAGTGTATGCGAACATAAAAAACAACTATGGATGATTTGGAAGACGACATAATACGAACCATTGCCAAAATAGGGCTTCAAAAAGTGGTCAAAAACTGTATATAGCCACGGCAGTCACGTGCCAAAAATCTCATTTAAACACCAATGGTATCAAATTATCTAGTGTCAATCTTTCTAAAAATTTTTTCGTTTCACAAAATATTTACCACTTTTTCAAACTTGTTGGGGGTTATCGTGAATAAATATTCCCGGGGAATTTTTTCCGACTGCAATGGGGAATGCACGGAGTCTGAGTAAAAAATTTATTTAAATTTATATTTATTCACTATAACCCATATTGAGAGCTCTTGATCGTAGAGAAGTTCGAAACATGGTAATCAGAAAATTAATTTTAGCATTTTAATCAAATTTTACTCATACAACATGTCGTACGAGTTTATTTATGAAATCTGTATATAAATAGGCAAACAAAATCGGTTCAGACCCTGTTTCTATACATACTTAAATCTCATCGTATTCGCTTGATTTTTTTTTTGGTGGAAGGTTTTTGGGCGGTGCCACGCCCCTAAATGGTAAAAACACTCTCATAGCTAACCGCTGCATCGACTTTTATGAAATTAGGCATAAAAATAGGATTAATACAAAGGAACGATAGTATGACCATTACATCTTTTAGTGAGCGGTGCCACGGCCTTAATTAGAAAAAACGCTCTCATGGTTAAGCCGATTCATCGATTTTTATGAAAATCGGTATGTATTTAGATAGAGCTAACACAAAGGATCACTATAATTTTAAGTCATTTTTGCCACGCCCCTAGAAAAAATATGCTCGGAGATAGTTACTAATGAGAATAAGTTTACTTAAGTTAACAGTTGGGTTGTCTTTTTAAACTCAAATCGAAATGGTAGAATTTCGGCCACAAGGTAAGCTCTGGTAATTGCAAATGGCTATAGTTTTTTCAAATATTTCGATGGTAATAAAATTTTTTCGCCATATTTAAAACAAAACGTTATTCTTTTGGAAAAAAAAAACTACTTTCAAAACTTTTATAATTCAAAAACCAAAGAGAAAACTGAACTCATCAATGTCTTAATTTTCGACTGGCACATTTTGATTAATGAATACAAAACTGCAGGGTGCTTGACCTACATTTGTGTGAATTAAATAAATAAAGTGAATCTAATAAAAATAAAACTAGGACAATGCATAGTGCAATCACAGCTGCCGCTGCCAACTGACTGACACTATGACACAAAAGCAAAAATAATTCAATTTTCAATAATGGCAAAATGACATCCCCAGCACTTGTAGCGGATATGTCACCCCGAATGTCAAGCAACAAATTAGCGCCTGTATTGCTTGAAAAGAATGTAAGCTGTTGGCATTCTTTCATGTTATCATTGCTTGTTATCTAAAAAAACAACACATTTTTGTAAGGAAAAGCTGCCACTGCGATTGTGAGTGGCAAGCAAGCTTCTGACAAAAAAAAACTAAAAAACATAGAAAAAAATTTAAGAAATTAAAGCCCATTTGCCACTTGCTGACAGTTAAGAAATTAAATGATATGGCCCCGCTGCAAAGTGATAGTGATGATTATATATATCTCAAGAAATTATCAGCATCAGTAGACAGCAGGAATAGCTTCACCATAACAATATCAAAATAGCACATGTACGTATCTAAGTTATTTGCATATCTTAACTTTACATAAGTACATATACCTGTAGATTGTTCGATTCGATTAAAAGACACCGACCGGAAGGTTAACTAAAATTTGTCCTTCAGTTTCAAGTAGCAATGACCTTATATAATGTGTGTTGTTGTTTTCTAAATGTCCTTCATATACCTACAGTATATTCAAATTTTTCTCAATTATTTTTAGTCTGCATGGATTATGAAAGACAAAAATCATCACCTTTCTGTCTTGTGCCTCTTGTGCCCTTTAAGTTTTGTATTTTCTTATTTTTTATTTTTTTTTTTTTCTTAGAGACAACTTAATTTTTCCTCTGCTCCAGACACGTACACCAAAAGCATGCACGCACATACAATAAAATGAAAAACACTTTAACGCATTTTGAGCAGCATCCTTAACGATTTATCATCATGAAACAACTTTCACGTAGTTTTAAGTATTTCAGTCTCAATAGCACTTTCTCATACTCTGTGGGCAATTTCATATATGACCTACTTAGCAATTGATGTCATTTTTTGTAAAGCGTAGCAATTAAATTAATTATTTTTGTATCCAAAGAGATTAAAACGGAGTGATATCAGGCTTCAAAATTTTGATAACAGATTGCATTGTTGAGAACAATCATCTACTTGGTTGCCATTTTGATGACTTGCTAGGAAATAATCGATATGTGAATTTTTAAATCGATTTTTATGAAATTTTAAAAGTATTTCGATAGTTTCAGACACGCAGTGCTGTTTTTTACATTGAACTTTACGACACTAATCGATTTTTTTTGAATTTCACGAATAATATTTGACTTTTCAACATCTTTTAAATATTTTCAATGATAACACAGGCACCCAAAGAAAAAAAAAATGAATGGACCTTTTATTTCTCACTAGAGTTTGCCTTCCGGCCTAAATTCGACTACTTCACCTCCGTCAGCCTTGCTTTGTTTTAAGCCTTTCTCAGTACTTAATTCCATAAAAATCGATGCAGCAGCTTAGCGCTAATAGCGTATTAAGCAAAAAACATAATGATCATTTAATCGTTTCTTACTGCTAACCCTATCTCCATACCAAATATTATAAAAATCGATGTAGTGGTTTAGACGTGAGAGCTTTTTTCCATTTAGGGGCGTAGCACCGCCTACTGAAAAACATAATGGTAATTTTATAGATCCTTACTGCTAACCCTATCCCCATACCAAATTTCGTAAAAATTATTATAGTGGCTTAGCCGTGCGAGCTTTTTTTCAATTTAAGGTCGTGGCACTTTTCCCACTTTTAAAAAAATATAATCCTATGCACTGCTTATCCTCGAAATTTTTCACAACTTTCGACGTGGATTATCACGACAAGAGTGCATCGATGAACTTAAATGTTTGTATGGCAATAAAGCACCATCCTATAGCACTGTGAAAAACTTGTTTAATGAATTCAATCGTGGCCGACGCTCGCTCAGAAACGAATTCCTTGAAGGTTGTCCAAAAAAGGCCGTTGTGCCAGAGAACATTGATGCAGTGCGTGAACTGATAGTGCCAGATCGTCATGTGACATACCGTGAGATAGATGCATTCTTGGGCATTAGTTCCATATCAATACATTTGATTTTGCATGAACACTTAGTTGTAAAAAACGTTTGTTCTCGTTGAAAACCCCATAATTTATCAATCGCTTAAATAACACAGGCCCACAAAAAAAAAGTACCCTGCGCAAAAGACCAGACCACCTGAACTTTATGTACTCGGGGTCGGTGAACCCGAATATAGTGCCAGATTAGCGAAGTTGGTTCGAGTTTTTTCAGAAATCAACAATAATGCTGAAAATTACAGATTTTTGCTGGTTTCTGAAAAAACGCGAACCAACTTCGCTAATCTGGCACTATATTCGGGTTCACCGACCCCGAATACATAAAGTTCCGGTGGTCTAATCTTTCACGCAGGGTACTTTTTTTTGGTCTGTGCACAGAATCACAAAAAAAAAAATTCCCTGCGCGAACGATCAAACCACCTGAACTTTAAGTTTTCGGGGTCGCTGAATCCGAATATCTTGCCAGAATAGCTGAGTTGGTTCGCGTTTTTTCAGAAATCAGAAATAAAGCTGAAAAAATCTCAAATTTGCAGCGTAATTGCTGGTTTTATGAAAAAACGCAAATCAACTTCGCTATTCTGGCACCATATTCGGATTCAGCGACCCCGAAAACATAAAGTTCAGGTGGTCTGATCTTTCGCGCAGGGTACTTTTTTTTGTGGGCCTGTGTTATCAATGGAAAAATTAATTTTCTTAACTCACTGTTAAAAAAAACAAATAGCACTTGTACATCAAAACGTTGTGAGTACGTTTATTATGATGTTGCCAGATTTTAGCTATTGACATTAATGTTGCCTAGGCCAGAAATATATATGGCAGCCCACGTATATGAGATATGCAGTCTTATGTACTTTAGGACATTAAATCCGACTGCATACTCAGAATTTTTAATTTACTAGCAGAAATTTGAGATATCTTTGCTCGAAATTGGAGAAAAAGCTGTTTCCAGACTTACAGTTTAGCTTAAGGAAAAGGTGAAATTCTTTTGTCCAATAGGACTCTTATTTTCTGAGTTATGATCCTATAAAGAGAAGGTATTTCAACCCCATACAAAGAACAAAATTTTTTGGGGGCGTGGCATTGCAAATTTTTTATCTCAGAGCCTTTCCTGATTGACACTAACACATTTAATACCGTGCAGCAGATTTTACCTCATGAGTGTTTTTGGCCTTTCATTGATATTTCTATACAAATAATTTATTTCGTCCTTTGTATGCGGGCTGGAATACCTTTACTTCAAAGGATCATATCTCAGAAAGTAAGGGTTCTATTGGAAAAGTTCTACACTTTTTTTCATTTCTCTTTGATTTTTGTCTTTTTCGAAACTTTCGACTTTCGCAATCTTTTTCTTTCGTTTCTTTTCTCTAATATTTTTGTTATATAACGCCTTCTTCAAAAGTTATTAAATAAAATATAACTTATTTCGATGTTTTCAATGCCAACTTATCGATTTTTTTCAAACTATTTCAATATTTTTAAACTTTCTTCGGTATTTTTGAGTTGAAAGTTCTTTGGCATCACTGCGGAAATATATTTAGATTTAAAATTGTGACAAAACGATAGGAATTATTTCACATGAAAAAGCTTTAGATAATTGACCAAACAGGATTCGCTCTAAGGGTACTTCAGCAACCTATGTGTAACTGCATTATATTTTGTAAAGTCCTTTTAACATTATCATGGATCAAGCCCATTATTTTTAATAACGCACTTCTTTTTCTCGTCTACTTTCGTTAAGTTCTTTGTTGTATAAAGATTTGCCTAGAATCCTTATTATCATATCATTGTTGTTGCTCAAAAAACAAGACACAAAAAAATGATGACAATAACATAGTTTTTTGTTGTAGCTATTACGGGAGCCAGTTAACTTGTATTTAGGTCAATGTGAAAATTAGTATTCCAGACAGTGTTAATATTTTGATTGCATGGATTTATGCAAAAAAGACACAAAAAAACAAAAGGCTCAAAGATGTCGCTTTCTCTTTGTTAGTGCACTTATCATTGCGTGTCTATATTTGTATGTACAAACATTGCTACTAAGCGCCGCTGTTAAAAGCATCCATGGTAATATCCACCCTCCAAGCTCGCCGTATCCCCTTTGGTAAATTTAGGTTTGTTATATAAACATTTTCATTTTCTTTCTTACAAGTATGACACGAATAAACAATTTTCTTTTCTTTTCATTTTTTCCTTGCATACCTTTAGGCATTGTCTCAATTTTCTTGTGATTTTTCGAATTTTATTGCCAATATATCAAACATTATTAATAAATCATAGGTATATGTCTGATGTCTGTATATATCATGAACTGATTGCTTTTGTTGCATTTGTGAGCAGAGGGGGAGACAAACTTTTCAGTTTTTTTTTGCCTTTTTATGTCTATTCTGTGGAGAGTAAGGGTAAGGGTTTGTTTTTTAACTTGTGTACAACTTATTCAATACTCTCCAGCATATCCAAGATTATAGTATATCATAATGCCCAAAAATTACCACAAATGTTCTTCAACTCAGAAGGTCCTTATTTGGCGGATTTAATTTTTTCAACTAAAACTCATAAATTTTACATCTTCGGGTAAACTTTTCGTGAAAATACACGGCGGAAAAGAAAGAAAGAATTTTTACTTTTTTAGAGTAGTAAATTACCTTACGTATGAACTATTTGTTGATTCCGTAAAGTAATATTTATGACCATTTTTAATTTATAATTCTAGTAAAAATATTTACGTTTGAACAGACATTTCTTTAATATGCAAATTTTAGACCTCTTGTGAGGAGGAAAGTTGGCGACACCGCGTTTTCCTCCTACAAATCATCGCTTCGTATAACACGCATATTATTATACAAAATTATGTTTTTTTATTTATATATAAGTAACTAAAGATTTTTGAATAACAAATGAAATGTAATTAATTTTATTATTGTTATTAAAAATGTTCGTAACTGAGTAGTTAGCCAAGAAAGATAACCATAATTTTAATTAAGAATAAAATTCCTACTACAACCATACGCAACGGCAACACTACGCAACAGCTGTTTTTAACATGCAGCTGGCGTTCGATCTGTTTGCCGTCACAGAAAAAGAAAATAAATTTAGACACACAGCTGTTGATCGCGACAGTATTTGCGTGGCCGGCGACCGGTAAGCAACAGTAGCAGCAGCAGTAAGCAGAAGTAGCAGACAAAATGGTAAGCAGCAAGGAAATAGAATATTTGATAAGTACAGTAGTTGTAGTAGTGGGGCGTAGTAGCGTAGAGACCGCGGCACTAAACACACTTAACCCAATAATAAATCAGTTGCCTGTGGTTAGTACGAGGGCGAGGGATCGCACAAACGAGTAGCCTGATAATATTTCAGTTATTTGTGGGTGCAATCTAGTCTTAAATGGAGTCGGGTATGCAAATAGCAAATAGCAGAGAGCATTATAGTCAATAGCGTGAGCATAGTATAGGGGAATAGTGTTCGGTGGCGGAAAGAGAATCACCACATTAGACTTGGATGGCCCGATAATAAATCAGCTGCTCACGGCTAAAGTGTAAGTGGTGGGGAACAGCTTCACAATCAAGCCTGATAATAAATCAGTTGGTCGATGGTGTGCTTTTTCTCTCTCCAAAGTAACAAGGAGATGCAGAAGGAAAGATAATAGCGTGGGCTGAGAAAAGTAACCATTGCATTAGGTGTGAGCATTCTGATACGATATCACCTACTCACGACTAGAAAGTACGCGTTCAAGAGAATATCATTGCGTTAGATTTGAATAGCCCTATACGATATCAGCTACTCACGACTAGAGAGTACGCGTTCAAGAGAATATCATTGCGTTCGGTGTGAGTGAGGCAACTAACTACTACTACACTTAACTGGGCCACGACTGGCAGCAAAGAAAGTGACACACAGGAGCAGAGAGCGGTGGAAAGTAGAGAAACAAGTCTTATTTATTATATTATTCTAAGTATATCGAGAGAAACCGAATAAAAAAAAGAAAATGAAGTAAATTAATAAAACCCCAACCCGTGACTTTGAATTTAACCAAGAGGCCGTCTTTTTCATTTATAAATTTTTGTAGCCGAACCCTTGGTCACCGGCAAGCAAACCCGCCAAGTAAGTAAAACCAATACGTTTCCATCACGCGGACGACCTCGGTTCAAATCCCAGTGTGATCATAGTTCATGGTTCTTCTTTCTGCTTTTTTTTTTTGTTTTTGTTGTTTGAACTTATTGAAGTAAGGTGAATATTGCTTCAACTTTTTCAAAAAAAGGTTATTTGAAAATTATGAATTTACAAAAGCAGTTAGGTAAAATTTAATTTATTGGAGAGTTGTCACTATTCTGTCATCAAATTCTAGTAAAATATGCTTGAAATAAAGTAACACGAATTATTTTTTTCTCCAAGTAGAGCCTGTTTTTTTTATCCCTAACAAAATTTATAGCCAATTCACATTATAACATTAATTTTACCCTACCATATGATCTGTTTATGTAGGAGATGAGATACATATGAAAAAAAAAACATTCTTGTCACAATCTAATATTCGCGTAAAGCACCGCATCATATTGTAAAATGAAAATTTTATGATAATTTTCATTGATTTATTATATGACATAAACAATTTGACAGCTGATGGAGTGCTTTCACATTTTATGTTTTGGTTTCGATTTCGCTTGAGAAAATTCTTTATAATGTCATATGAGTTTTATATGCATTTACATTGCCGCGCGCTTATTGTCGTCAATATAAATGTCTCATTAAGAACTCATCAATTTTTAATTTCCCAGAAGAATGCGCATTTTATAAGGGAATAAATTCTATTTTCATGTAGAAAAGAAACTGAAAATATTTCACTTAAAACTAAAAAAGAAAAATAAAAAAATCTTGAAAGTTTCCATTCCAAAAAATAAAACACATAACTATTTTGGACTTCTTCCAAGCGCCTTATTTACCCAGCAACAGTAGAAGCAAAATTTAAAAATACAAATTTAATTTACTTAATGGTTCTGAACAAAATGCAAAAAACAAAAACCTTCCCTACAACAAGCACAGTGTACAAAGTAGGAACAACTCCTTCCAATAGAGTTCTCTAAGGAATTCTATAATAAGCATGTCATGCTAAAAATACAACGCCATGTTACTTTAAGTAAACGTAAAACTTCTACAAATTATTTTTATGTAGGAGCTACTCTTGAGAACATTTGTTGTAACAAAACACCGCATTAGCCTTGTTGCTAAATTTAAAGTCGGAAAATTTCTCCAACGAGAAAAATGAATGTAAACATCTGCAGCAACAGGATACCTAACTCTGAACATTGAGTGTTGAGTATGAGCGTAATGCTACCAAAGATATTAAGTTGACTTTTATATTGTGAGAATGGGAATTGTACACTTTTGTAATCAGAAACTACTGCTTCGTGTACTCGTGGAGTATTACATGGAACATCATATTAAAGAAACCAAAATTAGTTATTTTTTAACTTGTCATTAGTTACCTAATGTTGTGATAAATTTAATCAAGAAAATTTCTCTACAAAACTACAAGACTACACTATGTGGGTACTTTGAGTGTAATGAATTCTCAAAGGCATTGCGCAATTTCAACAAGTACCACAAGCATTAACGGGCACTTTATAACTTTTGAGCAACATGTGGTATGAGTAATATTTTTAGTTAATTAATTAAGGCAAAAATTTTGTTTGTCTGTCATACTAAAAAATTTGTTGAAAATATTTTGATTAAATTGAAACATCATTTAATTTACAAAAAATTTATTTGCATAGACAAATCAAATCAAATTTCTTATTTTGTGCCAAAAATTACTGAAGAGAGCCATCTGAAAATCTAAATCTAAAAACATGCTTCAAAAATAATGAACTTTTTGCTACAAAAGTAGTAAAAATATTTAAAAAATTTTTTTATAAATATTAAGCAAGGTCAGTAAATAAAATGCTATTTCCTTGGAACTCAAAATATTTAATTTATTATTTCATATTTGAAATAAATAAATAGAAATTTAAGCAACTTCTCCGCCTCCGAGAAAATTCTTAAAAATATGTACGCACTTCCCTCATGTCTAGGAACCATATTCCAGAAAAAAATTGGAGTGATCGAGATTGGTACAAAAGTTATAAACACAATAGTGACGCCGCAAAATGGCAACATTTCTCAACAGTGCCACTATAGGTCAAAAGGCACACTTTTTTGGCCAAAATTCATAACGTCTATACTATCATGGATACCGACTGCAAATGTAGTCCTTGTGTTGACTCTAGACTAAAAGAACAATTCTGAAAAAAATCTTAACCCTCCTTTGGAATTTCTCCCGCAAACGGATCAGTAACGGATCCGTAACGGGTAAAAAAGTGGAGATATGAACCGCCTGGCACACTGGGCTTGGACTACCGGGTCGAAAATGGCACGTAATAAATTCTCTAAATAAATAACACATACCAACAAGATTTTGTTTTTAAGCATTTCCGAACTCCATGTGTTGAATCCGAATCCGAGGTCAGAATTGACCCACCACTTCAGGATTTGGAGATACTTGAGGTCAAACTCATGAAAAATGGCTATTTTGGCTATTTTTGAGGATCGATGCAAACTGCACCAAATTTTCATTATTTTTTTTACCAAATGTATCACGTAGTTCTATTATGTTTCTTCAAAATTAACTCTTAATAAAAGCCATACGATACACGATACTTTCTATAAAAGTTATGACCGATTTAAGAGGACATGTCATGACATCTTGAAATCCCATAAAACGGGTAAACGGAACAACTTTGGATTTCATGATATCATCTTAAATCTGCAATAACTTTTGAAGTAAGTATTGTTTGACACTTTTTAAGAGCTCATTTTGAAGGTAAAAAGTGGTACTCAGTGATGAATTATGCAAAAAAAAATAAAAAAAATTTTGTTCAGTCTACAACTAACCTCAAAAGTAACAAAATTACTTATTTTTCGTAGATTAACCCCAAATATCTCTATTTTTCGAAAAACCTAATGCAAAAATTATGCGCACTTTTACCCAAGTTATTTGAGTTAGTAGTATCTTCAGTATTTTCTATATTTCTTACTAGTTTCAGGTTTCTTAGGACTAACAAATTCCAACAAAATTTTAAAAGCTTAGACGAAGTTCAAAATTTAAAAAAAAATATTAAAAGTCAGGGGTCTAATTTGAATATTAGATTTTTCCACAGAAAACCAAAATATATTTTAATGTTTTGGCATACACATAAATACTACGAATTGTAAGCGCAAGCTCTGGAAAAAAACAAGGCGAATTCGGGAGAGAAGGCGTGGCACTTTCCTTATAAGCAAAAGCTTCAAAACGATATGCTGAAAACGTTTTTTGAGATAATCCATCCAAATTTCACTCAGACACTAAGGACTGAGCAAAAACTAGACGATCTTGGACAAGAGGGCGTGGCACCTCCCATACTAACAAAATTTTAAATATAATGCAGTGTAGGGTATTTAATGTTTGGCATGGCCAAAGGAAACTACCTTACTAGTTTTTTATTTTATTTGTCATAATTTGTATTTTTTATACAGGGCGTATGACATATGGTTACGAAACTTCCAGGAGGATACGAAAAGTTTTACATATGGGTAGGGTCTAAAATGTACAACTGAAGAGTTATAGGGTTAAAACTGATTTTCTGATTTGTTTTAGAAAAAAAAAACTTTCTTGGATAACCCTGGCGTTTTATAAAAAAAGTTTTTAATGAAAACTTTATGCTAATTGCAAAAGCTTTTCAAGAGTGTATTTGGTTCTAAGGGTTTAACAGAATTTGCAATGTTCTGGACCTTCATAGTTGACATTTAAATTTTTTTTTTTTCTTTATTTTTAACTTTGACAGCCATTTTAGTAAGAAGAAGGTCCTATTAACATACCGTTTTATAATTTTTCTGGAATCCTCGTTAAATTTCCTTTTTTTTTTTTTTTTTTTTGAATTTAAATATTCACATAGTTATGGTGTTTTCAAATTTTGGAGTGTACGAGAAGTTTTTCTTCAATCTTGGAAGATTACAACGATGTCACATGTACATTTATGGTTAGATAGGTGGTTGTGCCATCATCCATGCAATCAATGAAATCTTAATCTAAAATATGGCTTAATATTGCACTTTTTTTAATATCCTTTAAATCAAAAATGTATGAGATTTCGTAGGAGAAGTTGAGTTACTTAAGTACTTTGTAGCGTAGGAATCATTAGTAAGTAAACCAGCATGCCAACAAGAGATGCTGATCATAAATAATACAAATTTTAAATCGCTCATGTAACATTTTGTACGTAGCAACTTAAATTCCTGAAAATTTTCCATTTTAAAAGGTTAGCAACATCGTCATCAAGTAAAATTGTTTAATCGACACTTATTGATTATGTGCATAAGTTAGGGTGGTCACTGATAGGAAGAAAAAAAAAATACTGAAGTAAGGAAATATTTGAAAAAGTTATTCAAGAGTTTGTGAATAGGTGAAAATGTTTCACTAAGCAGTTGAAAAAAAAAAATACTACATAGCAGTCTATTTAAATATATACGTCCAGAAAATAGCTCTATTTGTTCTATATTAAAAACTACAACAAATTCATAGTTAAAATGAACCGTTGACATATTTAAGACCACCCTAAAATACACACACAAATTGCAACACAAACAAAGCACATGAGCCCTCAAGGAAACGAGCAAGTAGTGGCAACCAACATCCTTCAACCTTTAATAAAAATGTCAATTTAAGTATGACGCTCCTATCTTTTTTGCATTAATGTTCCATTGTTGTTGTTGTTGTTTTTGTTGTTGCTGCTGTTGCCAAGCCACTTAAATGTTAATTTTGCAAATGCAGCAGCATTGTGTCTAAAATTATACAGAGTTTACCTTTTAATTGACCAATTTAACAAACAATTTACTTGGTAACTTAAGTGACCTTACCACACTCAGGCCGAGTGAATAAACTTAATATGTGTAGATATGTGGTGTATCCTTGCAGTTACTTTTTGATATGTAACGTTGTGTTTGTTGAAAGGCAACGAAGCATGCGACGAGTATTGCGTAAAAGGATTCAGGCTTTTGTTGCGCTGACATTTCAGCACGTGTTATCGGAAGTGATTCTTTGGTATGGTTGGGTCATATTTATTTTATTACGTAGATATGTGCGGTTTGTGGTTGGTTATTTTTAATAACATGACGAAGAGTGTTTTATATTTTTATGTAGAAATGCTAAATGTCAGTGATTTTTATTTTTTTTTTCAAACGAGAGTTAGTTAAAGTGATAAAGCAAACGGGCTGCAAAACCACAAGCAAAAAATTTTGTAAATTATATGGTTGAAGATTTGTTAAACTACACTAGGCAGCAATAACTAATTAAAAGAAAAAATTCCTTTAATCTAGAGCATAATGTTGTCTTTACATACATTTTTTTTAATACTAGTACATTTTATGGATCAATTCATTCCATTGCAAAATAATGCACTATCATTCATCGGAAGAATTGATTTTTATTCCACCAACACTGTGGTCATTCAGAAATTAAAGGAAAAATAAACTTTGGTACACCCTGTGTCAAATCAAAGCCAATGCACAAGCCAACAGCATATGGTGAGAAGAAATAACAAGAATTGCTGAGAATGTTATGCCAACTATCTGCAATCGAAAGCAACGTGAACATAAATATAGTTTGTGCTTGAAAGCAACGATTCGAAAATTCAATATATACTTGGCACAGATTCAATTGTTGAAATTGTTCGCGAATTCGTTACACAGAGAAAAATTTTTCGTTATATTGAAAGTAGGCACTAGGGGTGTTTTAGTGCACGAATTTTGGATTTTGATACTTGACACCCCTCAATTTTGTGAGGTTGGAAAAAAAAAATGAGTTTGTAAAAAAAAATTTTGGGGGTGGGGTGAGGGCAAGGGTTGGCGCATCGAGGTCAAAGATGAAAATAAAGGAGAAACAATTTACTTACAGCCCTACAAGAGGGGCCACCTCTAGAGGGTTCAAATGTATGATCGACGCACATTATTTTTTCTCCTGCAACATTTTTACCAAGCATACCTACCTCTTATCTCTAACCCCTAAGGGGGCTTCCATACAAAATTGACATTTTTAGGAAATCAACCCCCACTACTCCCAGGGTGCCCCTAGAAGGGTCAAAAGTATGACCAGTCCCTAATATTTTATCCCCCCAAAATTTTTTCCCACCGTATGGAAAGGGAAAAACTGCCTCCACTGCCCTTACTGGACCATGGGTACCTCTAGAAGGGTCAATTGTATGACCGACCCCCATTATTTCTAGGAAAATTTATAAAAGAAAAATTGTATGGCAGTCCCTTTCAGGGTTGAAAATAGGGGGTAATTATTGTATATGGGGGAAAAGTATAGGTCGCAAAAAAATAATGGAGGTCAGCCATACATTTGACCCTTCTAGGAGTACCCGTGTGCCAGTTAGGGCAGTTGGGCATTTTATATAGAAACAGTAACTTTGTATGGGAGCCCCCTTAAGAATTGGAAATAAGGGGTAGGTATGCTGTGAAAAAACTTTGGAGGGGAGCTAATGGGGGTCGGTCATATATTTGACTCCTCTAGGAGTGACTTCTGGGCAGTTACGGGCCTATTTGACGATTTCCTTTCCATATTTTTCATGCCTATGACATCTATTTTATATGGGAGTCCCCTAAAGAGTCAAAGATACAGGGTAAGTACGTTGGGAAAAATGTTGGAGAAGAAAAAATATTAGGGACCAGTCACACATTTGATCCTTCTTGGGGCACCCACGGAGTGGTGGAGGTCAATTTCATAAAAATGTCAATTTTGTATGGGAGCCCCCTTAGGGGTTAGAGATAAGGGGTAAGTATGCTTAGTAAAAATGTTGGAAGGGGAAAAAAATGTGGGTCGGTCATACATTTGACCCCTCTAGAGGTGACCCCTAAACATTTGTAGGGCTGTATGTACATTTTCTCTCACCTTTGACCTCGATGCGCTAACCTTTATCCTCACCCCACCCCCAAAATTTTTTTTGCAAACTCATTTTTTTTTCCAACCTCACAATATTGAGGGGTGTCATGTATCAAAATGCTGTTACTAAGGATCTCCATACATTCTTAAAACACCTCTAGTAGGCTCCTTGTTAAATTTGGTGAATTTCCGAAAAATTTTTTTGGAACAGACACCATTTTGTTGAAAAACTTAAATTTTTAACCAAAATGGATTAAATATTTCTAGGAGCATTTTTAAGTTTTCAAAATGTTTTAGGGTCTATCAAAAGTTCTCTGGATTAGACAAAAACTTATATAATGCTTAAATACTTACGCTTTAATAAACCTTTTTTGCCAGGTGAAGAAATTCCGACTAATTTTAATATTTTCCAAACAAACAAACAAACAAATCTGAAATAGTCTAATTCACATTTGTATATCCACAACTTCTAATATACGGTAATAGTAAAACATTAACTGAACACCTTTTTCCTTAGTATCATACAACGCTTCTATTGAGAAACAAATAGAAACAATTTGTCAAAAGTTTTTAGTTTTGCCGGTTACAATACTTTTCTCATTACAAAAAATGTATATCACGGAAAATGAGTTCACATTTATGTATCTACGCAACTTGATATTTATTCTGTGTGTATTTTCCAAGCCAAACGTACATTGCCGCATACGTAACTGCCATTCGCGGCATGCAAACAGTACGCTTCTACCCGAATAAGTAGGTCATAAGGCGTCACTTAAGCATCACCGTAACAGCTCAAGCTCATCGCATGTATAAACAAAATGCTACATCCTGTTTTCGTTATGCCAAACAGTACTGACTCCACTCGACTCAACTCAACGACGACGATATATAAGCTCCAAATTTGAGTTTGTTTTTTGCTATCAATAATGAATGAAAATCCCTATAAAGAGTTGGGAGGTGAAACGCTGTTGAACTCCTGCAAAATTGAGCACAATAAACTTACAAGGATAAATTTCTAAAAATAGCAACGTTTATCCTTGTGGTGCATTTCATCATTGCAGCCATGCTGGACATTGAACGGAGCAGCAAAAAAAACAACCAACAACACCAACATAGTGTAATGTTAACCTTCGGGAAAGGATTTTACTCCTGTAGCAGCACTTTCAACAAGGAAAAACATAGCATAAAAAAGGATACATGGCAAAATAAAATAGTTTGTGAATTTTATGAATGAATGCATGCATGTATTATGTTCGAAGGAGTCGTGTGTATAGCATGTGTATGTGTGTAGAAGAACCAACTGCGGAAGTGTACGTTAATGAGCTGCTTTGTCGTTTATTGTCCTTCAACTGTTGAAATGCCGTTCGTTGTTTTTAACGCCGTCATCATCGACATCATTGCTGATGTGGCTGCTTCCATGGTTGCTTTCTGGGAAATGAGACAGATTTTTTTTATGATTTCATTGCTGCCATTGTTGCGAAATTTAGATAAGATACAGTCCTCATGTGTGCCATGCAAGGTGACAATGAAAAATATTTTGTATTTATTTTTAGCATATGAACAATGCTTTGACATTTAGTTGCCCTTTTGATAGCTAGGGAGCTGTTGGGAGAAAAAATTATGTGATAGCAACGTTCGGCAGAAGATGTAAGTTATGAAGATTTGAATAAATCAATCAATATACAGTGAGTCACATATGGGCAAATCCGAAAAAAGGTCAACCAAGAGAAAAATTTTAAAGTTGCTTCTTCTTCTTTTGTTAATTTATTGAATAATAGGCCATATATATACTCTTAAAAATATCAACAGAAAAATTGTATCCGGCAATCGCTAGTATGAAAATCAGTCCTAAAACTTCCTCTACCTAGCAGTTTTTTTTTTTTTTTTTTTTTTCGAAATATACGTGTTGTTCGGCTGTTCATAATATAGCTCAAAACAACCATTGTGTGCTCCATTCTTTGTTTTACTTTTTTCGCATCAATTTTTCACAATTTGATGAAAGAAATACTTTGGACGCTCCACAGGAAGATAATAAATAATGCTAAGAAAATAAAGTCTATTTTTTGTAACGTTCGCAACAGAAAAAAAGGTTTTATAAATATATAGGAATAAAGTATAAATTTTTTTTAGAACCTTCTAGCATTTTAAACAAAGCTGATGCTGCGCTTTAAGCTTAAAAAAAAAAAATTTTTAAATTATGACGAAGTACTAAGTTTTTTTAATATAAACTTGTGTAACGTTCGCAACGGAAAATTAAAATTAATGAAATTATTTAAAAGCTATTGTAAGAATAAAATAGATAAATCTTGGATCCTCCACGATACAATACTATACACTTTTATACCAAGGGTTGTTAGATTCCTTCTTTGTTCCGAATTTTCTAAAAATTGTTGCAATTGTGCAGCCGTGACAGCAGATTTTACCGCTAGAGGCATGGCACCGCCAACGAAAAAACAACAACATTTTTAAAACGCTTCCTAAGGTAATTTCTCCATTTCAATTTTCCTAATAACACAGTCCTGCGTTTTTAAAAAAGTTAAAAAAGTATGAGATCAGAGCAGGTGACTGTTATAGATTTTTGCTCGCTGAATCCGAATATGACCTCCGATTTGCACCATCACGTCTGAGATCCGACTTATCCTTGATTTAAAATGCAAGAAACGCTATTTTAAGACATATGGCGTACATCCTGAAAGTAGTCTAGCTTACTTTTGACAGCGGCATTGAATAGCCCTGAGCTTCTTCTTTAAAGCGTACTTTTAACCTTTCCAATTAGATCATTAGTTTCCGAAATATCATCCGTTAAAGTAAAAGTATACAAATTGAATATAGTCACGGTGGTTTTTAAAAAATTTTAACTTTTTGAAATACCACCCGCGATTTTTTTCAGGGATAATGTTGGGGGACCCTTCTAGTATCTAAATCCGCAATCCGCGAAATCGGACGTCCAGCCGTTTTTTTTTTTTTCGACCTTTTAGTTTTTTTAACGGTTTTTGAGTATATCTCGGTGTGTATATACATGTTATGTTCACATATATATGTATATACGTACATATATATAATTGTATATGTATATATGTGTAATATATATATATGGATATATATATACATACATACATACATACATATAAAAGGTATCATTTCCGCACCATTTATTTTTTAAAAAATCGGTTTTTTCGTATTTAAGAAAAACACAAACAAAAACCGGAAACGAAAGTAATCACTTCAAATGTGATTTTTGATGCTTAATCCGATTCCGGTATTAGAATTGCTCTATTACGTCTGGACTTTGAGATATCCTTACATATATGTTTAAAGGACACCATTTTTTTTCCTATTTTTGAAGTTATATAACAAGATAAGGTAATATTATGCCGTAAAATCTGGTATGACAGTTAATAGCCCTAGTTTTTTCCTTAAAAACTCAATCAAACCGATAACGATATCTTTTTTTTTGTCGGAGATATCTTTGCCTAAAAAGTTAAAAAAGTGCAAAAACACGATTTTTGGCTATATTGGATGTTATATGCAGGACACACAAAATTTTTTTGGGAATTTCTATTACCAGAAACATTTGGTACTTTCTTTTGGCTTTAAATTGAGCTATCAAATGTTCATCTGCAATATTTTTCTGCGAAGTTATGTTAACTTTAAAATCACACTATGAAACTTAAAGCGAAAAATCTCGATTTTCGGCTATGTTTGAGGTTGTATACAGTACGGACGAAATTCGTCTGCTCTTTTTTACTAACCGAAGCATTTAAAACCATTCTTTATCTTCAAAATAAGCTATCAAGAGTTCTCTTGTGATTGTTTTCCACAAAGTTCTGACCATTTAAAAATTACATTATGGAGTGCAAACTCACAGTGTACGAGTATTCCTTATATTGCTGCAAAATGTCGTCTTAAAATAGTCATAACTTTTTACAAAACAATTACAAGAGACCACTTAATAGCTCATTTTGAAGATAAAGAATGGTTTTAAATGCTTCGGTTAGTAAAAAAGAGCAGACGAATTTCGTCCGTACTGTATACAACCTCAAATATAGCCGAAAACCGAGATTTTTCGCTATGAGTTTCATGGTGTGATTTTAAAGTTAACATAACTTTGCAGAAAAATATTGCAGATGAACATTTGATAGCTCAATTTAAAGCCAAAAGAAAGTACCAAATGTTTCTGGTAATAGAAATTCCCAAAAAAATTTTGTGTGTCCTGCATATAACATCCAATATAGCCAAAAATCGTGTTTTTCTACTTTTTTAACTTTTTAGGCAAAGATATCTCCGACAAAAAAAAAGATATCGTTATCGGTTTGATTGAATTTTTAAGGAAAAAACTAGGGCTATTAACTGTCATACCAGATTTTACGGCATAATATTACCTTATCTTGTTATATAACTTCAAAAATAGGAAAAAAAATGGTGTCCTTTAAACATATATGTAAGGATATCTCAAAGTCCAGACGTAATAGAGCAATTCTAATACCGGAATCGGATTAAGCATCAAAAATCACATTTGAAGTGATTACTTTCGTTTCCGGTTTTTGTTTGTGTTTTTCTTAAATACGAAAAAACCGATTTTTTTAAAAATAAATGGTGCGGAAATGATACCTTTTATATGTATGTATGTATGTATGTATATATATATCCATATATATATATTACACATATATACATATACAATTATATATATGTACGTATATACATATATATGTGTACATAACATGTATATACACACCGAGATATACTCAAAAACCGTTAAAAAAACTAAAAGGTCGAAAAAAAAAAACGGCTGGACGTCCGATTTCGCGGATTGCGGATTTAGATACTAGAAAGGTCCCCCAACATTATCCCTGAAAAAAATCGCGGGTGGTATTTCAAAAAGTTAAAATTTTTTAAAAACCACCGTGTAGTCCTTTAAAGAGATTAGCGATACCTTTACTTCAATCGATGATATCTCGGAAACTAATGATTCAATATAAAAAATGAAAAGTATGCTTAAAAGAAGAAGCTCAGTGTTATTCAATGCCACTTTTAAAAGTGAACTAGACTACTTTCAGGATGTACACTAGACTGATTCAAAAAAATCGAAGGTTTTCATAACCTCGATTTTACAATCTAAATGTCTTCATTAAGCCAAAAAATGAAGCCCCAAAAAATTTCAACTCGATCTAAGCATTTTAACTGGTCGCTCAACGAGCATTTTGATTTTACATTTGAATAAAATTGAAAAATTCATTGATTTTACCTATTAACTAGTGTAGGTCACTACAAAGAGATCTAAATGTTATGAGACTACGTGCAAAATTTTATTACCTTTCAGAATCCGGCGTCAGAATTAAGATTGGTGGCTTATTTCGGGAGCTGTGAGCAAATTAGTGTCGAAAAACGTGGTTTTTGCGTAAATCGTAAATCATATTTACATACAATCAAAATGCTCGTTGAGCGACCAGTTAAAATGCTTAGATCGGGCTGAAATTTTTTGGGGCTTCATTTTTCGGCTTAATGAAGACATTTAGATAGTAAAATCGAGGTTTTGAAAACCTTCAATTTTTTTAAATCAGTCTAATGTACACCAAATATCTGAAAATAGCGTTTCATGCACTTTAAATCAAGGATAACTCGGATCTCAGACGTGATGGAGCAAATAGGAGGTCATATTCGGATTCAGCGAGCAAAAATCTATCACAGTCACCTACTTACTCTGATCTCATACTTTTTTTCATCGCAGGACTGTGTAATAAGTGCAGTGTTTTAGCCATGCATGTGCATTTTACCGCTAGGAGCGTAACAGCACATACTAAAAACCAAAATTTTTAACATTGTTTGTTGGGGTTCTATCTTCTATTGGAGTTTCATAAAAATCGATTTAGTGGATAAGCCATGACATCGTATTTACCACGTTAGAGGCAGTCAGTGTTGTTTTACTCAAAAACACTGAACAGTAAGCTCCAACCATCAATGTATTTTCATTGTTGGTAGCTAATAATGTTAATCATCATCTGTTCCAAAAAACAAAAAAATTAGAAAATCTCAGAGAGCCAACTGATACACATACGAATGCGCTTGCTACTTCGTTTTGTCTCGGCAAAAAACCTTGCAAACGAAGCGCTATGCAAAAATAGTATAATATCGATGACTCACAACGGCAGGGCAATGCATATAAAGGGAAAAAACAAAGAAATTGGAATTTTTGTATGTGCTGTGTTTTTCTTGTAGCTGTGATTCTCGTTTAATCTATGCTAAAAGTTAAATAAAGTATGCTTGCAAAATTCTATAAGATGTCGGCAAAGCGTCTGATGAGGAATTGACTTATTATAGTCAATTTTGACCTGTGGTGGGTCCCGAAACTAGTAACGCAAACCAGCCTTCCGATATATTTTTTTGCTTTTTTTATTTATGTGTATTTTTGTCTTGTTTTTTGTGTTTTTATTGTTGTTTTACTCAAAAACACTGAACAGTAAGCTCCAACCATCAATGTATTTTCATTGTTGGTAGCTAATAACATTTAACTGTTGTGTGCCTTGCGCTTCTTTATAACCTCTCCCACAAATAAACCAAGTGAATATATTGTGTTTAAGGTAGTTAAAAAGGCACTGAACCACTTTGCTTTAGCTAATGTATATACATAATAAAAATTGTAACGTTCGCAGCGTAACGTGCGCAACACATAACAGCTAAATTTTTGAACGAACGAAGGACTCTTTGATTCTTTCAAAAGCAGTTTCGATATGCTCAAATATTCCTCTTTCTTTGGAGGATTTTGCTTTTTTTGTTTATACTGCAAAATTTGCTAAAAATTTTGAAAATGTACATCGATCTCCACAACGACTTCTGTTTTTTGTAACGTTCGAACAGCACTTTATGCACGATTATATCGTAACTGATACAAGCCAGGAAATATTTTTAAATGCCTTTTGAAAGTACTCTCAAAGGGTAACATACCGCTCCAGGTAAAATTCGAATATAACGTTCAGAGCGTCTTCGGGATTAAAAAATATGCGTACGAATGTAACGTTCGCAACGCAGGATTAGCCCATATGTATTTTGCATACAAAAAATATTCAAAAATTCGAATTAATACTCAATTTTTAGTCGTTTCATCCTTGGAAAAGTAATATTTTTTTTATAAACTTCGAGTCAATGGAACGTTAACTATGATACCACTTCATAAAAAAATTAAAATAATGCGTTATAATCAAAGCAAAGAAATGATTTATTCATCTTTTTTATAAGGTCACAAAAGTATTTTGCTTTTTAGTAATATTTTACTTTGAGATTATTTATCAAGTAAAAGAGGCTTTTTTAATAATAACCATTGTGGCCATTATTTGAAGAGACATCATATAAACATCTTTGCGAGGACTCCATCCCTTTACGACATTTTCGGTCAGTGTTTTTTCCCATTATTCTTGCAGTATTTGTATGAGCACAGTTTTTTCATAAAATATGGTATTTTCTGACCTTTCCACTAGATAAGGCCAAAAAATTTCTATTGGATTCGAAAAAGAATATCGCGGTGGTGTTTTAATCTCTTTGGTGTTGTACAGAAGTGTCCCAGGATGTGTATTTAGGGTCATTGTCTTTTGAAAATAAGAAGCCATCTTGTGGTGAACCCGTTTTTTAACTACTGGGTGCAATTTTTTTTTGTGGAATTGGACTGATGTTCATGTCTATCCATATTGCCACCGATAAGTTTAAGTTTCCCCATTCCATGAGCCAAGTACAGCCCACGACACACCATCATGTAAAATTGTTGCTTTAAAGTTATAAAAGTTTAGGGTTTTATTTGCCTTATGCCAGACCACACGGCGTCTATCGATCCGATGGAAAGCAAATATTATATTATTGGATCCAATAGAAAGCAAAAATAATATTTTCGGATCCGATGGACTCCGCATGGTCTGGCATAAGCAAATAAAACCCTTAACTTTTATAACTTAAAAGCAATAATTTTACATGATAGTGTGTCGTGGGCTATTCTTGGCTTATGGAATGGGAAAACTTAAGCTTATCGGTGGCAATATGGACAGACATGAACATCAGTCCAATTCCACAAAAAAAAATGCACCCAGTAGTTAAAAAATGGGTTTACCACAAGATGACTTCTTATTTTCAAAAGACAATGGCCCTAAATACACATCCTGGGACACTTCTGTACAACACCAAAGAGATTAAAACACCACCGCGATATTCTTTTTCGAATCCAATAGAAATTTTTTGGCCTTATCTAGTTAAAGGTCAGAAAATTCCATATCTTATCAAAAAAATGTGCTCAAACAAGTACTGCAAGAATAATGGGAAAAAACACCGACCGAAAATGTCGTAAAGGGATGGAGTCCACGCAAAGATGTTTATATGATGTCTCTTCAAATAATGGCTACCATGGTTATTATTAAAAAAGCCTCTTTTACTTGATAAATAATCTCAAAGTAAAATATTACTAAAAAGCAAAATACTTTTGTGACCTTATAAAAAATATGAATAAATCATTTCTTTGCTTTTTAAGTAATTAGAACGCATTATTTTAATTTTTTTATGAAGTGGTATCATAGTTAACGTTCCATTGACTCGAAGATTATAAAAAAATATTACTTTTCCAAGGATGAAACGGCTAAAAATTGAGTATTAATTCGAATTTTTGAATATTTTTTGTATACAAAATACATATGTGACTCACTGTAAGTCAGTCTGCCACTTAGTTAAATGGCGGCTCTTCAAAAATGTTTACAAAAAAAAATTGCAGCGGTATGTAGGTACTAACGTCATGTCTGCTACATATTTTTAAAAAGTCGGTAAACTTAAAAAATAAGGTACGTACAAGCGGCAGACATTTGTCGTGCTTCGTTTTTGAGTTGTCTTTTTTTTTTAATTTTTTGACATAAAAAAATCATGTGATTTCACCATCAGGCAGTCTACGTTTTTTGTGTTGATAACATCATAAAAAGTTATAAAACTCATATCTGCCTTTCCGATTTTGCTGCAGAAAATAAATCTAATTTTGTTAAAATGTAAAAAAAAATCAGTATATTAAGTCATTTCATCGTGTCTGCCGCTAAGCATAATATTTCTCTCAAATGTTCTGGTCATGAAAATACTAGAGACAGACGCTTGGCATTCTGATTTTTTTAAAACAGACGCTTTTTGAAATTTTTTCTTAATTTTTATGACATTAAGAGAAATCACATGTATGATTTCATCGTCAGGCAGACTACGTTTTTTGTGAAGATAACATCATATGGAGTAATAAAACCAATTTCTGTCTTTCCAATATTGCTAAAAAATATTGCAAAAAATAACTCTAATTTTGTAAAAATGATAAAAACAAAAATCACTATATTAAGTTATTTCATCGTGTCTGCCGTTCAGTGTAATATTTTCCTCGAATGCCCTGAGCATGAAAATGCAAACGGCAGACGCTTTGCGTTCTGATTTTTTAAAGGCAGACACTTTTTGGTATATATTCATAGGCCGGAGTATACTCTGCTATGAAAATGCGAGCTGGACAAAGTTTAAAATAAGGATAACTTCTAATGTATGTATAAGTCGAACGAAAAGAACTTCACAAACTTTTTTGTAGAAAATTTTTAGGGCTACAAAATTGTAGTAGAATGTTTTTCTGTAGAAGTAAGCACAACCGAGATATTTTCGGAAAACTGTTTTTGTGACCTATGACCCCGAATATCTTGACATGGGAAGAAAAAATTATATGTAGTCTTCCTCAAAGACTTTAAATTTGTTAAAATAAAGGTCTGCGCTATAATCTCTATTCCACTCGGATAGTAAAACAATTAAAGTAATTTGCACTATACTTCAAACAAAAATACCTTACTTTATATATCCATTTTGACTTTATAATTTTATGTATTTAAACTTTGCAGTAAAGTAAATATCATACAAAAATGTAACCATTTTGACTTTAAAATTCCAGTAAAAATATTTCTATTTGGACAGACAAATTTTATACCACTTCTTCATATGGGCCAGTAGTGTAGTGGATATGTTTCTATCTTTCATACGGACGTACCACGGTTCGAATCCTAGTACATACGGTCAGTTCGCTTTTTTTTTTTTTTGAACTACAGCAAGGTAAATATCACTTAAATTTTTTCGAAAAAATTACTAGACTGTAAGGTCATTCAAAAATTCGGAATTGACAAAAGCAGTAAAGTTAAATTTACTTCAGGGGGGGTTGTCACTACTTTGACTTGAAATTCTGTTAAAATTTATTTGAAATGAATAAGTACGTAGGAATTATTTTTTTTTTTTTCTCTGTGCAAGTATTACCTTTTCTTTTCAATGACCCATATAAGTTACATTTTTTTGGCTTTTTTATCATTTAACTGTTTCAGTTGAAAGGAGTAAAGCCATGTAAAAATTTAATATATGTATATTAGGGTGGGCCAAATTGTATGGACGAAATTTTATCGGTATACATACCATCAATTTCACACCATCAACAAAACTTTTCGTGTCAACAAAATCTAATTTTATTGATTATTGGCAGAAAATCAGCCAAATCATATTATGACATTACTTTTGTCTATAAGAATTTTCAAAATTTGGCATAAAAATAAATATTAAACGCAAGGTAAAATTTTCAATCGAAAATGCGCCGAACTAAAGTTTAACGCAGAGGTATGATCCTTGGGCAAATATTCATAGAATTGAATGAGCTTTCACATAGAGGGGTAGCCGAGGTCAGTTTCCAAATCGACCCACCCTAATGTATATTTTTACGGAAATCCTTAGAATTTTTTTTGTTGCGTATATTGCTTTATTACATCTATTCATTCATACATACATATATTGGCATAAATATCTACATATACAAATATATACTTACGTATTTAAGTATGTCATAGACATAAAATACAGCCAACACTTTATATGCCGCCTTATTAACTGCGTTTCTAGTTGACCTAAATTTTTGTCCAATCTGGCATAAAGTAAATCATATTCTCCTACGTGTCGTTAAGAGTTGCCATCGTATCGTTGGCCTACTAATGCATTGTTCCGTTGACGAATTATTGCGCTTTCAATTTTATTTGGGCGAATCATTTATTTTTGTTGCGCGCTGCCACATTTGTCGTAATTTATTTCCTGATTTAACTTTGTTTGCGTGTTCATGGAATTTTTTTTTTCATCAGGAAAATTTATTTGTTTTAGCAACAACAAAATTTATGTCTCATAGTTGACTGAATTCATGTTGGTAATTAAAAAGGACCAACATGTTTGCAAAAAAACCCATATACAAGTAAAGTGTCATAATTCAAAAGATCCCAAATTAATCAATTTACTAAATTTTTTACGTAATTTTCATATGCAATTCTAGAAAAAGGCCGCATTATAGACTAAAAAAAATCATTTAAAAACTATATTTCAATTTTTATTTAATTTTCCAGTGTGAATTTCAAAAAACTTCGCGGTAAAAATGCACCACGGTGAAGCTTTTTGCACTTAAATTATCGTAAAAGCCTCAAAATAAAATTTTAAGTTTTTCCGCTCAAGGTGTTGTCTTTATGTGTGAAAGACATCTTTTTGAAAAAAAAAATAAGTAATTTGTTTCGATCATAAAAAGAGAGGGATTTTATGCCACGGTAAAGCCAAACTTGTTTATACAATAAAAATTTACGAAATGTTTTGTGCTGAAGACATACATAAAAATGTTTTTCAGTTAAATTGTATAAGGGAATGTCGTCAAGGTTGGGACGGGTTTTGTTTTTGGTCAGTGGTTTTGAAACGGATCGAAAAATTGTTAATTTGAATAAACCAATAAAAAGGTATATTCATCGGCTACAACTCTTTCATAGAAAGTTATTTGATATCGTAATCAGATCAAAAGTTATAGCCATTTTAATGAAGACAACTTTTTTTGCCGAAAAAAAATTTGCCGTATAAGTTGGGATACTTTCAAAAATCACAAAGTGAGCCAAAAAGTTAAGTTAATCTGCATGATATTATTTTTATTAGAACATTTATTCAAACGTCATATTTCAAAGAAACAATTTGGGTAAAAATATATAATATTCCGCCTAATATGATTCGCAGTTTGTACAGGTGAAGAAACTGTTCCGCATATTTTATTTTTAAGGTACTTCTTGTGCGAGACACAAGATACTATCAACGGATTGGCGTACGAAGCAACTCTTTTAACCAGCTTTAACAATGCATCGTCATCAATGGTTGAAATGTCCTTAATTTTATCATTCAATTTTTGGGTATACCCCGCCAAACTGCATTTTGGGATTTTGTGGGCTTTTCTGGTGGATCGAATGCTTTAGCCAATTTTATTTCCTTGATTTCTGCGACCAATGCATTGAAATCAATAATTCCACGATCGGTTTTTCGGGCGTTAATGAACTTGCCAAACTCATTTCACATAAATGCGTCACAATCTTCAAAAATTCATTAATAAATGCTTTTTAATTATTATAAATACAAATGCATTCATCAAATATTGTAAAAATATAATTTAAATGGTATCGCAATGCCTTGGAATAAAAAAAAGTTCTGTCCCAACTTATACGACATGAGTGTCCCAACCTTTACAAAGTTGCCATTTCGTGAAAGCCCAAAAATAATATATGCCACAACAATACATTTCAATCACTCCTTCACACAATGAAAATACACTGAATACAAGACACATTGAACACATTTACACGAAATAATTGGTTTAAGTTCGGCAAAATACGAACACGCAGAAACTATCGAAAAGATCTTTTTGATATGACAATTTACTCTTTGTTTGGAATGGATGTAATCAACAGTAGTTCTTCGATCTTTTGCACATGAAACGTTAGGTTATAAACAGACTTTACTTTGACAGTTGAAACATAGGTGTCGCCAGTATTGAAAATTCAAGAAAAACGGCTGTCCCAACTTATACGGCGTCCCAACCTATACGACATTCCCCTATACATACTGAAAAGTTATAATAAATCATTTTTTTTAGGTTTCAGTGCAGACATGCTCATCTAGACTAAAAATTTTCCATAATTTAATTTAACATTGGCCCGCAAAATTATATGATTATTACTTTTTGGCCCATGTGTATTAGACTGATGCAAAAAAAAGTATTTCAGGGAATTCCACGATTACGCCCAAAAATCTGAAATAGAGTGTCAAAAAAGTGAGCTGAGATTTTTTTCAATATTTCTGAAGGTCATTTAGAGGTTGCTCAAGGACGACTTATGCAAAATCTTGCGTTGATGTACTATGTGCCCGTTGGCCTATTTGCATTTAATTTAAGAAGTTCCTCAAACAGACAGACATTTTATCTTGAACTAAAATTTAAGTTGATATCTTTATCCGATCCTATGTATTTGCTAGCGTACTTCTGAAAAAAGTTATAAGCCTTCTGGCAAAGGTTTTTTAATTTTTAATTTTTAATATCTTTTTTCCTTTTTTCCACAAATATAGAATATTGTTCACTTTGTATGGGAAGTAGGAGTGTACATTAACTAATCGCGCCCATTTTTCGAGTTTTTCATAACCAAGCAGGTATAGCTAACGCAGCAAAGGAGTCATAGGAGTACTACTCCTTTTATATTTTCTAACTAAATGTGTGAAATCTCCCAGTGCGCAACGTAAAGCAGAATATTTGAAATTATACAAAAACGTAGAATATTTTCAGGCAATATGTTGAACTTTACTTCAACTGCTAAAACTTTCATTGCAGAATTTAAGCATTTTATATGGTATGTACTATTTTTTAAATTTTCCAAAAAACATATTAGAGCATTATTGAAGTTTACACTTAAGTGAAAATATTTTGTGAAGGATAATACAGACATACATATTTCAATGGTTACTAGAAAACCTTTTTTTTTTTGTGAGGTGGTCAACTCACCCTAATGTACATAGGACGCATTCACACTACTTATCTCAGCTTCAAGCATTATCAAAAAAAAGTTTTGCTGCAGAATTTAATCAACCCAATTGGTTCGGCATTAGTTCATATTTTTATTTCTTTTAATATCTTGTTACATCATGCATGCCTTGGCATATCATAAAAGCATCTTTTACATTCATAAATATTTGAATATGTGCCCGTATGGCCCGGTCTGTATGTTAAACTTTAACGTTATGAATATTAAAGAGTTAAAATTGGTATCCTTTAACTATATATAAATATTAAATAAATATTTTACGGCACATGCACTTGCGTAAGAATTCATCTATTGGGATTTGAAAAGTGAAAATAATAAATTTTAATATTTTATTAACTTAAAATTGAGTTAGCTTTGATTTAAGCATTGATGTTGATGTCAAATGCTCTTATAGTTTTGTTTTGTTAATTTCTCATGAATCACAAGGCTGAGGATTTTGTTTTGCTAAAATATTTCGTATAAGTGTAAAACTTGCCTTTCTAATACATTAAAAATAAATAAAAAATATTTATTATAGCTTTTTGGCTAAAATATTTAACGTCACAGAACTTGTTATGAATTTTTAAAATTTTTCTGATAATATCAATTTGATAAGCATTTATTAATATTAAGCGTATGGAAAATTATATATATGGTTCACTGATGGGTCCAAAATGGAAGATGGCAGCGCAGGAGCTGGAGTAGTGGGACCAAGATTCCAAAAAGCAGTTGATATGGGAAAAACAGCTTCCATTTTTCAGGCGGAGGTCCACGCTTTAGAGTTGTGTGCTAGAGAATGTCTAAGAAGGGGCACTTCCGGCACCGACATTTACATTTACTAGGACAGCCAAGCGACTCTAAAATCACTAATGGCTTTTTCAATACACTCAAAGCTTGTCTGGGAGTGTTTTGAACTTCTTCAAGCTCTAGCCAGGAGGAACGACGTTACTCTTGTCTGGATACCAGGACACGAGGGGCATGAGGGCAATGAAAGGGCTGATTGCCTGGCTAAGAGAGGAGCACTCAATTCTTTCACAGGCCCGGAACCCTTCTGCGGAGTAAACAATAGCTTTAAGAATAACTTAATTTGGGAATGGGAGGGAAATAGTCTGGTCGATCACTGGAGGGCCCAGGAGGGCATACGACAGGCGAAAAGGCTAATCAATCCACAACATGTTAAGGTAGAAGCGGTTTTAAATCTCAGCAGAAAAGATATAAAAACATACAGTGAAATAATGACAGGTCACTGTAAACTAAATTATCACCTAAAAAAGATGGGCTTGGTAGACGATGATTCCTGTAGACTCTGCTTAGAGGACTTGGAAACAGCAGAGCATGTGCTATGTGCATGCCCTGCTGCGTTTAGACGCAGAATTAAGTACTTAGGTGCCGAGATTTTAGATCCAGGTGACATAGGTAAAATTAATCCCATTGCAGTGACAAGATTTATAGATAGTCTGGAGCTGTTTTGATAGGGAGAGAGGCTGCACAAAAGATCTTTAAGGTCGCAGTACAATCTAGAGCTTTTAAATTAATAATAATATAATAATGGGAAATTATATAACCGAATGCTGTTGACATTTATGTACTCTTATAACACTTATAACACTTAATTTTCAATGGATAGCAGTTAAATAAGCCCACTCTACATTCATCCTTACAGAAAACTTCTTTACCCATAATGGCAGGGAAGAATTTCCCCGATGATTCTCGCACTTTCTCAAAAGGTATCCGTTTGCAATAGCTTTATTCCAAAGCGCAAAATATTAAGCTCTTCTTAAAAAAGAATTTGCAAAATAAATTGAGTATTCAACTATAAAATTCTGCTTGGAGAGACATATTTGTTCTCTCTGCAGTAAAAATGTTAGACAGTCTACAAAAAATACTAGTTCACGGTTTGTACTAGCCCAAAAGTAGTGAAAAAGCGATGCAGTGGGGGCTAGTTTGATATCAGTTTTTAGTCTGTAGGACAAATAAATTTGAATTGCGACAAAACAAATTGCAATTTTTGGTTTTTCGCTTCTGAAATAATTTGTGTTTTGTGTCATTTGTGAATTGTGTGTCAAAATAAAATGTGGAAAAAATGAAATTAATGAATTAATTTTTGTTAATGCTGCTTTGAATGTAATTTGACTTTATTTGATTTGTTTCAAGAAAATATAAACTCAAATAAAAAAAAATAAAAAAAATATTACTATAGGCATACTCCATACCACAACTAGCCTTGGACTGGTGTGAAAGTGATGCATAAGGGGCCAATTGAAATTTTGTAGGACATCAACACACAAAACAGAACAGTTGCTTGTATGCAAAAGGAATTGAAGTCGGACTGGTACTGGTCGGACTAGTTAATGGACTACTTTTAAGCTAGTCCGTTTGCCTGCAGGGTATTTTCTGAATTTTATATCATTCTTTAAAACCTCTTGATTTTTTTAATATTCTCTTTATATACACTTATATGTATACTTTCCTGACTTTTTAAAACTTTTTTGTCATTTTTAACCTTTTTCAACGTTTTTCAGTTTTTTCAAAGTTTACTGACTTATTTGATATTTTTCGTTTTTGTAAACATTTACAACACCTCTCCGAAATGTTCGATACTTTCGCCATCTATCGACACCATCTACGAGTATTTTCATCAACTTTTTCTCAATTATTTGGTTTTTTTAACATTTTATCAAATTTTGCAATACTATGCATCTTTTTGAACTTAGTACTTCAAAATTTAAAAAATTGTTGACCCCTATCACCATCCGCCTTGCCCGTATTTATCAGCTTGCTTCAACATTTTTCGACTATTTCAGAAGTTTTCGACTTTTTCAACACTTTTTAACAAAAATTTCACCATCCCTTTAATATTTTTCAACTTATTGTTTTACTTAACCCGTGAGAGTATCTAAAGAAAAATAATTGTCACATTAGTGTCATAATCTCAAATCTCAGGCAACCTCGTGCTGAAGGTTAAACATAGACTGCATGAAAAATAGTGAGCAACACTAACAAAGTAGCCAGGGTCAATTTCGCATGGGATTAGCACTTGCTGGGCTCCCGCTTACAAATGGATCTCAAGGGCCGGTTGGCTAAACGGTGACGACTTAAATGGCGAAAAACAAAAATACAGAAGAAAAAGCTCTTCAATTGGCTGGCATTGTACCGGTCGGCGGCAGTAGTAAAAATAACGCAATGCCGCATTTAAGCTTTTTGCCACTGCCACTGTATTTCTAGAATGAAATCGAGTAATATCGGAGCTAAAACATACAACAACAGCAAGCAATAAAGCGCAATGCAGCAAAGGCTTTACACACAGAGAGCACCACACTTGGTAGCACCAAGGTTAATGCAGGATCCCTGACCTAAATACGGCACATAACGATGACGACGACAACGACAATGGGCGAAGATGAAAAAGTCATCGTGTGAATATGTCACTATGTAACTGGGGCAGTGTAACAACGCCAGCAGCTGCACTCTATTTACCCAATTGCTACGTCATCGACCGGTTTGGCTGGTGTTTATGATGACGTTTTGTGTTGCTTGCAGTTGGAGCAAGCTTTTTCAAAATTTTCAATGAATTTAAACTTTTTTTCAATAAAATTCTGGGGAGCTGATTTGTAATGTGTCCTTGTCGGAAAATGCTTTGGTATTCAATTCAATTTTTTAGCCACACCATATCATTGAATTGTTAATTTTTAACTCATGTCAGTCGCATTTAACACCTTTCTCGCAAGAGAACCTTCGTTCAATTCGTTGTATGTAGCTATTTTTAACGACATAATGACGTCATAAGTTGGGCATAATATTATTAATGAATGCCATTTTAAACGCAAATAATTTATACATACAACTTGCTCTAGTTATCCTTGAGATGTGACGGTAGGAGTTAAGCTTTTTCATAGTTTATGTCTATGCATAGATAACAAATTTGCTTTAAAGCACAATTGGATAGATTGCGGTTTGGGGGAGGAACTAGAGAATCAAAAGGCGCTAACGCCTTAATTGGTGCTAACCAATTAAAGTTGCTAACGTTACACAAATAATTAATTCCATTTGACGTCTAAGTTTTGGGAAATTTGAAAAAAAAATATAACTAATTGCTACGGAACCTAGCTTTCGAATAATCATTAACACTTCTTAATATTATGACGTATGGATAGTGTTGCAAACAAAATTGCAAGATTACTCAAACCTTCTTGAAATGTCTTTATTTTGAATCATTCTATTTAATGTTCACAAATATAAGATTCATGTATTGCGCTGCAATCAAACCACTACTAAACTTTGGTGCCCTATAATCAAACCAACACTAAGCTACTTGACTATGTGCAGTGAGTACAATATCCAAACTGCTATATTCCTCGACGTTGCTCAACGTTGCCTTCAATCACACGCTGTATACATCTCCTTGTTGCTTTCAATTGTGGTAAGCATACATACATTCTTTGCTGTTCTCGCTGTTTCTTTTCACCACAAGCTGCATGATTTTTGCATTTGCTTTGATATGACATACGGTTGCTACACTGAGAAAAAGAGTATGTTTCCCTCACAGAAATATATTTTATTGAACATTCTCAAAAATATTTGTTAATAATTAACAAGTTTCGGTAAATACTAATATGCCTTTAATTGGACCTTGAAATATTGTTTATTGGGCCAAGATGTTATCAGTTTGATGGACTGTGAATGTGCGTGTCAAATATTTGCTATAGCTGGGATTCGAACATACTCCCCCAGGTTATCAGTCAAACGTCTAATACATTCGGTTGAGTTTTGACAAAAGTTTGGGCGTTACTTTGTAAGGCCTCTTGAAATGCTTCGCGACCATTCATCTCAGTCTGAGTGCCAGTTTCTCTCGAAATCCCGAAGTAATAGATCAATTCTGCAGTTGGATTAAGATTCGGTTACCGGACATAATCCCAACGGACATAATCCCCATTTTTCGGTCATAATCCCCATTTTGGACATGGGGGTTATGTCCGCAAATTTTTCGGACATAATCCCAATGGGGGTTATGTGCGAAAAATTTAATTAAGATTGAACAAAATTTTTGCAATAATCCATTTAAAAAATTTATATAGTGTTGGATGTTATAGACTGATCCGCGGCCGAAGGCCGCCGCGAAGCCGGTGTTGACTTTTTGGGAGTTTTAAATCCTGAGCTGCGGCCACAGGCCGTCCACTTACCCCTACCCTTATGTAAAATTACTGTGGCTAGCAAACTAGGTGTTGGATATATTATAGACTGATCAGCGGCTGAAGGCCGCCACGGTAACGGTATTGGAATTTTTGGGAGTAAATTTTGAGCTGCTTCTGTTGTCAATAACAAAATATTGTTATGGGGACTATGTCCGTTTTTTCCTGGGGATTATGTCCAAAATACTTGTGGACATAATCCCCATTGAAAGAATGGGGATTATGTCCGCAAGTTATCGTGAATGGGGATTATGTCCGTGGGGATTATGTCACGTCACCTTAAGATTCATCACATGAATATCTTCACATTCATAGAATTTTTTATTTTATTTTCTTGCAGTACTATCGAAAGAAAACCAATAATTTACTAACACATACAACCGCACCAGATGAATTACCTTGTCGCATAGGAGCTTTGTATATTAGCATCATATAGTAGTCACAATGCGAGTTAGTCTCATCAAGCTTAATAGATTCGCCAGTGTTGAAACACTGCTGTAGAACATAAAGCAATTCAGTCACGGTCGTACGTACAACTTGCGCCAATTTCCGCGCGCACAGTTCACTACGGATTTCTCTTTACTTTTATTCTTCCCTTTTTGGTTCAATTTTAGTGACGAAGTCTTTGGCCTCCATATACATGCATACATATGTAAATGTTTTCGTCTAGATGTGTGTAACACTAATGCATTTGTAATGTGGCTTTAATAAATTAAGGAACGTTTTGAAAACTATCAAACTTCAATTGAAAATAGAAATTGAAGAAAGTTTTTCCATCTTGCTGTCCTTTAGAAGTTATCTAATCTCTATCTCCCACAAGACATAGACCCTTAATAGACATCTTTTAGGAGCTATCTACTAAAGCCTTAACGATTGCCCTTTACTAAGTATCACATTCAATTAGAAGTAAAATCTCAACTAATCTTTAGGATTTTTTTTTTTTTTTTTTTTAGGAAAACTCCCACCAAATCCTATAGCAAATTTTCAATAACTTCATTATACAAGTTTTTCTATTTTGCCAAAAGTCTGCAAAAAGCAACAATTCACTTACAAAGTTGCGCGTGTTGGATGTCTATGCAGTGGAAGATTTTCTTGAATTTGGACTAAAAATAAACAACCAACAGGATTATGCTCGTGCAACATTAACAGGCGGCTATTAAAATTTGCCATCCATCCAAATTTTTGAGTAAGGTAGGTGTTTATTTGTGTGTATGTAAGTATGTGGTAGGTCGACCATTAAATTTAATTTTAGCATCTGAAACATTTTTTGACGTTGCCAAAAACTTAATAACATAAAAATGTAATAAACTCAACTGTGACGACACTAAAATTACGCATACACGTGACATTATGTATTTTGCAACAAGGATATGCTCATACATATTATAACCACAAAATTTGCTTACATACTTAGCGTAGATAGGCCTATTGTCTGCTATAGAAAAAGGGATTTACGTTTATTATAGGGCAAAAAAAAATAAGCCTAAAATAGCATGTTATTTTTAAAAGCGGCAATGTTTCTGCTGCAATTAAAGGAATACAGGGTATGTTAGTTATATAAGGATGTGTGCTGTAGTAGATATATTTGTAGCGCAGTAGTTCAATATAAAATTACTTTTTTTGCTTCCCACGTGCCTTTTAAAATAATTTTCGCCCAATAGATCAAACCTTCTGGACTTTTCGCGCAAGGTCTTTTAAGCAATATTAAATAAGTACCATTATTTGTGCGAAATTAAGCTACCAAAGGAGAAAAATAGCGCTTCGAAACGCTTTCTGAAATATACTTCTTTTTCAGCCCGAAGCGCTTCCGCTCTGTAATACGCATTCTTTTCTTTTAACACTGCATGTTCTAGTGTGTAAGCATTCTCAAACTTACCGCAGGAAAAATGCCTTTTGAAACTTTTATTTGTATAGCGGCGCAAGCGTTCTCTCAACTTAACAAAAAAAACGAACTAACCGCACTGGGATCCGTCTGTATCATAGACAAAAAAACATCCCAAGCGGAAAAATTTTAAGCGTTTTTTAACCAAGTACTTTTGAACTTAGAAGGACTTAGAAAAGGTTTAAGTAATACTTTTAGTAAACATTCGGGTATCAAATTCTGTTTCGAGAGACGTTTTTGGTTTCAATATTTGAGAAGTATTTTGAAAAAGAGAGAAAGAGAACAAAATACAATTAAAAAGAAAACAAAAATGTGTTTTGTGTACAAATTTTACACACACGTTACATAAGTTTGACATGGACCCGGGTTCGATCCCCAGCGTGAGTGATTTTTTTTTTGTAATTTTTTCTATTTTTTTTTTTATACAATTTTTTTGTTTTAACTTTTTTTTCTCTTTTTTATTTTCCTTTCTTTAGTTTATTTGCTTTTGTTTAATTGAACTGAATTTGAATACACAATGATTTTTTTGTAATACGGTAGAGGCATTCGAATATGAAATTCTGTTCTTCATCATATGGGACAATGGTCTGAAGTTCTAACGAGTTTTTAATTGTAAGTAAAAATAATATGTTTCTATCCATCAAACTGGCGGTTCTAAGTACGAATCCTACTGCGGTCAATTCATTTATTTTTTTTTTTTATTTAAAAAGAAATATTACCGCCGCATTACAAATAAGCGCTTCAAAAGCCATTTTTCCGAAATGCTGCGGTAAGCTTCAGAGCGCTTACATCCTAGGGCGTGCGATATTAAAAAAAAAAAGAATAGTTCTAACAGAGCGGAAGCGCTTTTTTTTTGATGTTTTATATTATATTCTCTTCCACTCTCTTCCAAAAATATTACTCATCTAAACAGCTCGATTAAATTGTTCTTGTTACTGTCTTTCATTTTCCCAATGTAGGTATATGGGCATATCCGAAATTAAACTCCTCTTATATGACCCAGGTTTTAAGAAAATTTTTTTCTTTCATGTTTAGTAACCAAATGTGGTGGAATATATTCCTAGACGTATAAAATGAAATTCCAAATAGGTGAATAAAACAATTTCAACCCGAGAGGGAGTCAAGAGGTCATTTTATCTAAAAATTTTGGGAAGATCGAGATTTCCGATAATATACGGGAGAGCACATATTTCAGAAGTAGTAAATATGTTACGGGGCACCTTTCCAAATATTCTGGAGTAAAATTCAGAAAAATTTTATATGATTTGTGGCGACAGAATGGGTTAAAAAGTCTAAATCACTCATTACGGCCACATAACAGGTTCTAAAATACTGAAAAAATTCAAGCAAGTTCCTTGATAAAAAATAAATTGATTTTGTTTATGATATTTTTTAAATTTTAGCGCTCCTACCGAGTAAAAAACGCAAAATTTTTTGTATAAAATGTGATTATAGCCTATATGCAATCGAGCACACCATAGCGACACATAAGGCAAGATAGCGGGATATCTATCAAATGTTCCGGAGTAATATTCAGAAAAATCGTAAGTGGATCGTGGTGGCAGAATGGGTTAAAATGTCAAAATCGCTCTTTGAGCCCACATAACAGGTCTTAAAATTCTGAAAAAAATCAAGCCGAGAGTGTTCATCTTTTATGGTTATTTCCACACATTAATGCAAACATTAAAAATTACACGCGTTTTTTGCCAACTTGTGTATGTAGGCAGATAATATGTATTAAGTTCATACAAACAAACATATGAACACGTGTGATGGTGACTTTCAGTCTACTAACTGTGTGCGTCATTTAGGGATTTTATGTGGTCAGGAAAAAAGAAAAACCATAATTCAAATTATTAACATTTTTATTAAACATAACTTTATATTGATACTTTTTAATGGGGAAAAAAAATAAATATGAGAGTGCATTGGTGTTAAGTGATTTTTATATCGCGAACATGTTCTATCCACTTGGATACAATAAAATGACCATCATCAAGCACAAGCAACTTTTTTTCAAATCTGACCATTAAGTGGGCACTTGTTGAGAGCAGTAAAAAATTTTTATAAGTATTTTTTTTTTTTTTTATGAACCACTTTATATTGCAGCTTTTTATTGTTCGCGGTGGTTTTTCCTCCCTACAATATTGGGTCAAGGGTTGAAGGTTTTTTGCATTGAAATTGCAACACTCTTTGGAAGTGCTGTTTTTTATGCAAATATGTTTAATTTGTGTAGATCTTACGAAAGAATTTTTTGTTTGAAGTCACATTGCAGCTCACAAAAAAGTCAAGTAGTGATATTAAGGTGAGTGGGCGCTTTTTGACCCTACTGATAATTATATATAGTATGTGACAGTCTAGCACAATTTTTCTGAAAAAGTAACCGTGAGCGCGATACATGCGAAAAACTGAATTTTGCAACCTTTGGCCTGGCCTTGAATAACTTTTAATGCGAACACGATTGCATAAATGAAGATTTTTTAGGAGAAAAAATTTCACTTGGATTTTTTTCCAAAAAAATCCGAACTATTTTTTTTTTTTTTTTTTTCATTTCTAACTATAGAAAGCTTTTAAGTAGACGAACATTTTAGGACCTCAAATTGTAGCTGATCGTCTTTGCAAAATATCGATATGTTTTGCGATTCTGAATTCGAATCTAAGTTGTATGGGTTTTGAGATATCCAAACTTAAAAAAGCAAAAAATACCGTTTCTTTTCTATTTTTAAAAGCTATATAACTTTAAAACAAATGACTTATTCGTAAAATTCGATAAGACAATTGAAAGCTCTAGTCGTTTTCTTTAGAACCTTATTCAAATTATGTTGATAACTTTTGTTTTTTCGGAAAAATCCTAGCCTAAAAAGTGCAAAAACACTTTTTTCGATATTTCAATCTACGATCTTTCGAAGAAAGATAAATTTGTCGACATATGTAGCTTAAATAAGGTTTTATAGATAAAGCTTAGAGCTGTATCGAATTTTACGGATATACTGTGAAAACACAAATCGGATATATGATATATTATAGACTGATCAGCGGCTGAAGGCCGCCGCGGAAACGGTATTGGAATTTTAGGGAGTTGTAAATCCTGAGCTGCGGCTGTTGTCAATAACAAAATATCGTTATGGGGACTATGTCCGTTTTTTTCTGAGGATTATGTCCGCAAGTGTTTTAGAAATGGGGACTATGTCCGAATTATTGGCGGACTATGTCACGGCACCGCGTGGGCTCTCAAAAACATACAAGGACAGGTAAGCAGAGGACAACAGGGAGGCAGCGGTGGCGCGACACTCTTGAATCCTGACTTCTAGACGGAAACACAGACCGGTGACGCAAGCACGACAAGTTCATGGAGAAGTCGTAGTGGAAGGACTCCTGGTTCGGTTGACTCTGATATTCACATTTACCCATCTTGTCATCATCCATACATATCTCACAGCTTAATATATTTTAAGAGTGCTTTTCAGGAGGAATAACATCAGTGAAATAAAAACCAGTGTAATAAAACCAGTAAAAATTGTGAAAAGTGTTTCTTTCCTTGGCGGGGAATAAATTTTGTATACGAACCATGGCCACCAACGGCTAAACCCCGGCTAACGGCAAAAAGGTTCGCTACAATACCTGTACATTCTTTCTAGTTATATAGCTTCAAAACAGCAACAAAAAAAAACGGAAGTTTTTGCCTTTTTTGGTTGAGATATATCAAAAACCATATGAGACAAAGCAATTCGAAGGTCTGATTCACATTCAGGTTGAAATCTATGTAAGGAATCATCGAGAAATAAAGAATAAGAGGATTTTACACGAAGATTCAAATATAAGTTATTTAGCTAATTATTCAGATAGTAAGTTATTATTGAAAGAGCTTATCCATTGGAACCATATTGAGCAATCCAATATATTTTCTATGACAATAAGTGTTAAAAATTCCATTTTTTATCTCTAAAGAAATAGTATGTAGTGTATAGTTTTCTGACCTACACTCACATTACTATGTACATGTTGTTTTACTCAGCTTGTTGCTTGATTTCCCAACCTTTATTTGCCGCATTCAGATTTCAACAAATCATCTTTGTATCCTTCGGTGCATCTTTACAAGCGCGCGCCGTTAATCTTATGTTGGCCTAAATCTTTTGAAAGTGGCGCCATTGTTTTTGTCTATCAAATTTATGCTGCTGCTATTTTATTCATGCATTTTTGCTTTGCTTTCTCTCACTTAAAAAATGTTCTACTTTATACTTTTATGCATGTTCTTATTTAATTAGCACAAGGATTTTATTTATATTTTTATTTTATTTCAAAACGAATAACTTAACTACTTAACAGTTTTGTTGGAGAGGTGAATCCTATTATGAAGACTTAATTTAGACAAAGGTTGTTTTGATGCAACATTCTGTAGAAAAACTCTTTTTGCTCCAAATAACAATAGCAATACATTTTCAATATCATTATATCGTCACGAATAGTCGAATAGTCAAATACATCGAAAAAAATTCTCATATTATTTTCAAATTTTTTCAAACCTTTTCAAAATTTTTCAAACTTTTGAAATGTTTGAGAAAACTTTGAAAAAGTTTGAAAATTTGAAAAAAAAAATTTTCAACGACTATAGAAAATTCTGTCTCTACCAAGATGTACTATGAAGGGGAAATTCTGCCTGGAGCACCTCCTAACAAGATGTACTAGGATGGATGGCGAACATTCTGCTTGGAGCCTCTGCCTGGAGTGCCCTCGAATGCACGAATCTACCATATTAAGGAACCAACTGTCAGCACTAGGATTTGATAAACAGGTATAAAATCTATATAACTATGTTTTAAATTTAGTGTCAATTACTCGAGTGGAGAAATCTAAAAAAGGGTAAGAGGAATAACAAACAATATCGAAAAAATGCTCATAAAAATGTCAAAACTATCGCAAAACATTTCAAAAGTAGAAAATTACTCAAAAAAACTATGAGAAAACTCGAAAAATAACGAAAATTAACGAAAAACCAAAAAGTATCAAATGATAACGAAAGACGTTGCAAATCTATATACTAATATGCAAGACATAAATTTGTCCATCTTTTTTTACTATGTTAGAAATGGAGCACGACTTTAAATTATACACCATTAGAAAGGTATTTCTATGTAGATGTGCACAAAGTTAAAATAATGTTAGTATTTTGACTTTAAGCCAGGAAAAATTATATGCAAACTTTTCAATATAAACAGCAACAAAATAGCTTAGCACTGTTTATATTTAGCTTGAATTATATCATATAAATGAGTTTTTCTATTTCGTATCGAATAGCAAAAAAAGTACTAAAGGTGTCAAAAAGTACCAAATAGCAAAAAGTACTAAAAGTGTCAAAAAAGTACCAACCCAGTGTGCCAAACGGACTCGTTTCGGATCCGTAACGGGTTCATATTTTCGTTCTTTTTATCCGTTACGGAATCCGTTACGTATCCGTTACTGATCCGTTTGCGGGAAGGATTCCTAAAAAAAAACGAATCGTTTTTTCTTCTTTTATGGATCCGTTTCGAACCTGTAACGTACATCAAAAACGAATTCAAAACGGATTCGCTTTTAATAATGTTAATGCTTCTTATAAAAAAAAAAATAAAACAGGGTGAAGCGCTTATTTTTAATTAAAAAAAAAAACAAAATAACAAAAAAAAAAAAAAATTACTAGCCGCCCGGCCGGGAGTCGAACTCAGGCTCCCGGGGTATTACTCTTTCATACACGAGACGTTAGACAACTAGGCTATTGGCCGATATGATGTTTACTTAACTGATGTAGACTTATTTGATGTTGAGATTTAAAGTTTGTATATTAAACAAATTTCTGTTGTTTTTTTATAAGTATTCTGTGTTGTTTTTCTTCCCTTCTTTTGATAAAAAATGTTATACAGTCGACGTCCAATAATACGAATTATATAATGTCAGGCCTATTCGTAAAATCGAAAAATTCGTATTACACTGTGCAACAAATTTTGGGTCACTAAATCTTTCCCGAATGAAACCAACGGGAAATGAAAATAGACTATCAGTAGGCAAAAACCCCCAAAGGGTTTTTAAAAGTTAGCTCGTATTGTTAAGTTCTAGCCTTTCAAAGTTGGGATGTTTTGGGACAAATTTTCCCATATATATTTTACATGTGGTACAAACCATGTATAAACGATCAAGAAATTTGTTCATGGCATCCGATTTGGCTATAAATTGGCATAAGCAATAGCTGCATAGTGGAAAAAATTACTACCAAATATTTTTTCAAAATTTAAAAAAATGGCGGAGATATGGGACTTTGAAATTTTTAGGTTAGTTTTTTTTGAGAAGCTATAACTTCGGTTGCATTTATCCAATTTTCAATTTTATGGTGTTAAATGATTTGTCTTAAAACAGACTTTAAAATAAAAACTAGCAAACATTTTTTTTTTCTTTTTATATATAGTTTACACTGAAAAAAAAAATTTAAATTGAGTTTCCCAAAATACGTCCTTTTTAATATTTTTTATTTTTCTTGTAAAAAAAGCTACGAGTGTAACTTACCAGTCCTCCAAAAATTGGAGTGGGCCTGCCAGTGGTTCTCCAGAAAAACAACAAAATGTAGCATCTTCCCCAATTTTTCAGTACATTTTTTAATTTAAAATTTTTATTAAAAAAAATTTTCAAATGCTGAAAATAGTTTATTGACTGTTTTTTTGCTTGTATAGTACTAATATAAGTACCAACGCACTTTTTTCAAATTCAAATTAACGTTTAATTAAAAATTTCAAATTCAAAAAAATTGTACTGAAAAATTGCGGCAAAAGCTACATTTTATTGTTTTTCTGGAGAACCACTGGGAGGCCCACTCCAATTTTTGGAGGACTGGTAAGTTACACTTGTAGCTTTTTTTACAAGAAAAATAAAAAATATTAAAAAGGACGTATTTTGGGAAACTCAATTTAATTTTTTTTTTTCAGTGTAAACTATATATAAAAAGAAAAAAAAAATGTTTGCTAGTTTTTATTTTAAAGTCTGTTTTAAGACAAATCATTTAACACCATAAAATTGAAAATTGGATAAATGCAACCGAAGTTATAGCTTCTCAAAAAAAACTAACCTAAAAATTTCAAAGTCCCATATCTCCGCCATTTTTTTAAATTTTGAAAAAATATTTGGTAGTAATTTTTTCCACTATGCAACTATTGCTTATACCAATTTATAGCCAAATCGGATGCCATAAAAAAAATCTTGATCGTTTTGAAATGGTTTGTACCATGTAGTAAATCAATATAAAAATTAAACAATTTGTATTAAATATTTATGGCCTTAGATATTTAAATCTATTAATTTTAATAGTTTTTGGGATTTTAATTTCTTTTTTGTTCTATCTTTTCCAGTTTTTATGAGCGTTTTGTTTGCTATTTTCTCTAAAAATCGTGTATTTTTAACTATATATTTTTTATTATACATATTAAATTACAAAGCTTTGCAGATGATTTTTAGGTAATAACAAGGCTTTTTATACATGTTTCATTAAATCAATTCTAATGAATGGTTTCATTCCCCAATGAAATTTTTAATTAGGTTTGTGATTTTTTTCATTAATTTAAGCCCAATCGTTATGAAAGTATTAATAAATAAAATTCATTATTTGTGTGAAAATTTTTCCGGAAACTACTATGGGCCACTGCTTGTATCTTGATTGGACAAAGGGGCGTAACACCTCCCACATAAAAGTACTTTTTCAAACAAGTACTTTTTCAAAGTAAGCCCTTTTTTCAAAAAATCAAAAAATGTACTTTTTTTTAAAAAAAGTATATTTTTCAATAAAAATCGTTTTGCAGTAGAAAACATTAATTTTCAATTCCCTGTCGAAAAGGGGTCGTGTCCGCCAAAAAGTTTTACCCCTGGCATATCCAGCGTTGAAATCTTAATCAATGTTAAATTTTCATTATATTTGTTTCAAAATTTTTATTCAGTTTAACAAAAAAATTCAATAATTTTAGAACAAAAAATGTAAATAAAAAAAATCACTAAAACTTTTAGCATATTAACCTCGAAATAAAATTTTTTTCATTGATTTAATGATTTTTTAATGAAACTATGAATGAAAATATTTAAAAAATTAAAAATATAAATGAGTTTTTGTTCAGTTAATTTACATTTTCATTAAATCAATGAGTTCTATACGATCTATTAGTGCTTTGAAGAAAAATTATATCAGTCTATGAAGGAGGTTAAGCAACGTTTTGAAATAAAGTTCTCAAAATAATTGTGTGGTAAAAAAAAATTTGTGGTGAAATAAAAATATTTGTGGTGAATAAAATGTTTGAGGTGAAATAAAAATTTCAGGCGATTTACAAATATTATTCAATTACAGCCGTCTGCTGAAAGATTTTGTAAATCAGTGGGCCCTTTAACAAAGGTGTATTCAATATTTGTCCAACAGTAAGTTCAAACTTGGTGATATCGCTTAACTATGTTCGGCAATAATGTTCATAAGAATACGATAAATAAGTTTTGTGAACATATTATGCCAAAAAAATATTTCCTTTCTAGACGTTTTTTAAAAAACACTTAAAAAAATTAATTTTTTCAAACTTTTTTCAGCATAACTTGCAGGGACACGTTTTTTTTCGCTAACAACATATAACAATATTGTAGTCACTGTAAATCTGAACAACTTTTGTGAATATACCAATACAATCTGATTGTGTCTAAGCACTCTAAATAGCTCATATAGACCACTATAACGCACAAAATGGTCAAAAACACGCTAACTTCAAGAGGCTATAAAAATTGAATAAGAGCTAACTTCGGAAAACCCTTTGAGGGTTTTGATATACTAATGGTCTACTTTCATTTCCCGTTGGACTCATTCGGGAAATTTTTTCTTGTTGCACAGTGTTATCGGAACGAAATTTTGTTCCGTTTTTCTTTTATATTGAGACATATCGTCGGTTTAAAGATAAAACTTATTAACAAGAATATTTTATTTGAGAGAAAACAAAGTTTACTGAAAAGATTGTAAGATAAATAGGAAATTTATGAATTTTTCTTCTGAGAAACATGGTAAAAAAACGGAAAATACAATATTTTCATAAAAATAAAAAAAAATTTGATAGTAAAAAAATATGTAGTGTCGTATGTTAAGCTCAATTTAAAAAAAAAAAAAAAACAATGAGTTTTGCCACTAAAAGAAGAAATTTGAAGTAAAACACGCCAATTCTACCAGTTAAAAAAGCATGATGTGACCGATTTGGCTAAAATTTGGCATTGTTGTATTACCGATGCCTGGCATTATATTTAGGCGAGGATATTGCTCCCGTATTATTTTTTTGTTAAAATAGAGGGCCGCGATATTGGCGATTTTTTTAAGAAAGAAAAACTGCTTATTAAAAATGCAAACTTTTTTTTAGATTTTTCGTCCATTTCATGATTTTTCAACAATTTCTCTAAGTCCAAATATTAAGAAAAAAGCATTTCAAAACGTTCTAAAAATTCTAAAAAAATTCTCACGTATTCTATCATCCATTCAAAGCATTTAATGCTTAGCAAAAAAAGCAAAGCCTACTATGAAAAAAATCTCATTCGTATTATCGAACCGTAAAATTTACTGTTGTTCGTATTATAGAATCACATGTGGAAGAAATATTGCATTCGTATTATTGGACATTCGTAATACGGAGCATTCGTATTGCTGGACGTCGACTGTATACTCAAATTTGGAATCAAAAACATTTTTTCAAACAGAGTTTGAAAAGTTTACAAAAAATCATACGCAATAAAATAAAAAATAAAAAAAAAAAAAAAAACAAATCAAAAATATTTTTTTTATCATAAAAATTAAATAAAGCAAATCCGTTTTGAGTTCGTATTTGAAGTATTTACGGAATCGAAACGGATTTGCCCAGGTTCGAATCCTACCAGAGGTGGATGTTTACCCTTTATTTTTCTTCTTTTTTTTCTTTTTATTATTCTTTAATTGCTAATAGGCGCATCAAAACGGTTTTTTTCTGTAAAAATACAGCATTAACATATTTAAAAGCAAATCCGTTTTGAATTCGTTTTTACATAAGTTTCGGATTCGAAACGGGCCCGCACTGCGGAATTTAATTTTTTTTTATTTGCTAATAAGCGCTTCAAAATGTTTTTTTTTTTTTTATCTAAACAAACCCAGTGTGCCAAACGGACTCGTTTCGGATCCGTAACGGGTTCATATTTTCGTTCTTTTTATCCGTTACGGAATCCGTTACGTATCCGTTACTGATCCGTTTGCGGGAAGGATTCCTAAAAAAAAAACGAATCGTTTTTTCTTCTTTTATGGATCCGTTTCGAACCTGTAACGTACATCAAAAACGAATTCAAAACGGATTCGCTTTTAATAATGTTAATGCTGCTTATAAAAAAAAAGAAAACAGGGTGAAGCGCTTATTTTTAATTAAAAAAAAACCAAATAACAAAAAAAAAAAAATAAAAATTACTAGCCCGGCCGGGAGTCGAACTCAGGCTCCCGGGGTATTACTCTTTCATACACGAGACGTTAGACAACTAGGCTATTGACCGATATGATGTTTACTTAACTGATGTAGACTTATTTGATGTTGAGATTTAAAGTTTGTATATTAAACAAATTTCTGTTGTTTTTTTATAAGTATTCTGTGTTGTTTTTCTTCCCTTCTTTTGATAAAAAATGTTATATACTCAAATTTGGAATCAAAAACATTTTTTCAAACAGAGTTTGAAAAGTTTACAAAAAATCATACGCAATAAAATAAAAATAAAAAAAAACAAATCAAAAATATTTTTTTTATCATAAAAATTAATTAAAGCAAATCCGTTTTCAGTTCGTATTTGAAGTATTTACGGAATCGAAACGGATTTGCCCAGGTTCGAATCCTACCAGAGGTGGATTTTTACCCTTTATTTTTCTTCCTTTTTTTTCTTTTTATTATTTTTTAATTGCTAATAGGCGCATCAAAACGGTTTTTTTCTGTAAATAAACAGCATTAACATATTTAAAAGCAAATCCGTTTTGAATTCGTTTTTACATAAGTTTCGGATTCGAAACGGGCCCGCACTGCGGAATTTAATTTTTTTTTATTCGCTAATAAGCGCTTCAAAATGTTTTTTTTTTTTATCTAAACAAAGCGTTTTGAATTCGTTTTTGATGTACGTTACGGGTTCGAAATGGATCCGTTACCGCGGATTACGTTTTTTATACCTTTATGAACTCGTAATGGATTCGAAACGGATCCTCATCCGTTTTTGTGCACATTGGGAAGCGTTTTGAATTCGTTTTTGATGTACGTTACGGGTTCGAAATGGATCCGTTACCGCGGATTACGTTTTTTATACCTTTATGAACTCGTAATGGATTCGAAACGGATCCTCATCTGTTTTTGTGCACATTGGGAAATATCAAAAAAGTACTAAAAGGGTCAAAAGGGTACCAAAAAGCCAAAAAAGTACTAAAGGTGTCAAAAAAGTACCAAATAGCAAAAAAGTACTTAAAGTGTCAAAAAAGTACCAAAATTATCTAATACATTTGTGGTCGAATTTTGAGAACTTCGCGATTCTAGTACTTAGTAAAGTATGGAAAAAAGTCATTCAAATAGTATCGAATAATATAAAAAAATGTCAAAAACATCGAATGGTGTCAAAAAATTTAAAAATCACTGAAAATAGTTTAAAGGAAAAACACATGAAAAAATCGAAAACTAATGAAAAGCAATGAAAAATATCGAAAAGTAAGTCAGCAGTCAGATTTATCTCGTAGCATCTAAACATACTATATTAAATTTCAAAAATACCTACATTTATTATTATATGTTTTGTTGTTACATTTATACCCAAAACCATTGTATTGCGGGTATTTAACAAACTGTGCCATATGTCCTGAAGACAACAAGCTGCAAAAAATATCATATATAACAAAATAATAAAATGAAAATTTCAAATATTTTGTAAACATTTCTTTAGAATTGAATATTCATAATGTAAGGATTTATGTACAGAAAACAGGATCAAGAAAATTTTTTAAACAGTTCATTGAACTCTCTATTATCCTTCAAGGTTATGAGGTTAAAATCGCAATTAATTTGCTAATGATGTACATATGTACGTTTGTAGATTATTTATTATGTATTATAAAGTATTATTACCGAGCATTGAATAATTACATTACATTAACAGCAACAGCAACAACAACAAAACAACATTAAAAATAGAACAACAACACTTGTTGCTTCAACGGCCTATCCACTTTTTCTCTGGTTCAGCAATTGCGTCCTCATTATCATTACAGCGCGAACATTAAACACATTTTCCAAGTCACAGCAAAAAGCGTTAACGTGGGCTAATGACCTCGGGGGAAGATAAATAATAAAGAATAAAAAAAAAAATTAATTATTAATTTGTTTTTTCATTAAATTTGAGAAAAATACGAAATTTTTTTCTACCCGAATATTTTTTCGCAGGAAAACACAAAGATTTATCGCATAAAAAGGCGGCAATTTGATGTCAAAGTGGTCTAGAAGTTAATGTAGCGTATGGAAATGTAATTTGAAGCCGTATTACATACCTACGTATCAGTTCATGAAGTTTCTCTGTATGTTATAGCTATGTAATTTACTTCTGAAGTAGTTTGTAGAAATCTTCCTTCAAGTCATAAGATACAAAGGACGAGTATTAGTTACATACACGCAGTATGTGATAAACATACATATATTAATTAGAAAAGATGTTACATCAACTGTTAATATTATAGCTAATTGATTTGAGTGTGGCTAAATTCTATCTTAAATGAAATTAAGTCAGCTGAATGAACAGAATCTAGTTTTTTTAATCGCTCGATATATATTTTGACCTTGATTCTGGCCGTCAAACTCTTTGGAATACCTCCTACTTCTACTTCAGTTTTGCTTCCTTTCAGGAGAGCAGAAAAAACTGGTGTTCTTCACACACGGTGCAGTGTACCACGGACGGCGCAACCTTCCATCAGCATAATTCCAATAGTTGGTTTCCATTTTAAAAATCATGCGATCAGACACAATTCCTTCCAATGGTAGGGAAATGAGGACTATATTGTCATGGTCATGGCACCTGGTTGAGAATGCAACTCCACACCGAGCCTCCAAACTCTTCCTTCGATTTAGGCCCGAACCACAGCCACCACGAAACTCCCCGAAGAGCCATCCCAAAAGTCAGTTGGAATATCCAGCAAACCGGTTACTCAAAAAGTCTACTGACTCCAATGGTACCAGAATAATCTCTGTTCAGATTTCTTAGCAATACGCTACTGTAAGTATGATTCTGATCGCCTGGTACTAATCATCCATATCAATTTATCATGGATTGTATGAACACATTTCTTGGTGCATACCTCCCTTCAAGAAAACTCAAGACTTTCTTGGAAGAAATAGTCCTACCCAAGGTTGCTATGGCCACTTTATCATGTACGACTCGACTTACTATGGGTTGTGGGAACACGTTACCTAGTGCGGATTTCTCAGGAAAACCCTCTAAGTCCTGTCTTGGATTGCTTTTTAGCACTTTGCTATATGCGTAACGTGACAATTGGAATTAAAGGTCTGGGCCGGCACACCATCACCCCATGCTTCATCATCTTTCAAAAACATGGGTGGAGAGGTATTCGATCCCCCACCACCCCATGCTTCACCATATTTTACCTCCATTGCGACCATTCTGTCAACAACTTTGACATCCCTTATAATCGACCGTGCACAACACAAGGTTAGAAAGGCTTTACCAGACCTACTATTGCCTCCCTTCTGAGTTGTAGAAGAGGCAATCTTGCCCATAACCCTACCTGCTAAAGAAAATGAGAGACTGTCAACTGACACTATCTTCAGCCGGGTTACTCCAACCCCCATCGATTGGTGTATAAAAAATTTTGAAAAATTTAACCAAAACTCTTAAGAGGGATCGGGAACATCAAAATTTCCAAAGTTATCAAAATTCGTCTTCGCCACTATTGCAGTAGTAAAGTTCTTTTTAAAAACTGGTCCAAAACTCTTAAGAAGGTTCAGAAGGACACTCCCTGACAGTTTCAAGAATTTTTCTTCAACCTCTCCCCATAGAATAGAGCAATAACAGTTTTTTGAAAAATGGGACCAAAACTCTTAAAAGGAGTAGGGGATACCCGTACAAAAAAAACAATTTACGTATTCAAAAGTTAAGTTTTTGCGTTGTTTTGCCTCTTCCGCAGAAAATCTACTTTTTGCCCTTCTACAATAGTGGAAAGCATTTAGAGCCAAGCTTTTTAAACAGAATTATTCGATATGAATAAAGAAGGTTTGAAGGGAATAAAAATTATCTTGTCCTTTCAAAAGAAGGTTCATTTTTATACATGCTTTTCCTTACTGGGTAGTATCGCTAAAATAACACCTATTATATCAAGCACGTGGAAAAGCACATAGTTATTTTTACTTTTTCTGCTGCTGCACTGAGTTGCAATGTGGACTCGGTGTAATTTTTTTATTTTTCAATTCGGTTGAGCTAAAATTATGTGAATAGCATCTTTTACAAACTGTTGATGAAAAACCGCATTGTTGTGTATGCAAATGAGCAGCGCAGCACAAAATTGTGTAGCAACTTTTGTGTCAAGGGACCAAGTGCGACCGTGTTGGTTGGTTTTAAAATTCCCATAGCTGTTGGTAACAAAATGTACCAAGTTAAATTGGATGGAAGTAGAAAGTTAAAAATATAACTGCGACATGGCATTGCGATCCATAAAACCACTCTAAAAAATTAATTTAAAATATGACACGTGGCTAAATGCTAAATTAAATTACAGCGTTGATACAGCAAAATAAGGAGGTGCATTGTGTAGCATATGGGGGCAAATATCTGCAAAAACATCTAATTTCACTTACGAATACGCAGTGGTCATCTTATTTTAGTACTTCATTATAATGCATAGAAAACTCAACAGTTTATTAAGTTATTGAATGGAAAAATATTGAGAAATACCTAAAATACACAAATTGGCAAATTTGAAAACTTTTGATATGTAATTCCAGTCAGCTTTTTATAAAGTCGTAAACGATCTTTTTGCCCCGTTTTACCAGCGAACTATTTAACCGAATTTCGAACTCAGGAAAAAAAATGTCCTCATGTCTTGCTATTAAGACATTTAAAAACAAGATCAAAATTTCCCATATAAATACAACAACAGCATACTATTGGGCTTTAACCAATATTTTGGATATTTTCCAATACTTTTGGACTTTTACCGATATATTGGATGTTTTCGATACTTTTGGACTTTAACCTATATTTTGGATGTTTTATGATGCTTTTGAACTTTTACCGATATTTTTGATGTTTTTCGAAACTTTTGGACTTTTACTGATATTTTGGATGTTTTTCAATATTTTTAACGATATTTTCAATGTTTTTCGATATTTTTGACTTTTACCGATATTTTCAATGTTTTTCGATATTTTCGACTTTTAACGATATTTTAGGTTTTTTCGATACTTTTGACTTTTACCGATATTTTGGATGTTTTTTGATACTTTTGGACTTACCGATTTTTGGATATTTTTCGATACTTTTGGACTTTTAACGATATTTTCAATGTTTTTCGATATTTTTGACTTTTACCGATATTTTGGGTGTTTTTCGATACTTTTGACTTTTACCGATATTTTCAATGTTTTTCGATATTTTTGACTTTTACCGATATTTTGGATGTTTTTCGATACTTTTGAACTTTTACCGATATTTTGGATGTTTTTCAATACTTTTGGACTTTTACCGATGTTTCGGAAGTTTTTCGATACTTTTGAACTTCAACCGATTTTTTCGTAACTTTTGGACTTTAAACGATATTTTTGATGTTTTACGATACTTTTAGCCTTCTACCGATTTCTTCGATTTATTTTCCAATTTTTCGACATTTTTGGACTGCCCATTAGTATGCTATCCTTTTTCGGTTTTTTCGATAACTGCTTGGTGGCCATATTTGGCAGTCAGAAGCGCTTTAAATCAAAGTTTTTAAAAAACTCTGTGAAGCCTGAACTGGTTCTTATGAAATCTGGTGTAGAGCCGTATTCAACCCTGAGGAAAAAAACTAAAAAACAATTTATACATGAGCGGTGTCATGACACATATCAGTAAACTAATCTTCATTCGAGAAGGATAATTTGAAATAGTAAATGTAAATGAGTTTGGAGATACACTAAGCCTTTTGCATCCAAAATGTTAGCTGCGAGTGTTGAGTTCTACTTACTTATATACAAAAAGGCACGCAAAACGTGTAAAAAAGTTAGGTGAATGACCAAAATTTGGCCACCGACGATACTACTTAGTTTCGAAAAATTTTAAAACTATGGAAAAATGTTGAAACCTCAATAATTTTAAAATATCCAAAAAATTTTGATCATTGTTGAGTAAGAGCCAGCGGCTGTCTGGTTTATATCATAGTATCGAGGCAGATTTTTTGTTGTAAAAATAACCCTTGGCAAGATATTTCCAAAAAAATAATATTTTCGACTAGGTACCAGGTACCACCTCTCAAAATTGGACTAGAACAATCGTTAATACCTACTATTGGAAAAACACACACAAAAAAATTCAGCCTTCATTTTATGACGTTGTCACTGGCTTTCCGTCTATTGTTGAAAAATAAAAGAAAAAATTCTAAATATTGTTTTAATTAAAATCAAGTATTCGGTTTTTAAAATTTCAACCTCTAGATTATGATGCTGTTTATACATTTTAAGTATTAAGTTTTTTCATTTTAAAATAATTTGATACACAGCAATTCAATATTCATTACACAAAATGTTCTTTACTTTTTACTTTTATGGGAAAACTCTTTTATGCTATAGTCAACTGCACTGCAATCAAACTGTTGCTAGTGCTTCATAAAATGTTCTTATTTCTAGTCGAACTTCCTTTGCGCTATATAACCTTCGTTTTCTGTATTTACACTTTCTATATTTCTAGCTCTTATTTCGTAATGCATCCTGCTACTTAACTGGTTTAACATTCAAATCATGCTGATCGAACAGAAAATAAAGGACATCAAAAGATTTTTCAATATTTTATCTGTCCCCTCTGACGAAATTGCGACTATAAACACAATTTGCCACTTACTACAATAAAAAAGATTTTTATTTCTAAAACTAAATAAATGCACTTAGAGAATAAAAATACAACATTTATTTATATCGTCAAAGCTCAAATGAAAGAAGTGAAAACAAAAAATGAAGTAAAAATGTCCTTGTGCCAATTTTAACACAAAATTTGCCGTATTTATATTCGTTGTAAGTAGTACGAGTACTGAAAATGGTATTTTGCGGTACATTTTAATGACGTCATAGCAATCTAAAGTGGTAACTGGAATTGTTGTTGTTTCGACATACACATACAAACATGTGTATATTATACACTCATGTACTAATGCAGTGGCATTAGAATGCGACCAAGTTGGTGTATCGCGGCACTGATGAAAAAGGCGACTATTTTGTTCGATGTTTTTGTTCATGAAGGATTTCTATTTTTAACCCAGTTTTAGTTTACTGAACTTTTGAACTCACACGTACACACACACTACTACTATTATATATTTCTAAAAATATTCAATATGGCGGCTTACTGCAGTTCTTCTCTGCAATTACTTATTGTGTGTGGTGGTGTATGTGCAGCGCAATGCAGCTCATTGCAGAGCTGCATACAGCATACAGTGAGTGTGCAGCTGCATTAGCATCATCGTCATCGTTATCCTTCACAGTCTGTTCAATGAGAAACTGCTGCACTGTAAGTGCAATGAACTCATCATGGGTGCAATGCGATGACTATACAAACACAGACGCATTTATATATGTATAGTTAAACTGTTTTAAAACTGCAAGGACATGGAAATGTGTTAGTGAGAGATACAGGAAGTTTTTTTCATTTTTGTTCACGCTCGCTGTACTCACTTTATTTTTTTGTATTTTTATTTTATATCAGCAGTGTTTCAAACAAACAAAATCACTGATTATTGAGGAGGCTTAAGCGACCCAAATTGCAGTCGTTTTCGGTGAAAACATTTAAGGATGTAAAAGGTTATCTCTGCAAATACTGTGTCATTTACGAATGTCACACAATAAGCCCAACCTAGATTTGTACATGAAAGAAAAAACGAAAATGGCAAGCGCTCTAGAGTAGATGATGGCTTTTGAAATGCCAATTATTTATATTATCTGTAAAGATATGAAATGAGTAGTGGCCATGAGCTGTGAAAAATTTGTTGGAGCAGTGAACCGTATATGCCTCAAATCAAAAAATTGAGAATTGAAACACGGAGAAAAAAAATAGTAAGTTCTACTTGATCCATAATATGCATAACCATACTTCCATACTTAATATTATAAATGCGAAAGTAAATCTGTCTGTCTGTTACCTTTTCACGCATAAGCCGCTGAACGGAATTAGATGCAATTTAGTATGGAGATAGTTTCAGAGCCTAGAAAAGACATTGGATATATTTTTAAAATCTTCCCTTAAGGGGTGAAAATGAGGGTAAAATTTTGTGCTAAAAATTATTGTTTTCGTGATATACTCAAAGGTTTCCAAAGGTTACGCGAAGGCTTCGTAGTAAAAACGAAGAATATCTAGGTGCACTAGAGCAAATAAATCTATTGTGAACTATCAACAAGCCTTTATCGATTGTTTTCTGGTAAGCCCAAATGTAAGCGAAGGTCAACCGAAAGCATTTTATTCAAAACGAAGAATATCTAGGTATAATAGAGGGAAAACAGCTATGACAAACTATCAACTAGCCTTAATTGATAGTTTTCCGGGAAACCCGCAGATTCCCGAAGGTCGCTTCATAATCAAAACGAAGAACATATAGCTCCAGTAGAGGAAATAAATCTATGGTGAACTATCAACTAGCATTTACTGCTAGTTTTCTGGTGAACCCAAAGGTTTGCAAAGTTCAGCCGAAGGCTTCATAGTCAAAACAAAGAAAGTCTAGATATTATAGAAGAAAAACAACTATGACGAACTATCAACCAGTTTTAACTGATAGTTTTCTAGGAGACGTGTAAGTTTCAGAAGAACACCCCAAGGCTTCATAGTTTAAAAGAAGAATACCTAGGTATATTAGAGGAATAACATCCATGGCGGAATACCAACAAACATTAATTGATAGTTTTCTGGGATCCCCGAAGGTCACGCGAAGGCTTCATAGTTAAAACGAAGAATATCTAGGCATATTAGAGGAAAAACATCTTTAATTGATAGTTTACTGGGACAACTGAAATATATTCCAATGACACTTTTGGAACTTTACGATTCTTTTGGCCTTTTACCAATATTTAAGATGTTTTTCGACACTTCAGGCCTTTTACTAATTTCCTCAATTCAATCCTTTTGGACTTTAAACTATATTTTAGATGTTTTACGATACTTTTGGACTTTTACTGATATTTTAGAAGTTTTTCGATATATTTGAACTTTTATCGACTTCTTCGATGTATTTCAATAATTTTCTATACTTTTAGGATTTTACCAATATATGTATTGGATATTTTTCGATACTTTTGAACTTTTGCCGATTGCTTCAATGTATTTCAATGCTTTTCCATACATTTCGACTTAAAGTTCTTTAGATATTTTTCGATACTTTTGGATTATAATCGACATTTAAGATGAGTTGCGATATTTTTGGACTTTTACCGATATTTCAGAGGTAACAATTTTATAGAATTAAATAAAATAAATATATAGGATCACTTGTTTTTGGAGGTGGAGCGAAATAACTCCCGTGGAAATAACTCCCGCGGGAGTTATTTCTTTTTTTTTGGGAATTAACTCCCGCGGGATGAAAATATCTCGAGTAAAAGATTATATTACAAACATTTTCCAAAAATTCAAATCTAAAAAAATTAATTTATTGACCTACATATGAACTGGAAAAGGTCGTTGGAAAAGGAAATCCAAGAATCGGGAAAATCGTGGCAAGAGATCAAAGTCATCGCAAGGGATCGTGACAAATGGAGAGATTTCATATTGGCCCTATGCTCCTCCTAGGAGTTAAAGGAGAATACATACATACATATGAACGAATATGAGTCCTTTTAACTCAAACATATTGTTCACTCAAATTTGGTATCATCCTGCATAAATCGTCACCTTAATACATAGAATAACTAAGATAACTCCAAAATTATCGTTTTTGGGATAAATGGCGTATGATGCTTATCTTGGTTTGGTGCACAATCTGTTTCAGTCAAAGTATTCTAAAGTGGCACCGTTGCGAAATTATAAAAAAAACAATAAAAATCTAAAATCAGTATGAATTCAAAGTTTCCAAAAATTTTAAAATTGGATTATCTCAAAACTAGAAAATTTGAGTTACCAAGTTGTAGTATTGAAGTGATGATATAAACTTATACATATATTCCTCTTACAAATATTTTGTTAATTGTTTGTTATCTTTTAATGCCAGAAAAGGCCTTATTAACAATAAAACCATTGTACCAGCACATATATTCGTACATTAAAACTTGGAGATAATTTACTATATACCAGCAGATGCTGAACTGGGAAAACTTTTAATGAGTTTTTGATAAGCAAATGAACTTTATTGTCATATTAAAAAGACAATTAATCCTTTGTCTTCGTATGAAGATATCATAATCGAGAACATCATTATTCATAAATTAATGCCAAATGTCTTCATCACATATTCAGCAAAAAAAAAAAAAAAAACACTCACAATACAAAGTTATAAATTTCATAAAAAAGTTATTTCAAATAAATTTACGCACGTGTAAATCAAATTTAAGCTAACGGAAATGTTATAAAATCGGTTTGGTTTGATTTCCATTTGCTCAAATGCTTAGCGTGTGTGTGGATTAGTTTCAGTTGTTTGTAGTGTAAGGATGCGAACAGAGTGTGAAAACTTGAATGTAAAATTCATAGTTTTTGCTTTTTCGCTTGCATTCATTACTTAGATCGAATTGCTGCTCTTTTGCCTTGAACTTTTTTAGGGCCTGATTGAGATAAGGACGTAGCTTAATATAAAAACAGGAAATAAATTGTCCTTTAACATGCTTTATTAAAAAATTTCTTGGGCTAAAAATATTGTTTATGCTGTCGAAGTTACGCTTTTTAATCAAAAACAAGGCATCTTACGAAAAAAGTGTATAAAGCAAAAAATGCTTAGAATCATCTAATAAATACGTGTGATTTTTATCAGATATGTTAGCCGCAGAATATGCATTTGTGAGGCGATTCGCTTTTATACAATATATACCCTACACGTCAAGGTATATTCACTTTGCCTTTCATCAGTGTCAAGTCCTGAGTCAGTATAACCATGTCCGTCTGTCTGTCTGTCGGTGGAAATACTTTTTACGAAAAAACTAAAAGAGATAATTCGATAAATTTTTTTTGGCTATTTTTATCAAGTAATTTAGCTTGAAAATTAGCGAAATCAGTTTACGCCCGGAAAAAAATGATCCGTAAAAATTGTTTTTCAAATAGCACAAGGTGATAATAATCTCGTCAAAAATTACGGTTTGTGCCAGTAATTCAATTACTTTACTGAATTCTCATGAAAAAGTAATGGCACGAAAGTAAAATATACGGCTTGAACTTTAAAAAGTACAGATACAAACAGTGAAAAGTATTAAATATAGAAGTAAAATTTTGTCGCATGAAAAAATGCCAGTGGGCTCTGCAATATTTGCTTAGAATACATTTCAATTACTACTGGTTGAGATTGTAAAAAATTTTATTGAAATATAATTTAAATAAAATAATAAGCTATAGAAATAAAAGTGCTACAGTAGATCAGTAGTTAGAGCGTCGTCTAGAGACACAAAGGTCTTAAGTTCGGCACCAATCAACATCATTTTTTTTTTATTTTTATATTTTTTAAAAAATTTACTGTGTGTAGTCAGTAAAAAATACGGTTTTTCTTTACGGGCGCACAGTAACTGAAAAAATCAGTAAAAATAACTGGGATTTTCAATGAATTTTTACGGTTTAGTTTTTTCCGTGTGGACACGCCCATCGCCCGTACGAAAAAATGCTTTAACACACAGAATTTTGAGAATTTTTTCTTAAATGGGAGTTGCCACGCCCCCGATTTTGTATTTTTTTAGTTTTTGCTCTAAGATTGCACTGATCCCGAGTATTTGTTGCTTTCTTCATTATTTTGTTTTCTATCAGCAAATAAAATTAAAACATGTACCAATGAATGCCTCGCTTATAATTTCCACTCTGTTTGGAGCCTAAAAGTTTTATTACATACATGTTGCCATGTGTGTATGTATAAGGTGTATGCATATGTGTGATATAATATTTTTTTTTTTTTTTTTTCGTAACAACCGCCATAAGCACAAACATTCTGGTTTTTTATGCATACAAATATATTTAAGAATAGAGTGAACCGAAAAAACAATAATAAGTTAACCCCATACACGACTGTCCTTTTATTGTAAGCACGGAAAATGGAGGGAATGCATTTTGAAAATTTTGCTTGTACGGGAGGTGCCAAGACATCTTGTCCGAAATCACATAGCTTTTGCTAAGATTTCACTGAGTGAAATTTAGTTGGATTACCTCAAAAAACGTTTTCAATATAGCATTTTGAAACTTTGCTTATACATATGGCAGGTGCCTCGCCCTCTCATATGATTTTGTCTAGTTTTTGCTCAGAGCTTGCACTTTTACTAGGTGTACAAATATGAAACCGGTAATTTTTATTTAAAAAAAAACACGTTTATTTTGCGAAAATGGTTCCAAGTTTAATCTTCAAAGTACTTCCCCTCGCTAGCTACACATTTTTCCCATCTTTCAGGCAATTTATGGATTCCTCGCCAAAAAAATTTTTCGTTTTTTGAGGCTATCCATTCATCGAGCCATTTTTGCACTTCCTCGTAAGAATTGAAGTGCGAATCGTTGAGTGCGTGTCCCATCGATGAAAACAAATAGTAATCGGACGGCGCCAGGTCCGGTGAGTACGGCGGGTGGGGCAGGGGCTCCCAGTTGTACGATTCTACCAAGTTTTTATTGACCGCTGCTCGATGTGGCGATGCGTTGTCATCTTGGAATACAATTTTGTCATGGCGAAGTTGAAATTCGGGCCTCTTCTGACGTATAGCACGGTTCAAAGCGATCAATTGTTGATGGTAGCATGCACCAGTAACTGTTTCACCTGGTTTTTTGTAGCTCATACCAAATAACACCACGCTGATCCCAGAAAATACACAGCATTGTCTTTCGGCCGAAGCGATTTGGTCTTGGCGTTGATTTGGGTCGTTGGCCGGGGCTCAAATATGATTTTTTTCGTTTGGGATTGTTGAAATAAATCCACTTTTCATCGCCAGTGATGATTCGATGCGATTCAAAAGCGTTTTTCTTTAAATGGAAACAGAAAATCAATGCTTCCCGCAAATGAGAGTTTTCAGGCACAAAATTCGACATCTTTACGAGCGGAAAAAATGCGTTGTTGTATGAAACTTGACAAATTGTGAACTGAATATTGTTGACAGATGACAGAATGAACAACTAAGACATTTGGTACGGTTCGGAAGCTCATACATATACGGCTATCGACCGCTAGATGTCATTACCGGCTTCATATTTGTAGCTTTTAATGTCTGAGTAAAATTAAGTTGGATTATCGCGAAAAACGCTTTCTGAGTACCATTATAAAGCTTTTGAGTATATGGGAGGTGCCACGCCCTCTTATTCGATTTCTTCTAGTTTTTGCCCCGAGCTTGTGCTTATTTTCTTTAGTATTTATGTGTGTTATGGTTGCATTGTCGCTAGAAATAGTGCTAAAGTTGCTTTTTGAATAATTTTTTTATATGGGTGGCAGGCTAGTCCATTGACCGATTTTGTTCATTTTCAATCCCGCGAGCTAACTTTGACAACGAAGATAGTGTACCAAACTTCATTGAATTGGCTTGCTTCGTTTTCTTGTGAGAAATATTTCCACAAACATGGCTCTACCGACTCAAGAGGTGACGCTTATCAAGAATATATACACTTTTCCATACCTGCCAAGCCCCCTTCTCTACATTACAAACGAAAGGACAAAGTGAATATACCCTGGGTGTAATGTATAAAAAGAGAAAAATTTCCAAACAAAATTTTTCAGCTATTTCTTACTAACTGTATCATTTAGTACTATACTTTGTCTTCAAAATGAGCTTCCAAGTGGCCTCTACGATTTTTTTCTACAAATTTATTAGCCTTATCATGTATGACGAACGAATAAAGTGACTAATTTTCACTCTTTAATATCAACTTATTAAAACTTTTTATTAAGGACTTACTATAACCTAAGCTTTCATTTTAGTTCAAAGAATAAAGTTTGTAAGCATGAACTTCAAATCATCTTTTAACTTGGAAGATATAAGCAGTTGAAAATCAGTAAAACGATTCGTTCGTCATACATGATAAGGCTATATGACTCATAGTATTTGTTTAATTTTCATAAAGTATTTATATTGACTACTGGCCTTTCATCTCAATTTTTTCGAAATATGCAGTTGGGTTCTCAGATTTTTATAAAAATTCAAATTCAAATTTTTTTTTTTTTTTTTCGTAAAACTAATAACGAGTGGTCTCCATGCTGAGCACTTTGAACAGCTCTGTGAATTTTTATAAAAATCTGGGAACCCAACTGCAAATTTCTAAAAAATTGAAATGATCATGGCCTACTATAATATAAAGTACCTGGAGACCGATCCCTGCTCGGTAGACAATCCGATCTTGTTATTTTAGTCGATGTTTCTTATTCATAGCTTCATTTTCATGCATTTAAAATGAAAAATTTACCTATGAGAATTCTAATAAGAAAAAACTCGGAAAGTGTCAAATCTGTATCGAAAACAATAAAAAAATATCAAAATTGATGGTTTTTGGTGAAATAGTAAAACATAGCAGCACTCCTGATACTAAATTTCAATAAAATTTAATAATTGGTCCTGGATATTATTTCGAGATATCCTTACCTGAAGTTTATGGCGTAGCTACATTTTTTTTTTTTTTTTTTTTGAATGGCATTAAAATTAACCTTCGGAATTTTCTAATAGGACTCTTACTTTCCGAGTTATGATACTTTGAAGAGAAGGTTTGTCAGCTCCCATACAAAGGACGAAATTGTATCCAGAAACCAATTTATGGCTAAAAAAAAAACCCTCAAAATGAGTTGAAATCTGTTGCAAGGTATGCAGTGTGTTTGTGTCAATAAGGAGAATGCCCTAAAATAAAAAAAAATGGGTTTGCCACACATTCCGAAATATTTCGTCTTTTGTATGAGGGCTGAAATATATTATCTTCATAGGATCATAGCTCGAAAAGTAAGAAAAGAAGAGTCTGGTTATTCGATGCTATTAATGAAAAAGAATTTCGCCTTTTCTTGAAGCTACGATGTAAGACTGAACACAGCGTTTTGTTCAATTTTAAGCAAGGATATTTCAAAATCCTGCAGATATAATGACAGTTCTACTGATGTGGATGGATTCAGCGTCAAAAAGTACATAAAAAGTTCATTCCACTTTTTTTTTTTTTTGTGCCAGAGTTATTAACCAAAATTTTTATTTTAATAAAAAAGTGGGCGTGGCAATTATTGAACAAAGTCCACTTTTCGTTATGCTTTAGATACTCATGATCCAGATGAGCATACCAAATTTCATCAAAATATGTTGTACCATTTGCGATAATGTGTTTAACTTGTATGGGTGGTTTCACGCGCGCCGGTGATATTTTGCCGATTTTTAGGTTGTAGGTGCCTAATAGCAAGTAGACTCCCTTCAGTTAAATTCAGAAAGATTACTTTAGTAGTTTTCTTTTTTTAGCACGTCATATTTTTGTGGGCGGTGCCACGCCTTTCAACGAATTTTCCCAATATAACGACATATCACATATTAATCCTTGTTGGCAGTGGTAACATCTCCTAAATTTTCATTAAAATTGTTGGAGTCTTTTTCGAGTAATATTGAATAAAAATTTTCAAGGATCAAAAAGTGGGCGTAGCACTGATTCGATCCCGCCCATTTTTCGTTTCTTATAAGGTATTATTAAGCAGTACCTACATACCAAATTTCATAAAAATACCTCGTAACATTTGCGAGAAATCACATTTAACGTATTTTGCTTATATGGTAGGTTCCATGCACAACGGCGATATTTTGCCCACTAGCAGATCAGAAATTTCTTTTAGCAAGTAGGCTCCCCACAGTTAATTTTAGAATGATTCCTTTATTAGTTTTCTTTTTAAACCGTATTATATTATTGTGGACGGTGCCAATATAACGGCATATCACATATTAATCCTTGTTTGCGGAGGTAACACGTCCTAAGTTTTCATCAAAATTGTTGGAGTCGTTTTCAAGTAATATTGAATCAAAATTTTCAAGGGTAAAAAAGTGGGCGTGGTACTTATTCGATTCCGCCCACTTTTCGTTTGTTTCAAGGTAATAGGAAGCAGTAATTGCTCCCCAAATTTCATTCAAATACTTTGAATGGTTTGCGAGTTAAAACCAAATCAAATTTAAAATTTATAGCGGTGCCACGCTTCCTGGTGAGTATTTAAAAAGTTCGAACCTTGCTCATTCTTCATTGTATGTTAATATCTAACATTATCCGAAGTTTCATTAAAATCGCTGTGGCCGTTTTCGAGAAAAAGTTTTGCCCGTTTCAAACATACATACAATGTACATAAGTACATACAATTTTATCTCGTATAAGAAGAGAAGATGTACAGTAAAATTTAAATTTAATAATTTTTTTTTGTCGCTCCACCCTAACAGATATTTACGAATAATTCAATTATGTTCTATATATATTTTTTTATTATCTTATGTGTGTGGGACAAACCTTTTCCGCACTACACGTGGTTTTGGTAACAACCAAATGTTAAAAAAATTAACTAATTAGTAATGGAAAATCTTCAAAAAATTTATGTATTTGGAAATTTGAGCAAAAATCAGCTTTAATTTATTACTTTATCTTTTTATAAATTTTTTTTTTTTATTTTTGTTTTTTTTTTTTTTTCTTACCTGCGTATTATCTGCTGCTGTTTGCTGCTGAGGCTTGACATTTGTAACTTTTAAAAATTTATCAATAACAACAACAACAACAACAACAACAGGATGTACACGAGTAGCACCGTTCAAAGGCATTGTGTATGAGCTGACTTAAGCTTACACACACATACACGTGCTTGCTGCTCCAGTGAAGCATACTTTTGGGGGATTTATAATTTATTTTTCTACTTTTGCATCATTTTTTGTTAACCAAAAGTCATGAGAAAATAAAATTATTTGACTGGAAAGGAAATAAAAATATTTAGGATTTAGGAAATATTTGCCTCACACCGGAAATAGCATTGTTAAATGCTTTTGGGGATACACGTGCCGTGACAGTGGTTTATTTTTATTTGTGTTTTTTTTTGTATTGCCATAATCATAATTTAATTGTATTAATTGTCATCAAGGCCTACAGCCTTATAAAAGTTACCTTTTTTGAGAAATTTTATAAGTTCGGATTTAAGGAAAATATTTAGTATTTGATGCCCTCAAACAAACTCGAATCGCTACCAAACAATACTACCATCTCCACTGAGACTTTGAAAAGCCGCAAGAAAACAAGACAGAAATTTATATATCAAATTTGGAACTAACTAGCAAAACACACAAAAAAGATCCATTTATTGAAATACTCGTTTGTATAGAACTTTCATCGGACACTACGCTTATGAGGAGTTGTACTATGGTAACATATTTTTATACAAAAGCAAACGTCAGCAAGATATTTAAAAAAAAGTTATTTTGCATAAAATGTTTAGAATTGTTCGAGGAAGACGTGTGAATTTTTTCAAAACTTTTTGGAGATATTTTAAAAATTTTTCAAAAATTTTAAAATAAAAAATTTTTAATGTCCAAAAAAACTCTGAAAAAATGCACACGTTTTCCTCGAACAATTCTTAACATTTTATGCTTTGTACACTTTTTTTGAAAAAAAAAAAAATTTTTGCCGATCGCGGGCTTTCAACAGCCGAAAATTCACATTTAAGGATCAAGTCCCACATTGGGTGCTTACAAACTATATGCATTTTACAGTCTAGGAAGTTTTTTTGAAAAAATCATATTTTGTGAGTTATGGTCCAAAAACAAAAAAAAACCGAACATTTAACATCAAAACACCCACTGTATGAAATTTCTTGACATAGTTTGTTTAGAAAAATTACTTGTTGAACATTTAGCTACAATTTTAGTTAATAAAAAAGCTGGTTTCTGAAACAGTACACGCGCTATTAATCGGAAACTGAGGAGCCTCTGACAAAAACTTTGGATATCAATAAAAACCGTTATGCTGCTAAGTTTTCAAAACCTATCGGGTGTCTTACTCAGCTATGGTAGGGCTATCGTCGTGGTATAGCCAAGTCTTGTTCCTATCGCATTTTTTTTTAAATAGTTGCATAGTAGGTATACTCTGCAACTCGGGTAAAGCTGAGAGTGCATTAACTGGGCCATCGACAAATCCACAAAAGTAATCACCTAGCCATATTTTTAAATTATTATGTAGGGCACATCTTATGTTTCGGGAATAGCAAATAATAACAAACATTTTTAATTGAAAATGGCTTTATTGTTTTTCAAAATATTCCCATTGATGATCAATACACTTTTGCATTCGTTCAAACCATTTGTCATAGCAGTTTTCCCATTCCTCTTGAGACACCTCCAAAACATGATTTTTGAACACTTCAACTTAACCTTAATGTTCGGAAACAAGAAGAAGTCATTGGGTGCCAAATCAGGACTGTACGGAGGATGAGTCATCAATTCGATGTTTTGACTGCTCAAAAATTCACCTGTTTCACGAGAGCTCGCATTGTCATGATGGAGAATGATTCGTCTTCGGGGGTTGGTTTTACGAATTTCTCCGAAGACTTCCGGCAAACAAATGGTCGTGCAACACTCAAAAGTGGATCAGTGGCCACATGACCCATTCGGCCGGAGAACTGGCAACCATTTGCTTTGCTGTGCTTCTTTCACGAACAACTTTTGTGTGATTAAGTTCATCTTGGAATACCCACACGGTCGATTGCTGTTTTGTTTCCGGTTCATACGCATATATCATATTCGTCACCTGTCATGATCTTATACACGTCTTTAGAAGCACCACGGTAAAATTTTTTAATCATTTCCTTACAACAAACGATGGAAGCCTTTTTTTGAGCGATTGATAAATTATGGGGTTTCCAACGAGAACAAACGTTTTTTATAACTATGTGTTCATGCAAAATCTAACGTATTGGAATGGAACTAATGTGCAAGAACGCTTTTATCTCACAATATGCCACATGACGATCTTTCCTTATCAGTTCATGCACTGTATCGATGTTTTGTGGCGCTACAACCGATTTTGGAAGACCTTCAAGGAATTCGTCGGTGACCGAACTCCGACCACGATTGAATTTACTATGCCAACTATATACTGTGGTTCTTAATGGTGTTTTATCGCCATACAAAGAACTGAGTTCATGGACACATTCTTGTTGATATAATCCACGTTGAAAGTTGTGAAAAACAATCCAACGAAAACCTTTTCTTGAAATTTCCATTTTTTGGCCAAATTGATTTTCTTAACACGCTGGAAACAAAACAAATAGCACTTGTACATTAAAACGTTGTGAGTGCGTTTATGCCAATAGAATCTCAAACTTTATTATGGTGTCAAAAATTTTAGCTACTGACATTAGTGTGGCCAATTTCCGAAACATAAGTATGTAGTGCCCCTCGTACAACTTCTAATGTTGCTAAATTGATTAAAATTACAATTCTTACCACTGTAGCTTTGGCACAGAAGATATATTTCTTAATCACAATGATGGCTACAATCATCTACAACGCACTCAAGCAAAATCTATGCCATTTTATTGTATTCATCTTTTAAATCTGGTCCAAAAGCAAAAATTATAACAACGATATCGATATGGCAATGCTATATATGTTCGCATAAATTGTGTCCTTAAAGTATGTTCAGATGGTAAAATTATCTGACAATATATTACGAATTTAATTCATCCATGCTACACATAACGAGACGAATGAAAGCATATGTACATTAAAGTTGGTCGAGCACCATATGAAAAAAAAATATATATATTTTCTTTTAACCACTGAAATAAGTTCTTTGGATTATGCTTAGGCTTTTAAAAAAATATTTTGACACAGGTAAAAATTTTAATCGCTCTAGAATTTTTTTGGGTCAAAAATACAATATCTCTATGAAAAACATTTTTGTTTGGCTATTCCCAAAATATACTCTAACTAATTGAATGAGAAAATTGTTATTGTCTGAAATTCATGAAGACCTATCACAATTCGAGGATGTCTGATCATTTCGGTAATTGTTTTTTTTTTTTTTTCGAAAAATGAGAAAATTTATTTAATATGAAGATAATGACAAAATAAACTTTTTTACGTGGCACAGTGCTATCACTCCATACAGCGGACGTCATTTCCACAGTTTCGGTTCAGCATTTTAAAATTGTTGCCTATACAGTGAATAGTATATGTGAGGTACCACGCCTTTTTTTCCGAGGAGGCCTAGTTTAACAAAAAATTGCACTTAAGTCTAAAATGCACCCCTGAGCAGTTATAGGGTTAAAACTGATTTTCTTGTTATAAAAAAAAATGCATGCAGAAAACCTTTAGCTAACTGTATCAGCTTTCTAAAAGTGTATTTGTTTTATAAAGTTTAAAAGGATTACGCAAACTTCTGGGCATTTAAATTTAATATTTTAAATTTTTTTCACCTATTTTTTGACTTTGGCGGCCGATTTAATATAAAAAAGTCCTAAAAATATACCATTTTATAATTTTTTTTGGATTGCTCATTTAATTTCCTTTATTATAGTATTACATTTATTACACAAACTTTTTAATTTGATGTCGGCAAAAAATATTTTTTTCTTAGCACAGGTTGCATGCGTTGTGCTTTATCTGCTAGAGCCTTCAAACAGATTGTACATGAAAATGGTTTTTGAATTAAACTGCATTGGAGATATTTTGCTCAATTTATAAAAACACGTTCTTGGAAAGAATATCAACACGCAATAACACTGCTATAAAACTGTAATACTTTCTGAGAGCAATAATTTCCTTAAGTCAACACATCTTATAGGTAAATTGGCATAATCCTCTTGTAAAGAAAAACAGCCACTTAACACTTGAAAGTATGGGAGAAAAATGTTACAAAAACCAAAACCATATAATAACCAAGCAATTCCCTAAGTGATATAACACAGCTTTATATGATGCAGACGAGAACTTGGCAATTAATGTTAGTGAAATTTTCCTTGCACTTGCAGATGGGGTATATTAATGGTGAAGGATAAGCTTTTCACGAGCTTGTGAAGAAACTGAAAACTCAAGCAACCAAAATGTGCAATTCTCCGGCACGTGTAACGTATCATCAAAATTAATATTTAATGCGATTTAGCCAATTTGAAATGATGTTTCAGTAGCAATTAGTTGCGTATATGGGAATTTATGATGCAAAATTATGGTTTTGCTTAAGACAAATATGTTTGGCATTTGCTGGTAACTAATGATACTGTTAAGGTTTTATAAAGAAGAAAATAAATACAAGCAAAGTTTTCTTTACACTTTTATATTCATAATATTTGAATTGCATTGCATTACATATGTGAAATAATGCCGGAAGTGTGCAAAAAATTTAGCGCCGGATCTACGTCATATGAAGAATTTTTTTTTCACTACTTCAGTTTATTGGATCTTCTCTAAAAATCTGAACTTCAAGTAGCATTATTATTATGGGCAAATTCTGAAAAACTTGAAACTTGTTGCTGTTGTTGTTGTTGTTGTTGTTGTTGTTGTTGATGTTGTTGTTGTTGTTGTTGTTGTTGTTGTTGTTGTTGTTGCTGTTGGTGTTGTTGTTGTTGTTGTTGTTGTTGTTGTTGTTGTTGTTGTTGTTGTTGTTGTTGTTGTTGTTGTTTTTGTCTTTACTAATACACTTTCACCGATACTTTTCGATAATTTTGGACCTTTACCAATATTTTGGATATTTTTCGGTACTCTGGGACTTTAACCGATTTCTTTAATGCATTTCAATATTTTTCGATACTTTTGGACTTCTACCGATAGTTTAGATGTTTTTTGATACTTTTAGACCTTGACCGATATTTTGGATATTTTTCGATAAACTCCCACTTTTACCGATTTCTTCGACGTGTTTCAATATTTTTCGATACTTTTGGACTTCTACCGATAGTTTAGATGTTTTTTGATACTTTTAGATGTTTAGCGATATTTTAGATGTTTTTCCATACATTATGACTTTCATAAATTTTATCGATGCATTTCGATACTTTTGGACCTTGACCGATATTATGGATATTTTTCGATACAGTCCCACTTTTACCAATTTCTTCGACGTGTTTCAATATTTTCCTATACTTTTGGATTTCTACCAATAGTTTATATGTTTTTCGATACTTTTAGACTTTTACCGATATTTTAGATGTTTTTCCATACATTATGACTTTCATAAATTTTATCGATGCATTTCGATACTTTTGGACCTTGACCGATATTTTGTATATTTTTCGATAAACTCCCACTTTTACCGATTTCTTCGACGTGTTTCAATATTTTCCGATACTTTTGGACTTCTACCGATAGTTTAGATGTTTTTTGATACTTTTAGATGTTTACCGATATTTTAGATGTTTTTCCATACATTATGACTTTCATCATTTTTATCGATGCATTTCGATACTTTTAGACCTTGACCGATATTTTGGATATTTTTCGATAAACTCCCACTTTTACCGATTTCTTCGACGTGTTTCAATATTTTTCGATACTTTTGGACTTCTACCGATAGTTTAGATGTTTTTTGATACTTTTAGATGTTTACCGATATTTTAGATGTTTTTCCATACATTATGACTTTCATAAATTTTATCGATGCATTTCGATACTTTTGGACCTTGACCGATATTTTAGATATTTTTCGATAAAGTCCCACTTTTACCGATTTCTTCGACGTGTTTCAATATTTTTCGATACTTTTGGACTTCTACCGATAGTTTAGATGTTTTTTGATACTTTTAGATGTTTACCGATATTTTAGATGTTTTTCCATACATTTTGACTTTCATCAATTTAATCGATGCATTTCGATACTTTACTTTACCTACATTACTTTACCGATATTTTGGATATTTTTCGATAAAGTCCCACTTTTACCGATTTCTTCGACGTGTTTCAATATTTTTCGATACTTTTGAACTCCTACCGATATTATAGATGTTTTCGATACTTTTAGACTTTAACCGATATTTTGTACTTGAACCGATTTCTTTCATATATTTCGATATTTTTCAAGACTTTTGGACTTTTATCGATATTATGGATGTTTTTTAATATATTTGAATTTCACAATTTTTCGATACTTTTGGAATTTCACCGATATTTTTCGATACTTTTGGTCTTTCACCGATTTCTCCAATGTATTTCAAAATTTATCGATACATTTGGACTTTTACCGATACTTAAGATGTGATACTTTTATGGAAATAAATAAAATTAATATATTTGTGCCATCTTTTTAAGGGACAATATTTTAGAAAAAATAGTTTTTCTAAAAAAATTAATTTTTATTATTCATTTTAGTGGAATAAGTGATATTCATAAAGCAATTTGCTGTCTTTGTTGTTTCTTCGAACAACCCCCAGTGATAAATTGAACAAAACCCGAGCAACGCCGGTTAAAACAGCCAGTGAACATATAGAATAAGTTCAAAAGAGTCGTTTAATTAGTATACATTCTATCTTTATTTTAAGGACCGGCTCCAATTCATATTTGTGTCGTTACTTATAAATTTATCAGTAGGCACGAGGGTTGCCTTTTATATTTCGGGATTGGGCAACACTAATGTCAATAGCTAAAATCTGGCAACACCATAATAAAGTTTGAAATTTTTTAGCATAAACGTACTCACAACGTTTTGATGTACAAGTGCTATTTGTTTTGTTTACAGTAAGTTAAGAAAATCAATTTTTCCATTGATAATTTAAAATATGGCTAAATTATGGGGTTTCCAACGAGAACAAACCTTTTTTACGGTCAGGTGTTCATGCAATATTGAATGTCCCACTAATGCCTAAGGTTGTCTCAATCTCACGATAGGTCACATGACGATCTTGCAATATCAGTTGGCGCACAGCATCAATGGTTTCCGGAACAACAACTGATTTTGGACGACCTTCACGAAATTCGTCTTGGAGTGAACTACGACCTCGGTTGAATTCACCATACCATCGATAAACACTGGTCCTTCATGGAGCTTCATCGCCAAAAATTGAGTTAAGTTCATCGATGCACTGTTGTTGAGTTAATCCACGTCGAAAGTTGTTAAAAATAATCGCACGAAAATTTTCACGATTTAATTCCATTTTTTGGGCGAGATGAATCTTTTAAGTTACTGTAAACAACACAAATAGCGCTCGTATGTCAAAATGTTCTGAGTACGTATAACCTCAAAAATGTCAAACTTTACGATAGAGCTGGCAGTTGCCAGATTGCAACACTAGGGTTGCCCAATCCCGAAATATAAAAGGCAACCTACGTATACAGTGATGACATCGGAAACGTCGATAGCTTCACGTATCTAGGCAGCATTATCTCCATGGATGGTGGAGCAAAAGAGGATATCAACTCAAGAATAGCAAAAGCAAAAGGCGCGTTTGCTCAACTGAACAAAATATGGTCTTCATCCGTTATATCCACCAAAACGAGAGTGCGCATTTTTGATTCGAATGTGAAATCGGTTTTGTTATATGGGTGCGAAACATGGCTTGTTACTGAACAACTAACAAACAAGCTGCAAGTATTCGTCAACAAATGCTTAAGGCGTATACTAAAGGTTTGGTGGCCTCGCACTATATCAAATGCCGAGCTACATCAAAAATGCAAACAGAAGGCTATAGCAAACGAGATCAAGCTGCGCAAATGGGGATGGATTGGTCACACTCTCCGGAAACCACACAGCGAAGTTTGTCGCCAGGCCCTTAAGTGGAATCCACAAGGCAGTAGAGGACGTGGTAGACCCAAAACCAACTGGAAAAGGTCGTTGGAAAAGGAAATCCAAGAATCGGGAAAATCGTGGCAAGAGATCAAAGTCATCGCAAGGGATCGTGACAAATGGAGAGATTTCATATTGGCCCTATGCTCCTCCTAGGAGTTAAAGGAGAATACATACATACATACACGTATACATAATTTATTTTTACAACACTTTGACCGTGTAAGAAATAGCTTCTACGCACTGTTATCATACCGATACTGAACTGCGAAGCACTTTTATGTACCTAAGTACAACCCGCAGCTAATATGTGACTTATTCTCAATGGTTCTTGCATTAACTAGATGACATTTTAGTCATATTTATCTATTGCGATGGATTGTCATTTTATGGCTGTGCAAAAAAATTCATTGCATACTACTAGGCATACATAATTTTACGCTTTTAGCACAATCGAAGCAACAAAATTATTCCTTTTATAGCATTATTTTGCGCTTTTGTCAGAATATTCAGTAGGCCTTTTTAACAAGTCAGTTTAAAGAAATATCGTCTATAACAATTTTTTTCTTGAACTATTTAAGTCAAAAATCTTTTGATTTAAAAATATGGACTCTACCATTCTGTTTTGGCGCCATTTTATTCATTGATAAATTTTTTCTCCACATTTGTTGTCAAAAACAAAATTTTGTTTACTTCGAATAATAAAGGTCATGTTTTTTTCGATACTCTTACAAGTCAGCTTTTGCTGAGGTTAAAACCCACAATGAAAAAAATATTTCAAAACATACAAGCCACGAAGTGTCTGAGGGCTTAAATTTCATGATTTTTTTTTTCTATTTTTTTAATCATTTTTACACGTTCAAAACTGAAAGGTTTTTGTACGAACACAATACATGATACCAAGTCAGCAGAGCAAATTTTTCATTGCCAATGTTAATGAACTCAACTTGGTTATTGTTCAGTCAAATTTACAAACATAATTTTTATATTAATAATGAGAAGGTATATGACCTACTTAATACAGAAACGAAGCGGAAATACAACAAATCAATTTTGAATTCTTTCGAATTAACATGTTTCTTGACACAACACCTGTCGGAAAATATAAAACCATGAACTGCGCGACCAATTATAGCGTTTTCTTGGAATATTCTGATTTGTCCGACCACATCTAAGGCTTCCTAAGACGAGGCTGATGACTATTCACACTCGACACTGATTCACACAGTGCGCTAGATACATTTTAAAATGAAATTTAGACTAAATTGTAAAGGTTTTTGCTAGTGATGAGCAAATTAAGATAAAGACTATAGCAGTCTTGGTCTTGGTCTTCGATATTGAGTTTTTTTTTCAAAGCAGTTGGGATTACAATATGCTTAATATCAAATTGAGAAATGATTTCATGCTCGAAAAGGCGTGGCACACTTACTAACTATAATTGACCAAGACCAAGCAGTCTTGGTGTAGATGATTATGGTGGTCTTGAAATTATATCAGCGTCTTGGTCTCGAAAAATAAAGAAGATCTTGATTCAAGACCAAGATGAATTTTGCTGAAAATTTTACTGATATGACATCAAACTCTCTGCGGATGAAAGAAAACATTTATAAAATTTAAAATATATAAAAACTAATCACGATTTTTATATAACTATTTTCTTGGATACCAACGTCTTGTAGCAAACTTTCAGAAAAATCAAATTATTCTGGTTTTCTTCTAATATGTTTTGAAGTTCAAAACATCTAATGAAGACGATTCGATCGTTGCTACGAGTATCTGTATATATACGTACTAGAGAGAGTCAATTTGTAGGGGGCCGAAATAGTCGATATTGTGTACCTCCTCACGGTGGTTTTTGAAACATTTTAAGAATTTTTGCCCAGGAAACTATACCTCTAAAATGAATTTCGAGCCTCCCAATTTTTCAAGGTAGGTTTTTTTACAAAAAGTTACTCAGATGTTGTACGAAAAACACAAATGTGTATCCGGGGGTTTTTGCCGTCAAGGAATCCATTTATGGCATTAATTTTTATTTTCGAGCGCCAGCAGTGGGCGCTTCCGTACATTTTTGGATTTGATCGCCTTTTTTGAGGAAAATACCTTGAAAAATTGGGAGGCTTGAAATTCATTTCAGAAGTATGGTTTCCTGGGCAAAAATTCTTAAAAAGTTCCAAAGAACACCGTGAGGGGTATGCAACTCACCGAAAGAATTGGACCCTCCCTAATGTATAAACATATAAATATGCAAACGAAATCGGTTCAGTCCCTGTTTCTATGCCTAAGTCTCATCATATTCGCTTGATTTTTTTTTTTTGTTTTTTTTTTAGTTGGAACAGTTGTGAAAATGGGCAGTTCATAGGGTTTTATTTTTTTTAAGTGGAAGATGCCTCGCCCCTAAATAGAAAAAACGCTTTTACGGCTAAACCGCTGAATCAATTTTTACGAAATTTCGTACGAAGATAAAGTTAACACTATTAGTATTTGGTATTTATGCTTAGCCCCTATCTACCAAATTTCATCAATATAGATTTTATAACATTCGTTAAACAGTGGGCGACCAGTGTGTGGTATTTACGTTCGGCATCTACCTACGAAATATTTTCAAAATAGCTTCTATGGTTTGCGCATTCTGCAGAGCGTGTCCCATAATTAACGCAAGATTTGAATTTATTGCCATTTTCGCGACAAAGTGTTGCTTATCTCAAAAACAAAAAAAGTTTGATAACTGACAGCTTAAGGTTAGTAAAAATGGAACATTAGACGATAAAACAATGCGTTTTCATTTCACTAATATCCCGACAATATTTTGTACACAGCTAATAGTTTAGGTGTAAAATTCAAACCAAATTGGATTTTTTTCTTTTTCTTAATTTTCTTATTTTAATCCCGTGTTCAAACGTCAGTTTTTTTTTCTATGCAGGGCGAAATTCATAAACTACATTTTGAGCTACAACCGGCGCATCGTATGCGTTATAGGGTTCATGTGCCAGTCAGCGTTAACAGAAAATTTTTCCCAATTCCTTTTTCAAATGCTATTTTTAGATACATTTGATTTCTTTTCCAATTTGATTTCAAATTCTTGTATATTTTTGCAATACAAAATTGTTGACCCCCAATCACTATGTACGTAGTGTAGCAACAACAACAACAACAATAGCAATGACATTGTATTGCACAGGTGTCAAACAACTTTAGTTATCATCTGTATGTAATGTATTGGGCTATTTGTCAACTTATAAATGTTGATTTTGACTCCGCACACCTATTGTGCTTGGACGGGCGGACACTCGATAATCGATCTTGGAAAGAAAAAAACTATACTGCTGATGAGCACGTGTATCTAATGTGTCAAACATTTAGTAAGCGATGTTTCATCAATCAAAAGATTTCACTTGTTTTTGTTACTTAATTGTTGCTATGCCGTTTATCCTTTTTTTGTTTCATCATTGTGTTTGTGTAGCCTTCTTTGCTTTTTTACTGTCTGGATGTTTTGCAGCTTCCATTTGAATATAATGACGTCACAGTGTCAAATACAATTGATTTCCATTTGATTGTTATTTTGAGAAGGAATCTATGTGTACAAATGAGCCGTTTATTGTGAAAGTGGTGTAAGCCCAAAGGCAAACATTGTGCTTTCATATCTGTATTACAGACAGATTGAGAATTATTTCATATTAAGGCAACCCAATTGGAGCCAGCTGATTTGCTATACGCAATTCAAAATATCGTAAAACGTTCGTTCAGCTCAGAAGGTAGTAATTTTGCCGATACCATTTTATTGACTTAATATGGTCAATTCTAAATCTTTAGCCGTGTTTCTTTTGACGCATATATATTTACTATTGTGGTAATTTTCAAATTGGGTTAACTTATGAACAGTAAGTCGTACGATAAAAAGTCCAAGGGTCTTTTTCAAGGAGTACCAAATGCTCTACAAATAATTTTAATTTTTTAAAAAAAAAAAAAAAAGTTATTTAAAAAAAGTGATTTTTTGTCGTTTATCAGCGCTTAGCCAGTTTTTTTTTTTGTAGAGAACGTGATTCCCCATAAAAAAGTTCCTTATAGTTTTTAGTGTGCAACTCACTGTTCATGAGTTATCGCAATTTAAAAATATCCACAATTGTATATACGCGTCAAAAGAAACACGACTTTTATACCAACTTTCAATGAAATCAAAATTAAATTTTTTTCACTTTGCTATGGTAGCCAATTTACATAATCGCATTACTTTTGCATTGTCTTTTTGGACTTACACCACTTTCAAAATATCCGGCTCATATGTTGCTGAACTCTTGCATGGAAATGTTGTTTTTTTTTTTAATTTGAACTCTATTGACTTTGAGCGCTCGTATCTGGAATAGAGTACGTTGCTATAACTAAAAATATGCTTCAGTTGTATGACTTGGCACCATCCAAAGTTAAAAAATACAAAATTTGATTAAAGCCGCTACATAGCATAAAAATTTATTTTTCCAAACCTCTTCCACCACTAAACTCTACTATTTCCAAACTTTAACCTCAAAAACGCCAAAACTTCGCCAATTTATGACAGTTTTGAGCGATTTTTTCTGTGTTCTCTTCAAAATTTTATCCAATGGTATCAAAAACTTAAATTTGACCTCTAGCACGATAGGATCGCTCCCCACTAAGACTTAGTGCATTGAGCCAAAAATTTATATTTTTCAGCAAATTTTTTTAAAAATTTGTCACTCTCCCATATAATATCATTAATGCACAGAAATTCCATATTTCTTTCTTAAATGTCATCCATAATGTTATTAAAATATGCTTTGTTAATGCGAGGCGAAATGGCCTTTTAAATATACATACTTAGTCTCTTAAAATGTTTAATGTCGGTGGTGATGGTAGCAGCAAATTTGAGAATCAAAACGCTGCTAATCACTGTTTAAACCAAATTTTTTTTCGTCTCCTTTTACTATAAAGCACCCATTTCGATCACGCGACTAGCAAATTTCCATAAAGGAAAATTTTTGTATCATCTGCTCATCTCATTTTCACTAGTAATGTCTGGATCCAATCATGCTGAACGCATAATACTGTAATTACAATTAGCATATCAAATGGCAACAACAATAATAAATACAACACCATCAAACGAAAATTTTCTAGAGTTTCTTACATTTTTTTTTTTATTATTTCTTTGCAGCAGTCTTTATCTGAACCGTCAGAGTTTTTTTTTACATGAATTTTTCCACAATAATTTTCTGCAAAATTCTACCCTACTTTGATATCATCAAAATAAATAATTTCTTAAGAGTATGCTTGATTAAACTTTTACTTTCAAATATATGGTACGTTGGAATGTTATTTAAGTACTCAAATTTAAAGGTGATATTTTTTATCCACCGTAAAATTCGAAAATCAGAAGCTAGGTTTTATTTTTGGCTAAGAAAAAACGATGATGACATTACTTGTATTGAAACATAACGACTTTGATGCAACTTTAATTCCAGTTCTATCTGAATTGACTTCAACACAATGTATATTTTTTATTATATTTGTCAGATAATGGCTAGATATGATAAATCCATTTTTATTAAACTTTAATTTTATGGGAAAAATCATACCAATTCTTTCATATAATGTTCTGTCACCTTTTCTAGCTCGGGAACTAGAAGACGTAGAGATATATGTTTTTGCCAGCTTATTGACCTCAAAAAGAGCTACTGAATTGAAGCAAAAACGTTTTACAAAAAAAAATCTGACATACCAGCATCATGTTTTGTCATATACATATGACATAGAGCAAATTTTTTAGACGTTGAATTTTTGATGCAATTCCATCATAACTTCCATAAAGCATCATAAGGTACAAAATCTTCGAACAATAATGGATATGCACGTTAATATGAGAAAATCATTACTATTTCTAGAGAAATATGAGGAAAACTTGCTAATGAGAGCTAATTTTACAAACTTTGGTATTTCAATATCCTAAAATGCTGATAACTTTCTTAACTGCAGTTACTTTGAGTAGTAAGGCATGAAAATCCAATAGGAAAAGTGGATCATTCGTATCCAGGAGTCATAACTAGTATCCAGAAGAATGTAATGACAACGAAATTTATGTTAAGAAATGATAGAAAATTATATTGGCCCAAGATTCCTAATATCCCAAAAGTGAACAGAACTCAAGTGCTCTTTAAGATTTATTCACCGCTGGAAACAATGAAAGAAGGCAATGCTTTTGAACTCCATTTCGAAGAATACAATAATGTTACTGAGTTCGTAATGAATTTTCTGATTTACTCTTATGAAACATCATGCAAATTTCAGAATTGTATTATCTCCTTTTTTTTATATAATATATATTTTTTTCTATTCATCTACTGAGAACATCCATTTAAATATTATCAAGAACTAATTGGATTTATTTTTCTCTAAAATTTATCAAAAATTTTCAGATTCTTCGGTCCTACCGTTTGAGCGTAATGAGCGATTTAGACTTTTAAGCCCTTACCCTTGCCATGTGCCACCTATCGTCGGGTTAAAACTACCACTAGACATCTACATATATTGATGTTTTGAGTTAAGTATACAGAAACATGGAAAAAACGGCTATATGCCCCTGTCTAGTCGGTTTTTTGAAATGTAGTCCCCATCCAATTTTATGAAAAGAATAAAAAGCAGAAAACTGCAAAATCCCATACAAAAAACGAATTTCAAAAAACTTAAAACGCTTTTTTCTCAAAACATGAAAAAATGTAGATGTCTAGTTGTAGTTTTAACCCAACGATATGATCTCTCCGTATTTTACTCCAGAATATTTGTATCGCTAAGGTGTGCTCGATCGCATATCGCCAAAAATCGTAGTTTTTACACAAAATTTAGAGTTTTTCGTTTTTTACACGGCATGGGGGGCCAAACATTAAATACCCTACACTAAAGTATTTCGAAAATTTCGTTGTACGGGAGGTGAGATGTTCTCTTCTCCGAGTTTACCCAGCTTTTGCTCAGAGCTTTTTTTACAATTCTTAGAGTCTGAGTAAAATTTAGTTTACTTATCTCAAAAAACTTTTCAGTATAGCGTTTTAAAGCTTTTTTGATATGGGAGGTGCCACGCCCTATAGTCCGAGTTTACCTAGCTTTTGCTCAGAGCTTAAACTGACTGTTTTTAGTATTTATGTGTGTTTTGCTTGCGTTATCGCAAGTAATGCTCCTAATATTGCGTTTTGAACATATTCTTTGTATGGGCGGTAGGCATGTCCGTTGACCGATTTCGCTCATTTTTTTTTTTTTTCAATTTTCCCAAAAAATGTAATTCCACGCACAGACAGCCAGCCAGCCAGAAAGACGGACATGGCTATATCGACTCAAAAAGTGACGCTGATCAAGAATATATATATGCCATGCCTCCTTCTCCAAAGTCGATTTATTTGTCATCTAAGAATTTGCTTAAATTTTTTCAGAATTTTAGGACCCGTTATTTGGCCGTAGACTTTTTAACCCTTTCCCTAACAGTGTGCCATTATGGAGAATATTCGGGAAGGTGCCCCGTAAAATATCTACTACTTCTGATATGTGTGCTCTCCAGTATATTATCGGAAGTCTTGATTATCGTGAAATTTTCAGGAAAAACGACCTCCTGACATCCCCATATGTAGAAATTTTCTTGTTCACCTGTTGGGAATATCATTTTACACGTCTAGAAATATATTTCACCACATTTGGTTATATAATATGAAGAAGACAATTTTCTGAAAACCTGGGATAAATAAGGGAAGGAAGATTCGGATATGCCCATATGCTGCACTTACACTTGTTGTAATTTTTATCACAAACAACAGAGGATGCTTCCCATACAATTGTTGCAGCAACTGTTGATTCTGTTAACATTCGAATACTTTTCGTATGCGTTATATACCAAATCTTTTAGAACACATTTTGGTATTTTTCCTCTCGTTGATTTTCTGCTTGACTGCTGGTCATAATGCGTTTCACGCAGTGGATATACTTTACCTATATACCTATGATTGTTCGTGTTTTTATCAAGAAAAAAAACTTTTCTATGGAAATATTTTCTTTTGAATATTGAATTATGATTTTATGTACGTTTCCATTTTGCTACGCTACACTTTGATTATTGTACGATAATGTTAAATATCTTTTTGACTACATTCTTACGTATCCTTCAGTGATTTTATAGGCATCAAAAAAAAGTTGTATTATTAAGAAGTCTTAACCACATCGAGATTAATTTCCGGCGAAAAATTCCCACACTTATGTACTTTGGTGCGATTACATTGTGGTTTACAGCGTGCGTGTGCTTCCTTTTTGAATATGATATCGGTCGAGATTATTCTTGGAATATGTGGATTTTTTATTTATTATTCGTTAAATAAATAATTTTCTTATCAAGATGTATTCAATTTCCTTTTAATGCACGTTTCTTTTTTATTGAACGCTACTTCAACTAACTTCGTAATAGTTATTCTCAGAATGTGTGTGGATATGATTTTTGACAATTTTTATTTGATTTTTGCTAGCAAGAAAAACCGCAGGTGGAGAAAATCTGTCATCAACACTATTTTTGAAAACAAATGACATAACGCTTCAAAAGGCTTTCTGAAGTGCTTCCTTTACAGCCATAAGCGCTACTGCTACGTAATACGCATTGTTTCTTTTCAACATCGCATGTCCAATAGACCTATCGCAAAAAATAAAAATGAGAAAAACCTTGCTTCCATGGGCTAAAAAGTTTCCTAGTGGTGTAAGTATCAAGCATAACAATTTTCATCACCATCGGAAAATATTTGACAGTGCCCCAGGCCGTTGAAGGTCGGAAAAACGTTATTTATATGAAAAAATGAGACATTAATCGAAAGAATCAGTCCTATCTTTGAAACTATTTGACATAAGTGAATGAGATTTGGTATGTATATGAACAATACTTGTCCTATGTCAAATAGTTTCAAAGATAGGATTAATTGTTTCCTTATTTGCATATAAATAGCGTTTTTTCGACCTTTAGCGGCCTGGGGGCACGGTCAAATACGTTTCGATTGGGACCAAATTTTTTTCTCTTAGTGTCTATACCAAAGAGATCAAAATTAGAACAGAAAAATACTACTTCTGTACCAACTAAGTACCTTAAATTGGTTTAACATTATTACAGTGCGATATCCTGTTGGCCTCACTTTACCTGAAATCAAATCTTATTCATATGTGTAAAATTGCTTCCAAGATTCAACAAATTTGTTTTTTTTAGAAGGAAATGGCGTTGCCTCACCCATTTTTTATTGAAAATTTTTCTCCCAGTGCCATGTATCAAATCTCATTCCCCTTAGTACAGTATTTCCAGAGATACGACGAATTCTGGGTGGAGAGGGCGTTGCATCGCCTATTTTTTTATTGGATGCAATTTACTTAAATATTGTTCATATATGTAACAAATCTCATTCACTTATGTCAAATATTTCCATGGATATTACTGATTCTTTCAATTAAAATCCCATTTTGTCATATAAATAGCGTTTTCCGACTTTCAACGACCTGGGAGCCGGTCAAATATTTTCCGATCGGGACCAAAATTTATATGCTTGATACTTACACGAATAGTCACTGGGAGCAAGGTTTTTCCCATTTTTAATTATCTCCCATATAACATATGATAGGTCCAATTACAGTTTCTCTATACTCATGCAAGTCGTATGGCAACTTCGTTATGGTCATTAGGTTATACGTTCAATTCTTGCTTAAGACATAATGTTTTGCAAGAAAAATAACAAAATTCTACCGATCAAATTAGCAATTTTCGACTTAAAAAATTAAATTTAAAATATAATAACAAATGTGTTTGAATTTTGTGTAAAAATACGCCATGATTTATTCCATTCTTTTAACCAATAGTTATATCTTAAGCACAGCAACCATTAAACCTTTCCGCAGCATTAAGTTCATCAGGTGATCCACTATGAGAAAGATCAGCTTCCTCAAATAGGTAGCACTGTATCCAAGCTAAGCCACGTCGTTTTGTAAAAGTCAATTCATAATTCCATATCAATTGTTTTATTTCATCCTCAAAAAAAGTAAAACTATTTTTCGACTTGCGACACTCGCCAACAAAGAACTCAGCAAAATAACGCGCAGCATTTATAGCACCCAGGGTATGATGGCATGTGTCAAGCTCATCTGACTGTTCATAGCGTACACGTTCCGGATGAAATTGTGAACCATAAAAGGGATAACTGCAAGTATATGCATGTATTTTATGTATATAATTTTATATTATATTCTATAATTTTACGCATTATGCTCTATTAAAGTTGCAATATCCAATTTCATTTCAGTTTTTTTAGTAGCCAAAATATTCCACTCCTTATTAAGGTGTAGAAGTTTTAATACCTGTGGACAAGAAAATAGCACAATTACTGCGAAATCAGTATTTTCAACTTACATCATCCACTATGCACTGATTACTTGAGTAACAAGCAAATGGCACTGAACGCATATTCCGTTCCACATATTGCCTCATATCATGCAACATTTTTGATTTACGAAAATCTAAGGAAGTATGGGGTAGAACCATTAGTTGTTTATCTTTTTACTAAATGCAACGTACAAAATGGCCATACTTTTTCGTAACTGTAGTGGCAGCGCCACATCCTCTAAATTACAGTTCCAACGGGGATCAATTCCAAATGTAGATTGCACCGAATGCATCACCAGCAAGTGCATACCCTGACTTATGCCCCAAATGGGAAAAAATTTTTTACTCTTATTTTTACGTACAGCGATTTTATAAATGATTTTTGTGGTATGAAAAAACTTATTGCTACGTCCAATGCAACTTGGCGTTGTAATGTTCATAAATTGTACATTGGCATTTGGTATCAATATTCTGTAAGAAAAATCAATTTAAGGTTTTTTATGCTAATTCAAATTGATTCATACACAAACCCATTTACTTTGTCCATAATATCCTCATAATAATGCTCAAATTTATCTACCCTGTAAGATTTTAGTTAACTTGAAAAAATATATCGTCGGGTTGAAACTAAGTAAAATTTGACATCTACATTATTTGATGTTTCAAATTAAGTATACAAGAATCTAGTTGGTTTTTTGAAATGAAGTCCCCATCCAATTTTATGCAAAAAAGAAAAAGTTGATAACTTCAAAATCCCATATGAAAATAGAATTTAAAAAAACTTAAAAAGCTTTTTTCTCAAAACATAAAAAATGTAGATGTTTAACCCGACGATACTCAAATTGTTAGTTTACTCTCGAATTCAATTGTAGGCAAAATTTACACAAAATTATGGGAAATGTCCCCACAAAAAAATTTGGCGTAATTTAAACGAATCTATTTCGGATACCGACATTTCCGCCGAAAGGTCCACTGTGATCCAATAATTTAAATAATCATATCTCTGAAACTATTTAGCGAACATGGATGAGATTTGGTGCTTATGTAAAAAGCATTAAGACAAATAATGTTTACTGGGAAAAATAGGGGTATCACGCCCACACAAAAATTACTTCATCATATCTCCAAAAATATTTATCGCACATGAATGAGATTTGATACATGAACTATACAAAGCGCCAGGTCAAATAATGTTCCCTGGGAAAATGTGCGGTGCCATGCCCCTAAGAAAAGAAATTCATAACTTATGAGACTTGGTACGCATGTAAAATGGATAGGGACAAAAGACATACTTTGGAAAAATTGGTGATGCCAACTCAACTTAGCAAGATAAGGTGATCCAACTGGAAAATCCTGGTTTTTTGAAAGATTTTCAATTTAAAATTTGTATGATGAAAAAAATGTCACGTTCATATTGTCACATATCGATTCAGATTATGATCAAAATAAAGAAAAGTACAGAAGATATTTGAATTAAACAAAATACATTATAAAGTAAGATTATTGCATAAGATTCTAAAATAAGTCGCACTAAAAATTCTGACTTGTTTCGCTGGGTTCTGACTTTTTTTGAATAGGCACGAAAACTACTTCTATTTTTGTCTCGTTCGTTTTGTGTCTTTTTTTGCGTATATCTTGGAACCCGGACTTCGCCTGTTATTAAAGTTGGCACCAATTATAGTGGTAACTAAGAGCTATAATGTAAAGTAAAAACCAAAATATGTTTTGCTTCCACTTTTTTTGCACTTTGAATGTGTATGACGGTCACGTTCGTCACCTGAGAAATGTTCATATGTGACCATATGTGGAAAAGGTACCTTATCTTCAAAAAATAAAAAACTATTTTTTTGCATTTTCTAAGATGACATACAATTTTAAATAAAATGATACCTCGGTCACTGGAAAATTCCAAAAATTGACTGACTTATGGCATTTTGAAATCGTAAAATGAAAAACTCAAGTTTGTAGTTTATCAATTTTTACAGGGTAGAAGTTCGGTAAGACCGCTTTTATTGGTATTTTTCATTTGATGATCGACCTCAAATCAGTTGTAAAATGTTCAGAACATGTCTAAGCACTGAATTCCGCCTTTAACTGAAAACCGGTAAAATGTACCCTATCTCTTATTCATAGCTGTACTTATAAACTTTGTGATTGAAGATAAGGTACTTTTTCCACTGGACGGTGCAATATGTTTTTTTTTTTTGACAAAAAAGTACAACAAAAATTTTTTAAAAATGTCAAAAAAACCAAATAAAGTAAGAAGAAATCAACTCAAAGTGAAAATAGGCGGTGGTACGCCCCAAAAACGAATTCGTCATATATCCGAAACTGTTAGACGTAGATAGATAAGATTTGGTATGTTTGCAATCGGCACAGAGAGAAATAACATCCATTAGAAAAGTGGGTGGTGCCACGCCCCAAAAATATAAGACACATCATATCTCCGAAACTACTTATTTGACCCATTTGGATGAAATTCGGTTTATATACAAAAGTCATTAAGACAAATAATTATGTGATGCCACGCCCACAGGCTACATGAATAAACTTGTTCCCTATAGAACAGAGTGGCAGTTGAATAGGATATGTTCATTGTTGGGTGTGATACCGCCCCTTTTTTTCAGCAAATTTGACTCACTACCCTTTATATATACAGCGAAACTCATACCTATGGCTCAAATAGTTTCGGAAATATGATAAGTTTTATATTTGTAGGGCGTTTGATAAAAAGGACACTTCAAAATGAATGAGACCTGTAACTTAGATTTATAAATTAACAACATTTAGTGCAAGCAAAAAATTTTTGAAAAAACACCCTTTTTATGAAAATGACTAAAAACGCCAACTTCAACACCCTGTATTTTAACAAAAAATGGTACTAGGACCAAATCCACCGGATCTACCATATTGCCAAATTTGACCGAAATCGGAGACAAAAAAATTTAAACCTGGTATACTTGGCGTGTTTTGTTTCATATACTACGTTTCCACCGGAGTTTAATGATGTGATTTAATTCTGTTTGTTTTAAGATATAGCTCTTAGTCTGGGTGTAAATCACATCATTTACAATACAAAAATAAAGCTACTTTTGCCGAGATGTTTTTTAAATCTGCATATTAATCTGTATATAAATCTCAACAGGGCTATTATTGATCAATTGGCACATCTTATTTTTGACAATTGGCATTAAATGGCATTGAAAACATAAAAGATAATTATTAAGAAGAAAAGGAAAAACGATTATTATTTAACCGCGTATGGTTTTTACTGTCAAAAATAAATCTCTTTCGCGCAGTGGAAATGGTTAGGATTTAAACACTAGATTTATTTAACTCAACACAGCGGAATCTCTGGTGGCAACGTAGTATTATGACGTTTGTAAGTTTTTCAACCGTTTTCAAGTCATGTCGACTTTATTGATTGCATAGGGTACTTGAAATTGCTCGGTAACTTAATGTGCTACCAAAATGATCGAAAAAGTGCGCTATAAGTTGAACAGGAAAAATCCAAAATCTGATTTTTCAAAGAATATTTCCTTATTTAATTAAGTCAAATTTTTTCAGAGATTTTCCGTAAATTTTTTCACAAAAAAAAAAAAAAAAAATCTTTTTTTTTACTTTATTTTTAACTACACATTATTCTCTTTATCTTTGTTACCAAATTGGCACAACACGTGCTCCAGCACCTTCCAACCATTTGACATAGGAAGCTGGTAAGTAGCTTTTTACTTGTGCGCCATATGCTTTACACACTTCCAGATCAGCATCGATGGTAAGTACACCAATTATTGGAGTCCTTTCATGTTCCACCACTTTAGCAGCCATAACAATGAGGCACACAGCTAATAAGTTAATAAGACTGCATACACTTTCCATTGTTGTCAACTTTTGGGACAAATTTATGATGAATGAATTTTTCTTTTTTTTTTTTATCTATGGAAAAATTTTAATCAATTGATTGATTTATCTGTGTTAAAGCGAATTTTCAACCGTAAACTAACTAAAAAAAGAAGAAATACAATTTATCAGAATACAATACACAGTTCTGTTTTAACATCATCATTTATTATATGACGATGTTTGTATACGAAAGTTTTTAAATCTGTTTCTTTTAATAAGTAAATATCTGTTTTTATCTATTAAACAAAGCATATAACTTACTCAAAGTGAAAGTGATTTAACTTGACAATCTTAGTAATAAATGTTATCAGTCAATTAGTCATTAAAGATATTTCGATATTTTTTTCAGAAAACTTTTCTCCAGTTATGCATACACCTTTATCTTTGTAGTCGAACAACAGAATCCCATCTGAGTCCCAACAGACTGTCGCAATGATTTTCCCTGCCGACTGTGACACCTTAAACTTCTTAGGTGTTGGTGTGCCTTTTATGTGCCATTGCATAGACTGTCGTTGGAACCCAGTTTTATAATGATGAACCCAAGTATCGTCCACACTAACAGTTTGACCCAATACTTCATCTCTGTCTTCACTACAGAGGTCCAAAAAACTAGGAAAAATACTATACTGGCTATTTTCTTTTAGACTTTGTGAGCATTCTCGGCATCCATCTTAAGTCATGCAAAAGTTATAGTGAAGAATTTCAAAAATGTTTGTATTTGATACTCCAACGCTTTCGGCAAGCTGTGTCTCCACTTAAACGGTAGAGATCTCTTCCAGTATGGTTTGAACTCATTTTCATTGCTTGGTTAGGAAATTTATAAGAGCGCGGTACTCGATTTGCTCCATATTGGAGATTTTATTCGGGATTGTCTTTTTTGATTGACAATAGTTTAAAGACTAATCACCCGAAAAATTAAATGGAAAATACATTATGGTAACAGCAAAATACATTGAAAAGGACAAATAAATATGTGCTTTTATTTCCAATCCTTTCCACTATTCCGCGAACTTAAAAACGATCACTCGAAGGACAAAATTTTGCATATGAGAAAAAAATCAAAGAAATGGATAACGATATCGATTAGTTACGGTAATGCAATCCAGCTTTGATTGAATTAAAGGCACAGATTCTGTTTAAGAACAACAAGATTCTATGTATGTAGATAGATTTGTACGTAGTCAGAACCTTGTTGTCTTATGGTCGCAATGTAACAGAGAATATCTATATATTAATAAGCAAGACAAAAATTTGTCCTCCTTTTTTTACTATGTTAGAAATGGAGTACAACTTTGAATTATACACCATTAGAAAGGTATTTGTGTGTAGATGTGCACAAAGTTAAAATTATTTTAATATGTTGCCCTTAACATTGCCGAAATTAAATACAAACTATTCGATATTAACAAAAACAAAACACGCGGTCACACAGAGCTGAAAAGAGGATAAAACACAAAGAGAAAAACTAAAAGCATAGCACTGTTCATGTTTTTTTGTTTTATTAAAGTTTCACATTTGTCATTGCAGCAGGGATGATAAATGAGCTTTCCTATTTTGTACCAAATAGCAAAAAAGTACTAAGTGTCCAAAAAGTACCAAAACTATTTAATAAGTTTGTGGTCTAGTTTTGACCATTGGGCGATCCTAGTACAAAATATTTTAAAGAGTCTAATGATGATTACGTTGCAACAAATTGATCTAATAACTAAGTTTCATGAAAATTAAAGATAAGGGCTCTTTTCGATTACATTTATTGTTTAAGTACATACCATAGTTTTCATTATTGTGACAAAGATTTCAATACAAATATCTTATAAAATTTAATGCTCTTAGCTTTTGTTGTATTAACGAATTGTATTAAGTATAGTAAAATTAAGAGCATTTATCATAACATACAAATATCACATTAAATTCCAATCAGTTCGTTAGTTCGATGAAGTTCACCCAAATTTCAAAATTCTAATTAACTGCCAAATCCTTATATTGTTCATCATCGCCAAATAGATAACATTGCATCCAATGCATTTGACAATGTTTTCCTGTAAACTCCACTGGGAAATTCCAAATTAGATGATTGAGTTCCTCCTTATCAGATGAAAAACGTTGCGTTGATTTCCCACATTCCGCTACAAAAAAATCGACCAAATATTGTGATGCGCTAATGGCATCAACATTATGGCAATTTTTGTCACCTTCACAAAACTGTTCATAACGCACTCTCTCCGGATGAAATTGTACACCATAAAAAGGATACCTAAAAAAGGAATAAACGAATACAATACATTTGTGAAGAACAATTGAACTTGCACCTACTGCTTATGCTCTACGATAGAAATAAATTCCAATCCATTGGCATCCTTATTGGTGGCTAACACTTGCCAGGCATTGTTTATTTTAAACTGCGACAAATCCTATGGAGCATTAGCTTAAATTATACACATACTGAGGAATTAATATACATGGTGCATTGCATAAGGTTACGAAACTTCTGGGAGGTGATTAGAGTAGGCCTAGACTAACAAAAATTGCACCTGAATGGAGAGGTTTTAAAATATACCTCTGAGGAGTTATAGGGTTAAAAACTGATTTTCTGAATTGTTTTACAAAAAAAAATTTCTTGGACCACCCTAATTTTTTAGAGAAAACATTTCCATGACAGAGTTTTAGCCAATTGTGTGAGCTTTTAGAAAGTGTATATGGTTTATAGGATTTAAAAGGGTTTTGCAAAGTTCTGCACCTTTAAAGTTAATATTTAAATTTTTTTTTTTTCTATTTTTTGACTTTGGCGGCCATTTTAGTATGAAGAAGGTCCCATTAATATATCTTTTTATAATTTTTTTTGAAATCCTCGTTTAATTTTCTTTAATTCGTTGGTACATTTATTATACCAATTTTTTTATTTGAAGTGACACGGATTACTCGCCCTTTATCTACTGGAGCCTTCAAACGGATTGTTCTTGAAAAGTATTTATTCCGAATTCAAATTAAACTAGTAAGGGTGTTGCCTTTGGCCTGGCCAAACATTAAATACCCTACACAGCAGTATTTGCTTATATGAGAGGTGCCACGCCCTCTTGTCCAAATTCACCCAGTTTTTTCTCATAGTTTGAATTTATAGTTCTTAGAATTTGAGTGAAATTTGGTTGGATTATCTCAAAAAATGTTTTCAGTATGGCGTTTTGAACCTTTTACTTATATGGGAGGTGCCATGCCCTCTTGTCCGAATTCTCCTGGTTTTTGTTCAAAGCTTGCGCTTACAATTCGTAGTATTTATGTGTATTTTGGTTGCATTATCGTGAAAAAAACTCAAAAAGTTGCATTTTGAATATATTTTTTGTATGGGCGGTAGGCGTGTCCGTTGACCGATTTCGCTGATTTTCAATCCCCCGAGCTAACTTTGACGCCGAAGGCTGTGCATTAAATTTCATTGAATTATCTCGCTTATTTTTCCCAAAAAGTGTATTTCCGCACACAGCCAGCCAGCCAGCCAGACAGACGGACAAGGCTATATCGACTCAGGATGTGACGCTGATCAAGAATATATATATTTTTCTATATCTGCCACGCCTCCTTCTCTGCGTTACAAACGGAAGGACAAAGTGAATATACCCTGGGTATAAAAATTGGTATAATAAATGTACCATCGAATTAAAGGAAATTTAACAACAATTGCATAATGTACGGGTAAAGGGTAAAATTAGCTGGACACAAAAATCTAAATTCGTTTTAAAAGAGTTTATTACAATTAATGGGTGTGAATATGGGGTGTATAATGCCAAATTACACAAATTGGAATATACTTTACAATACTTTGTGATGTATATATGTATGTATGTATGGGTGCCAAAAGTATCCAACGATGATCGTCTTTTGTCCACAGTTGTGATGTCTTGTAGAGTGTGGGTTTTGTTCCTTTGATGTCGTCTCTGTAATTTCTGTTGATTGTTGTCGAATGCCTCCGGGTTGTGTTCTGTAAGATGTTCTTGACGTTAAATTTATGACGTGATCGCTGACTTGCTAATTCTGTGAGAGCATGACGAATGTCAGCTTGTCATTTTTACTCGTTGTTCACACAACGAGTAAACGACAGCAGCGCTGTGCGGTGGGTCACAAAAGCAGACAGATATGCAGGATGCACACTGTTTACGTTGGACGTAAACATTCTTTTTCATACTTAAATGGCCGCCAAAGTCAAAAATTACACTTTTAGAAAGCCCATATAATTTGCTTAAAGTTTTTTATAAAAAAATTTTTTCTCTAAAACGTTAGGGTGATCCAAAAAAATTATTTTTCTAAGATAAGTCAGAAAATCAGTTTTGACCCTATAACTCCTCAGGGTTACATTATAGACCCCTCCCCCCTCCTCAGATGCAATTTTTTGTTAGTCCCGTCCTCTTCTTTCACCTCCCAGAAGCTTCGTTAGCTTATGCGTTACACCCATTATATCAATAAGACTTACACCTTTAGTAATACAATAACGATGAAAATGATAACCAAATGGTACTGTGCACATGATTTTTTCCAAATCAGCGTTAAGTGCGTGAAATAGCCTGGAATTGCGGAATCCTACAAAAAGAAAAAAAGCAAACATTTCCATTTTATTTCTTGCAGACTTATTGTTTTGCATTCAAAAAATTATTGAAAAAAACTGCTGCAAAATAATGTACCCTCTTCGAAAACAACAGGCAACGCATAATCCATATGTTCGCAATCTTGACGCGGATCCACACCATCAGCTGAGTGGAATAGCAGCAGCTCCATGCCCAAGCAAGTGCCCCAAATGGGAAAGTAATCGCCAGCTGCATTCTTTTGCTTTGCAATTTCAAAAATAAACAATGAACTTTGGACACAATCGTTGTGGTGTTCTGGCCGCGTTATATATTTGGCATTGAAGAAAACAGCACCTCCAGGTATAAGAACGCTATAAAAATAATATGTGTGTTTGTTTAATGAAAGGCATTTGCTTGTCGCTACCTCTATTGTTTGAAATAAAAAAGTTAATGCAAAACCAACCCATTTATTTTGCTCATAATGTTTTCGTAGTAGCACTTTGGTTTGCCTATCCTGAAAAATATAAGAAGAAAAAATAATGAAAGTTATACGCTGCAATATAATTCGGAAAATTTTGTTAAATGTGTAATAAATATACCCAACTGGAAATGGAAGCGCATTGAAACGACTTCAGTTGCGCTTCCATGGAAGCAAGAATCTGCTTCCAGTGCTGTTCTCACTGCTTATATTTTTCAACACAGCATGTCCTAGCTGAGATGCACATCTAGAGAAGCACATGGAATAAGCTTCATATACGCTTCCGTGGAAGCACACATTTGGAAGCTCATGAAATATGCTTCCGTGGAAGTTTTTAAAAATTTTAAGTTCCATTTCACAAAAATTACTTGTTTTTTGTATTTTTTGGTAGATTTATTAACTTTTATAACTAATAAGAAAAAAATAGAATTTAAAAATTTTTGAATGCTACCAGAGATGTGCTTCTATTGCGGTCTTTTTGGAAGCAGCTTCATTTCTTCCCGTTGTGTAGTGCTTTTCAACAGCTTTATGAAAAATACTACGTTGTTCAATAAGTTTTGCGGTTCGATAAGAGAGGGCGTTGCTACTAGCCTAATTTATTAATTTTTTTTTTTTTTTTGTTATGTTGGTACATTCTTCATATGAACGTATGTGAAGTTTCATTTCAATCTGTCAATTCATACTTTGTTTACAAGCCATTTGGTATCAACGTATCACAGTATTCTTTTACAATGGAAAAAGTCGAAGTATCGTGCAGTAAATGAATTTTTATTTTTCGAAGGCTTAAAAGCAAAGGAAATTTATTATGAACGAATGTTTAAAGTATATACGGACTCTTCGCCTTCAATTAGTACAGTAGAAAGATGGGTTGCTGAATTTAAACGTGGTCGCACAAGCCTTGAAGACGATCCACGTCAAGGACGTCCAAAAACAGCAACAACACCAGAAATCGTAGAAAAAATACAGGATATCGTATTGAAAAATTGTCGAGTGAGTGAAAAAGATTTAGTAAAAGCCCTAGGCTGCTCATTGGGTAGTGTAAGCAATATTTTGACCGAAGTATTGGGTTTCAGAAAGCTGTGTGCACAATGGGTGCCGCATTCGCTAACAATGGAACAAAAACACATTCGAATCCGACTTTCTCTGCAACATTTAGAGCGTTCTCGAAAGGATTAAGGGGATTTTAGGCGTCGTTTCATCACTATGGATGAGACTTTGGTCTATCACTATGATAATGAATCTGGTTCTTTGGCTCCAAAACGAGTTCGTGTAAAGTAATCGGCCAAGAAGGTGTAAGCATCAGTTTTTTGGGATGACAAAGGAATTTTGTTTTGTGGATTACTTGGAAACTGGTAAAACAATAAATTCTGAATATTATTGTTACCTTCTAATTAGATCAGCTGAAGGAAAAAATTCGTGAAAAAAGACACGGTTTGCAGAAGAAAAAAATTCTTTTTCAACAAGACAATGCACCGTGTCACAAGAGCATCTTGGCAATGACTAAAATCTATGAATTAAAGTTCAAATTGTTGGAGCATCCACCGTATTCACCAGATTTTGACCCTAGTGACTTCCATCTGCTTCCAAACCTAAAAAAATGCATGCGTGGAAAGCGTTTTTCATCAAATGATGAAGTCATAACAGCTATGGAAGCGTATTTTGCAGCCCTTTCAGACTCTCACTACAGGGATGGAATTCATAAATTGGAATTTCGTTGGAACAAGTGTATTGATGTTCAGGGAGGCTATACTGAATTATGAATTATATTTCAAACCATCAAATTGTGTTTTTCTTATCGAACCGCAAAACTGATTGAACATACTAAGTATATTCATTAGTACTACAGAAGCAAAAGCAGTGAATAAACTAAGTTCAGAAAATCTTTACTATTCATGCTAATTTGGGCATCCATTCTGTGCAGAAAAAGAAGTTATGAGAAAAAAATTTTTTTTTTTTGGCAAAATGGACCTTCAATAGAATCAAAAGCGCTTTAATGGCATTGTATGAAAAAGTCTAAAAGACAAAAACTAATTACAACTGTCCAAAGTTACGTGTGATTTTTTTCAGAATTTTTTGAGTTTTCAAAAATTGATCGAAACGAAAAATAAAATAAAAAAATTCCCGAAAATCCTGAAAAAATTCGTATGTATTTTTTTATAGATTCTGAGCAGTTTTTTTCCTTATAAACTTTTTTCGTGAGATGCCTTGCTTTTGACTTAAAAGGAGTTTTTGGGAAAGAATACAATCTATACTGCAAAAAAAATATTTATAGTTTTTTAATACCAAAATTTTATATATAATCTTTATTTTACAAGCAAATTTGGGTATCCATTCATATCAAGAAATAGTCTGTTTACATTAATAGATTCATGATCAATATATTGAGGGGATTCCCAAAAACGTGCAAAATTTTATATTGATTTTGACAACTTTTACGAGTTTACGAGGTTTTCGAGGCTTTTACACTTTTTCAGGAATTGCCTTATTATGTTGACCGAAAATAAAATTAGTTCATTTCTTTTTTGTTGTGTTTTCAAATATTTAAAACACTGAAAAATGTTCATTTCACTTAAATGCTTTTTCTCATTACTGTACATATTATCTCTTGATATAGTGCATTTCCGGCTTACACTCAAGGGCTAATTTTCGTTTTGTATTCTTACTATACTTGTTGTGTAAACTTTAAATTCATTATTTTGGGAAGCAACAAGTGTTTGTTATCACGAAACCCAAACAATGTACCCAAAACAAGTTTAACGAAGCTTTGACAAAATTGTTTGTCAACAACAGCAGTAAAGCTTTATCCAACTTAACGCACTAAAGTACGCATGCTCTTCAGCGCGTTAAAGCTTCTTTTTTTTGACAATTTTTTGCTCATCTTTAGCATATAGCAATAAACAAAATTAATTATGCAATTTCTTTTTGTTTTGGTTTTTTATCTTACCATATTGGCACCACGTGTGCACCAGCGCCTTCTAGCCATTTCACATAGGAAGCTGCTATATAACTTTTCACAGTGGCACCATAGATGTCACTTAACTTTTGTGCCACATCAATGCAAAGTACACCGATAGTTGGCATCCTTTCATTTTGCACTCGATTTGCAGCAGCAGCAGCCATTTTGAAACTTTAATTTTGTTTTTTGTAGAACATTTTATTTGCGAGAGAAACTTAACGGTTGTATGTTTGCATTTTTATAACGCGGATTTTCTATTTTCAAAGTATCTGTCCGTTGTTCAACGAACACTGCGATAGCACTGAGTAAAAATCTGAGCTTTTTATCTGTTGATTTCGCTCTTTCTTTATTCTGAAGACGTGAGCTGGCAATTGCATCGCTAAGATATTACGTGCGTATAGAGAAGCTAAAAAGCTTTCATTGTTCAAAACAACTGTTAGATATTGTATTTTAAAAATTGTGTTATTTCTTTTTTATTTTTGTTATTTCTTTGTTTTCTTTTGATTTAAATGAAATTTATAACAATTATACATTTGACTGATAAAACATACAATGTAATTTTATCAAGTACAAAATGCATATCGTAATGAATCTTTACGATATCAGCAGCACAGTCTGTTTCTGTTACCAATATCGACTGTTTTTCTCCATTTGACATCACTCACACTCACTAAAATTGCTTTTACCTTTCAAGTTGAAAAGAAATCAATTTTTATCTCGATCGAAGTTACAAAAATTAGTTACAGGTTAGGGATTTCAGTTCCGAGGTCCAGGGTCTCCGGGATCCCAGGATTCAGGCCTTTTTGCAGACCTGAAAATCCCAGATGCACTGTGTGAATTAATTTCTAGTGGCCTATACTGCCGTCCTAAGAAAGAATGCCGTAACTCCAATAAATTTTTATTTCTGTAAAATGAGTTTTTGTGTTTCTTGCTGTTTCAGCTTTAAGGAAAACTAGTTTTTATTCCTCATTCCTAGAGGATTTTTCACGCTCTACATAATGGCAATAGTAGAAATAGCCAATTCCGTAAATTTCAGTCAAAAATGGAGTTACGGTAATATGTTTTGCATCGCACTACTTCTGACGAAGCTGAAACAAATCAAAAATGCCGTAAAGACAACTTTTGATTAAATTTACTGTGAAGAAGAGTAAATCCGAAGAAACACTGTTATCTTTTGGTGACCAAGACCAATACCAATTTTGTGTCTACTGGTTTTTTCTTCCTGGCAAGCTCTTTTCCGTTGTTCTGCAGTGTCCTTGTAATATTTCCGCTGTCGCACAGTTCCTTTTTTTGTAAGAGGGATTTGATCTGATTCGTTGTGCGCCATGTGGGTTTGAATTTCCTTAAGTTGTGAATTGCAACTTGAATCACAGATTAATTGAATCGGTCATTTTTAAAAGGGGTTATGTTTCGGTCGACAGAGAATTATTCTTTTGCCTTTTTGTCATTGTGGCGATGGCACTGGTTGGTTTATCTATTTTCCAAGTACGCAGATTACTGCTTACTATTATTGTTAGTTAATCCCCATCACTAAAATAGCACTGAAATAAGATTTACCAAACTTATGAGGATTTTTCTTAAATTTTTCATAAGTTTCAATTTAGTCACATATCCCCTTTTAAAAATGACAGATTCAATCAATCTGAGCTGCTACAATTTTCCTCTGTGGAACCATACTCTAAAATAGATCTTAGAGAAAATTTTACTGACTGACTTGTCCAGAGGCCATAATCGAAACTTCCTAAATTTGTTTGTTTTTAAAATGATTTAAGGAAATGAAATGATTTTAAAAATGTATGATACTTCATACATTTTTATGGAGTTGCGGTGTTTTTGCTTAGCATGTGGAGATACGGTATTCTTAAATTGTAAAATGTGTACGGCCGGGAGTTACGATAAATGTCGTATTTGATTTTATAGGGAAAATAAAGGTATAATGCAACCTGTTCTTGTGGGTTGACGGACAGAACCGTGATGACCCAAAAAACGCCATAAACTCATTTTTTTTGAAAATTGGAGTTACGGCATTCTTGCTTAGGACGGCAGTATAATAGTTTTCAGTGATTTTGATTTTCCTTATTAATAAGATTCTTTGTGACTCTGAAATACCTAAAACGATATGCTAGTTTCCGACACCTTTTATAGAGTAGTCAAGTTATCGAAAAACAGATCGTTTTCATTAATCTTAGCACTAAAAATGTAATAAAAACAGTACTTTTTGCCAAATACCATAAAACTTACCTAATGCTAATAGCATGACCAATTACCTTTCTAAAGTAAGAAGGTCCGAACATGAAAATCAGTTAAGAAAGCCGAATCGGTCGATATAATGTTTTGTAATGCTGAAAATTCCGATCATAATTAGAGATACCTTAATTTTTGACTCATATGAGAGGTAATTTAATTTACTTGTAAAAAAAAATATTTTGAAAGATCAAAAAACTATGCAACTAAACATTTTTTGTAATCTTGTACTAAAAGAGTACTAAAAATAGTACATTTTGCAAAGTAGCCTGATTTAATTTCTTCCCAAAATAAGTCTGAACATGAAAATCGGTTAAGAAACATGGAAGTTAAGGACAATTTTTGTGAAACCGTATTTATAGTATCGTTATTTGCCGATTTTGTCATGTTTTCCACCCCTTCAAAGTTCTTAAAAAATTGGGAAAAATTCTTTTTTGTTTTGCTATTTTTATTAGTTTTAGCCCAATATGAAACCATTTACTAAATTTCAGCGGAATCTGAGATAGTGAACCCAAACCTTGTTTCGGTAGGAATGGAACACTTCATTGTGAAAGGTGGACAGAAGTAATGCCATTATGAAAATCTAGCACATCTTATGCAAATAGCATCAAATGTCATTGACAATAAGCCAATTATCCAGATATTTTGCGTGGAATACTTCAAAATGCCATAAATCAAACAAAAATGTGCATTGGCTCAAGAGTTGGTCATTTGACCGACATAATTTTTTCAACTAAATGCCGTCAATTCTGCATCTTTGAGTAAACTTTTTGTGAAATGAAAGAACAAATGTTTTCATTTTTAGCAAAATAGCGGTGAATTTATGTTATGACATTACTTTTGTTCATCTCTGTACAGGCAAGTAGGCAAAAATTCGCACAACAACAACAAAAAAAGTGCTAGAAAAAAGTAACTTCCCCAATTTGTTTAAAATGCTTGCGTTTATTCATGTACCAAATTTCTCTCTCTGTTTGGAAGTTACCAATTAAACTCCGCTAGATAGCCCATTCCTCCCACTGTGCGCAGCAACCAACTTGAAAGAAAAATTAAATTTAGTTTTGAATATCATTTCAAAAAATTTGTTTTCCAGAAAGTCTTATAATTTATCCGACGTTTTAATGAAAGAAATTGATATGTTTTGTAATGGTGGGGATATGGGTTATTTCTTCCAAAAACTTTAAATGATCTTTTTTCAATTCAACCAACAAGTTTTGAGTCAGAAAAATGTTCCTCGCCAAAAACTCTAATTTAGCGTCCGAATCTTATCTTGAATCATAAACCATTTTAAAGCTAATAAATGTAGGAATTTAAGGCTTTTTTTCTTCTTTTTAAATAAAACAACACAACACACTGCACCTTTTAGTTTCTCAATTATTTACTTACACGTTTATTTTAGTTTTTATTATGTTATTCTATTTTACAATATTATTTACATAGAAGTTCTTCTTTCAATTTAATTGTTTTTTTAACATCTTTCTAACTATAAATTCTGTTCTTTTCTTTGTCTTTTATTTCACTTCTTACATGTCCGTAGACAACCTTTTCCTTCAACTTCTAAAATCAACTACTGAGTTTAACTGTCGTTTGTTCGTTTATTCAAAACCCTTTCGTCATGTTTGTTTCGTTCAAGTTTCGTTCGTTTTGTCAGTCCTGGCAGGTCGTCCATTTAGCTCCGTTTCCACATAAATTTAACTTTCATTTAAAGTACTTTTAAAACAAAAATAAAAAAAGGGAAGTTTTTTAAAAAATGCAAAAGTATTTTTTAAAATTTTGGTGAAAAAATTTTTTTTTTTAAAGTAGTATTTTTTTATAAAAAGCTAAGCTAAGTACTTACAATTATTAATTTACAAAGTTTAATGTAAGATATGAGTTTTGAAAAAAGCACCCTTTCTGTGAAAATCACAAAAATCGGCAACTTCAACCGCCTGTATTTTAACAACAAATGATGCTAGGACATAATCCACACCGAAACTACAATACTGCTAAATTTGAGCGAAATCGGTGACAAAAAATTTTCAGCTGGTACAGTTGGCGCGTTTTCCTTCTTAAGTATTTATGAATTTTTGGTTCTTAAAAAAGGCGTGAATTGCTTAATAAAATGTAACTGTTTTAAGAAATTGTTTTTTAATATTTTGTAGGGGTATAGTAGGGGTACTTATAAGCCAAAATATTGAGAATTTTTAATATTGAATTTCTGCTTTATTTAGAAAAAAATGCATATAAGTCCCGAAAATACAATTTTCTGATCCCAAAAATCCCGGGATCGCAAAAAGTCAAAAAATTGGAACCCCTACTACAGACCATCTTTTATAACTATTGGCATACGTGACAAAAAGGCATTCTTCGTTGTTCATTAAAATAATAATAAAATAAAAATGCATAATATTAACACTGCTATTTGTTATTAATTTTATTAAGTTTACCTTTTATTATTAAGCTTGTAATTGGCCACATAGGTTTTGTAATTATAAACAAAATCATAAAATTTTATAAAATGATATTCAGAGATTGCACATTAGACCAAATGCCTTGTTTCCCTGTGCGAAATTAATAAAAGCTGAAGTTTAATATTATTTGAATCATCAACAGTAACAAAGGGATAAGTTAGAACATTAAAAAAAAAAAATTAAATTAACCCTTTCGAGGACAAAAATGGGATTCTTCAAAATTTTTTGAGTGAATATTATTTGTCCTGATATACTTATGTAGTTTTATGGAGTTGCAAAGACTCAATCTTTTAAGTATTAAACACAAGGTTCTTTCAAAATTCTTTGCATAATTTGTCCGTAATTTTTAATCAGTGAATTCTCCCAAATGAACCCGGATTCAGAATTAGTGACTTCCTTAACCCCATAGCCACAACTTTATTATAATATAACCATTTTTTAAGAAAATTTTCCGCCATTTTGGATCCGTCATTTTGATTATTAAAAAACGGTTTCTAAACCACTGTGCGTCGATTTGCTTAAAAATATAAGGTTAAATCTCCAAAATGGTGAAAAAAAAAGACATTTAATCATAATATTTGTAAAAGTTATGGCCACGTACAACATGTCGTATGAGTAACATTTAATTTACATGGAAAAATAATGTTTCTTATTTCATGAAACGAACTGAATAGAGAGGTCTGTTAAATGCTTGAAATTGACAAAAAATATATTCTTATGTATTTTTTTGAGTTTTTCATGTAAAATTTTTACGACTGAATATCTGGAACACCAGAGCTAAATTGTATAAATTAGAGATAATACTAAGCTCATTGTCCTCGAATTATGTTTCTTACCTAGAACCCATCAATGTCAGAAAAAAAATGTTTATAAGGAGGAAAGTAACCCTCTTTTAACTTAAACTCAAAATTTGAACTGGCAGGTCTTCAGCGTTAGGTATTCAATTGGAAAATAGTTCTTCACTAATATCGTCAAAACCATTATTGTTAAACGAAAATGTCCCTTTTTTAAAAAAAAAAAAAAAATAGCAAAATTCGATATGTTCAGACTCTTTCGAAACTCTGACCCATTCAAAACAAAATTAATAGCCTTAGCATGGAAGACGAAACAAATTGAGTGATTGAAACCGGAGCTGGGCGATAAGGAATACGACTAGCAATCGATTACGATTGCAGTAATCGTTAAAAACAAAAAAAAAACCATTAGGATTACAGTAATCGTTTATCGAACGAGCTTAGATGAACGATGAACGATTCGAAATCTTCAATACTAACAGTTTTTAACGCAAGTAACAAAGACAAAAGAAACGAAGAAAATTGAGTTTCCGGTGATAGTAATGCATAATTTACATGTACCTACTTAAAACATGGATATATTTAATTACAAAACTCAATATTAGCTTTTAGCAATCCAATTTTTCGAAAGAAATGTCAGAAAGAGTATGACGACGGGGACTATTTATTATGCCAACAAAAAAAAAATAATCTTTCTACTGAAAACGCGTTTTAGTTTAAGATATTTCTAGAATTAATTTTTTAACGATTATTCCAAAAATTCTTATTTGAACAATTTCAATATAAGGATTACTTTAATCGTTCATCGAACGAACTTAGATTACGATTACAGTAATCGTAATTTCGATTTTTTTTAAATTACGATTGCTGTAATCCTAACCTTGGCTCGATCGATGAACGATTACTGTAATCCTAATCGTGTTTTTTTGTTTTTAAGGATTATTGCAATCATAATCCTAGGCGCAATCAATTACGCATGTAATCCTTATTGCCCAGCTCTGATTGAAACTTATATTAACTTAAAGATTAAAGTTTGTACACAAAAATTTCAAATTGTTGTATTAGCTTTTTAGGGTCAAATATGAAGTAAGAAGATGTGATAAGCATTTTTGCAAAACATATTTTTTCTGACAGAACTCAATTATATTACTCAATCAAAAATACTGACTTGGATCCATTTAATGTTGTCAGATGTTTATTTATGACGACAAATCTGAAATTGCATCATTTTAAGTGAATTATTTGTATATATTACTGTATCCTCCTACATTATGCCGCTAGACATCTCGATTATGAAGTCTGGAAAAATTATTTTTCTGTCTTTAATGTCATGGTAATGACGTCATGTATACTAAGTTGTAAGCATTACATATTTTAACAATCAATCATATTTATTTGGTGGCGACAAGCGAATAAAGAAAATGAGCCGTTAAACTTTAATGCCGAAAAATGATGCAATAAAGCAGCAACAAAAATAGCCATTGCGAAATTGTGCGGCCTTGCTATGAAATGGGGAATTGAGTTTTTGTTATTAGATACTACATCCTAAAAATATGCAAAATAGATTTTTTTTTTCGCGAAATGTGCAATCAGAATTGGTTATCAATCGAAAATTTATTTGTGTGTTTATAAACAATTTATTTTGGGATTTTTTTTAACCAATTGGAAAGGGAAAAATTATATCAAATATTTGAAGGTGAATATCGTTTACGATTTTCATGAAATTTTGTACAATTTGTTCTATCTATAGAAAATCTATAGAAAACTAGCATTTCCCGGTGTGCATTGATTCCCCTTATCTTGTACATGAGGCAGGGCATCGCCAATTTTTTAAAAGTATGTACATTGTTCTGATGCATTTTATATACAGTGACGGATAAAAAAATTGGGTACTTGCTTCAATATGTGCTATGTTGCTCATAAAAATTCGAGAAACCTGCTGCAGCAAATATGCAAATCTATTATGATTTTCCAAAACTCAAATCTGCAGTTCTCATTTTCACCGATTTAAAAATAACGGCAAAACTTTCAATGGACAAAAAAATCGGTTGACACTGTTTATTACTTAAATAACTCCCTCTTTTTCCAAAATAGCTTTAGTAAGTACCATTTGATCTCCGTTTTGAATAATATTTGACATTGTAAATAAATATTATATCAAAAATAGAACAAAATTGGCCGTGGAAGGCGTTGCTGGAAAGAAGAGCGTTCCATCAAAGTGAGTTCCGAAGCCAACGTCAAACAGACAAAATAATTGGAAGATCTCAAAATTTTGCATGCAATGATATGCTGCCACAAAGACAACAATTGTATTGCGGTTGATCACGAAAGACAACTGAAAGATAATATTTATTTCGCGCAGGCATCATTTCGGGATCCTTTTTTAGTCTGCTGCGGTCATCCAAGCAAAATTGGGAGTTCCAGTTTCTACCAGAGCTGCTAGACGGCGTTTAGTGGGAAAAAGAACTGGTCTGAAAATCATCACGGAAAGTCCCAATTCTGACTAAGAGACATAGGAAAAACCGATTAGCAATCGAAAAATTACAATCAGATTTGGACGGCGCAGTTAACGGAAAAAAAATGACACAAAACCTTTTTGTCGGACAAAATTTAATTTAATTGAAAGTGATAAAAAACTTGGAGAAGACGTCCAAGAAATACAGAATATTATCCTCGCTATATCACAAAAACCTTCAAACATAAAGGTGGCAATATAATAGTGTGAATATTTTGGGCCCTACTGCGAATAGAAACGAAATTTCGTTTCGTTTCTAAATTGATTTCTCTCATAAAATTTGCATTGCCATTAGAAAGCTGTCAGTTTCGTTTTCAGTTTCTATTTTGACTGTCAGAACACGAAACTGAATAATGATCTTATAGCCCAGGAAAATAAGATATTTTCTGCGAAAAAATTCCCAGTGGAAATTTTTCACCGGAATTGTCTTAATTTATGCATGATACACAAACTGTGAAAAGTCCATTGCAAAGTCGTGTGCGCATAAAAAGTTATTCGGGCTCAAAGGTCGCTAAAATCAGTTTTTTGCAAATATCTCGCTAATGCTAACTTTTACAGAAAAATCATGGTCTCCAATTTTATAGCATAGGAAATTTCCTACAAAAGTACGTTTAAAGTATTTGCGTACGACTTCTAGTTTAGGAAATCACCTAATTTAAAAAGTTGTTAACAATTATGATATGAAATACTACTACTGGTACAAACCATGTGTAAACGATCAAGAAATTTGTTCATGGCATCCGATTTGGCTATAAATTGGCATAAACAATAGTTGCATAGTGGAAAAAATTACTACCAAATATTTTTTATTAAAATTTAAAAAAATGGCGGAGATATGGGACTTTGAAATTTTTAGGTTAGTTTTTTTTGAGAAGCTATAACTTCGGTTGCATTTATCCAATTTTCAATTTTATGGTGTTAAATGATTTATCTTAAAACAGGCTTTAAAATAAAAACTAGCAAACATTTTTTTTTTTTATATATATATAGTTTACACTGAAAAACAAAGTTTAAATTGAGTTTCCCAAAATACGTCCTTTTTAATATTTTTTATTTTTCTTGTAAAAAAAGCTACAAGTGTAACTTACCAGTCCTCCAAAAATTGGAGTGGGCCTGCAAGTGGTTCTCCAGAAAAACAATAAAAAGTATCATCTTCCCCAATTTTTCAGTACATTTTTTTAATTTAAAATTTTTATTAAAAAAAATTTTCAAATGCTGAAAATAGTTTATTGACTGTTTTTTTGCTTGTATAGTACTAATATAAGTACCAATGCACTTTTTTCAAATTCAAATTAACGTTTAATTAAAAATTTCAAATTCAAAAAAATTGTACTGAAAAATTGCGGCAAAAGCTACATTTTACTGTTTTTCTGGAGAACCACTGGGAGGCCCACTCCAATTTTTGGAGGACTGGTAAGTTACACTTGTAGCTTTTTTTACAAGAAAAATAAAAAATTTTAAAAAGGACGTATTTTGGGAAATTCAATTTAATTTTTTTTTTCAGTGTAAACTATATGAAAAAAAAAAAAAAAATGTTTGCAAGTTTTTATTTTAAAGCCTGTTTTAAGACAAATCATTTAACACTATAAAATTGAAAATTGGATAAATGCAACCGAAGTTATAGCTTCTCAAAAAAAACTAACCTAAAAATTTCAAAGTCCCATATCTCCGCCATTTTTTTAAATTTTGAAAAAATATTTGGTAGTAATTTTTTTCACTATGCAACTATTGCTAATGCCAATTTATAGCCAAATCGGATGCCATAAAAAAAATCTTGATCGTTTTGAAATGGTTTGTACCTACTATGAGTTACAAGATCTACAAAAAATAAGCAATATGTGTACACATAGAAGTAACCGTTTAGAAGATATTCAATAAAAACTGGTTTTTTGGCATTATAAGGGGTTTTTTTGGAATATCTTCTAAACGGTTACATACTTCTATGTGTACACATATTGCTTATTTTTTGTAGATCTTGTAATTCTCTACAAATTTGGTCCCAATACTTACCAATTCGCAGATATCCTTAAAAAACCAATAATTTCGAAGCCTTAACCGTTATTCAAGAATATTTTTAAGGTCATGAGCCGTTCGAAAAAAAAAATTTTGTACGGTAGAAAATTAAATTATCTTTCAAACGGCATTTTAATTCTGTTTGTACAACTTCTCATTGAAGAGTTATTGCAATTTAAAAAGTAAGATATTTTAATATGAACTCATAGGTAGTATTTCATATCATAACTGTTAACAACTTTTTAAATTGGGTGATCTCCTAAACTAGACACACTGGGCCTAAAGGATCGATAGGTTGCATTAAAATGGCAACGAAATCTGAAAGCACTATTGTTTTTATGCTTGATTATAGAAAAAAAATCAGTTTGAATTAAAATCCTAGCTGATCCTGTTTCGCAAATATTGATATTTTTCGCTTTTTGATACATACGGTCATGTATCGACGTTTACTCACACTGCTCCTGAAGCATCATTAAGTTTAACTAAAATGGCAACGTATACTGAATGTCTCCGAGTGTTTGAAATATCACTTTGAATCAAAATCGTAGCTGATTCCTTTTTGAAAATATCTCGATTTTTCCAATTGGGGCATTTTCATATACAAAAAGACAAAAAAAAATTTTTAATTACATTAAAGAAAAATTAAAATAATCACAATCGATGTGTTTTGCAATGCTAAACGCGAATTCAACCTCAGAATTGCTCTATCGTGTATAGTTTATGAGATATTGTAACCTAAAAACCAAAAAAATCGTTTTTTGCCATTTTTTGAAGCTATATATCTATGTAACATATGAATGGGTTTTTTTGAAAGTGGAATAAGTCCACTTTTTCATAAACTGAGATATTGAAGGGTTTGCGTACGACTCAATTTAAAAATATTGGCAAGCGCTATTTAACTGGTGTTAAGTGTTTACCACTGTAAATTTACCAAATTTTGTTATGCTGTAAAAATTTTTACAGATGTAATAGAAAATAGTCGAGTTTTTTTGGTCTGAATGGACTTATTCCACTTTCATTTATAATAAATTTAAAAATTTGTTATACTTTTGTATGACTTATTCCATTTTTACTCACAAAATATTTTGTAAACTAAAGCAAAGGAAAATTAAAACTTAGAAAAATTTTACTTTAAAAACTGTTGTTGTTTTTTTTTCTTTTATTTTTGCCCAAATAGGGCTCTGAGAAATAATTACAACAACAACAACAACAAAAAGTTCTTGTCGGACCTACTTTCGGAGATATAGCCATCGGAAGATCGAAATATATCTTTTATAAAAACTATTATAAGTTGGGAACCCCTGAAAGGATTTCAATAATGTTAGTGTCATACGAAAGATATATTAATTTGCTATAAAATCAACCCGAAAAAATTTTTAATGCGAGTGGTGGTTATGGAGATATTGCAAATTTCCAGAAATTTTGATAATTTTTTTTTTTTTAAAGCACTATTTTTCCAAAAACTGTATCATTAACGTATAGTTTTAGTAACATAATATGAAAGCCCAATTTATTTCCTTTCATCTAACATGTAATTTGTACCTGATTTCTTGCACTAGCATACTTTTTTTATAGGAAAACAAAAAAGTAAACTAAAGAAATTTTCATGAAATTTTGCAAAACATTACAAGAACAACAATAATACCAGCAACAACAACAACAAAAATAACAATAACAACAATAACGATGTTTTTGCATAGTTTTCGATCAATTCCGATTCCTGTAGACTTTTCGATGCTTTTCAATAACTTACTTTTTTGTAAAAAAAATTTGTAATGCAAGAAATCAGGTACAAATTACATGTTGAATGAAAAGAAATAAATTGAGCTTTCATTCTATGTTACTAAAACTATGCGTTAATGATACAGTTTTTGAAAAAATAGTGCTTTAAAAAAAAAAAATTATCAAAATTTTCGTGAAATTTGCAATATCTCTGAAACCCCCACTCGCATTAAAAATTTTTTCAGGTTGATTTTATAGCAAATTAATATATCTTTCGTATGACACTAACATTATTGAAATCCTTTCAGGGGTTCCCAACTTATAATAGTTTTTATTAAAGATATATCTCGATCTTCCGATGGCTATATCTCCGAAAGTAGGTCCGACAAGAACTTTTTGTTGTTGTTGTTGTTGTAATTATTTCCCAGAGCCCTATTTGGGCAAAAATAAAAGAAAAAAAACAACAACAGTTTTTAAAGTAAAATTTTTCTAAGTTTTAATTTTCCTTTGCTTTAGTTTACAAAATATTTTGTGAGTAAAAATGGAATAAGTCATACAAAAGTATAACAAATTTTTAAATTTATTATAAATGAAAGTGGAATAAGTCCATTCAGACCAAAAAAACTCGACTATTTTCTATTACAACTGTAAAAATTTTTACAGCATAACAAAATTTGGTAAATTTACAGTGGTAAACACTTAACACCAGTTAAATAGCGCTTGCCAATATTTTTAAATTGAATTAAAAGCAATATCTTCTGTGTAGCAGTAGATGAAAAAATGGACTTATTCCACTTTCAAAAAAATCATTTTTGTAAAAATGCTTTTCATGAAAAGTTCTTTTGAGTAATTTATGATGAAATCGTGGTCTAACGAGTCTGTAATTTTCAATATAAATAGAGGACATATATAGCTAGCTATAACTACCATAAACTCAATTTTTCTGGAATTGGACTTATTCCACTTTCAAATAAACCCATTCATATCATTTATTCGTCAAATGTGGCTTGGATATTTGAAAGTTCCAATCTTTTCCTTTAAAACCTAATTTAAATTATGTTGATATCTTTTTTTTCCTCAAAGATATTTTAACTTAAAAAGACACAAAAGTGCAAAAAACCCGTTTTGACAATATTTCGGTCTACGATATCTCTTAGAAGCATGGAGATATAAATATAATTTAAATTAGGTTTTAAAGGAAAAGATTGGGGCTTTCAAGTATCTAAGCCAGATTTGACGAATAAATGATATGTTACAAAGTTATATAGCTTCAAAAAATGGCAAAAAAAAATTTTTTTTTGGTTTTTAGGTTACAATATCTCATAAACTATACACGATAGAGCGATTCTGAGGTAGGATTCGCGTTTAGCATCGCAGAACACATCGATTGTGATTATTTTAATTTTTCTTTAATGTAATTTAAAAATTTTTTTTTTTCTTTTTGTATGGGAAAATGCCCCAATTGGAAAAATCGAGATATTTTCAAAAAGGAATCAGCTACGATTTTGATTCAAAGTGATATTTCATCAGAATAACATTACAAACACTCGGAGACATTCAGTATAAGTTGCAATTTTAGTTGAACTTAATGATACTTCAGGAGCAGTGTGAGTAAACGTCGATACATGACCGTATGTATCAAAAAGCGAAAAATATCAATATTTTCGAAACAGGATCAGCTAGGATTTTAATTCAAACTGATTTTTTTCCTATAATCAAGCATAAAAACAATAGTGCTTTCAGATTTCGTTGCCATTTTAATGCAACCTATCGATCCTTTAGGCCCTGTGTGTAGAAGTCGTACGCAAATACTTTAAGCGTACTTTTGTAGAAAATTTCCTATGCTATGAAATTGGAGACCATAATTTTTCTGTAAAAGTTGGCATTAGCGAGATATTTGCAAAAAACTGATTTTAGCGACCTTTGAGCCCGAATAACTTTTTATGCGCACACGACTTTGCAATGGACTTTTCACAGTTTGTGTATCATGCATAAATAAAGACAATTCCGGTGAAAAATTTCCACTGGGAATTTTTTCGCACAGAAGCTCTTTTTTCGTCTTATTTTCCTGGACTATTAGCCATTTATTGAAAGAAAATTTTGATTTTGGTACCACGCCCTCTTATCCGAATTTGCAAATTTTCCTACCAGAGTTTACCTACACTATTGGTAGCAAGTGTACAAAAATGGGTTGGATTATCTCAGATTGTACCATCAGTATAGAGTTTTTAAGATTTTGCTTGTATGGGAGGTGCCACGCCCTTTTGTTCAAATTCGACAAAATTTTGTTGAAAGCTTAAGTGATCCATCCTCAGTATGTATATGTAATTTGGTTGCAGTGCGTAGCTCCGTTTAGTTGATGCCACATATGAGAGCTCCATGCCCCAGTGTGTGACGGGCAGTTTAAGCAATTTGCCCTTTTTAAGTCCATTTTTTAAGACACAGTCGAAAACCGGCGGGGTTTTCTCAGCTACCGATTTTTTATTTTTCCAAACCTCAATTTTAGTAAATTTCTTGTATGTCATCTTACAAATATCATGCGCTGTTTTTTTTTTTTTTTTTTTTGAAAACCTTTTTTCACCTTCATTTTGTATTGCATAACTCTAGGCATTACTGCATAAAAAATAAAATTCATGTAAATTGATAAGTTAAAAATATTTTTCTAAATATATTTTACGTCATAGCTACATATGCACAAGCATACATACATAGAACATAAATGTGTCCTTTAAAAGAAAAAAAAAAGTCTTGCACTTAACACATAGGAACTTAGAGACACAAATTTAAAATATAACTTCACTTTTATACTTAAAGCAGCAATACCAACTACCGCCAACTTTCCAAAGCACTAAACAATATTCCGCCCAACAGCACCACCAGCGACAGCAAGCCACATCTGATGCCTAACGCTCCGCTTCGCTGCTCAAATAAGTACTGCTGCAAAAAAGCCGATCCCACCGCACCCGTGTACTCAGGATTGTAATTGTAAATGAGTGAATACATCTCTTCGGTTTTATTCGAAAATCGATTATGGTTCTTACGTGCCTCATTGATGAAAAAGTCTGCGAAATACTGAGATGTAATGATGGCTTTGGAAATGTGCGTTATATTGCGGTTGGCAACAAATTCGTACAAATTCTTTTCTGGATGAAATTGAACTCCATAGAAAGGATAGCTGCACGAAAAGGACATTTGAAAGAAATAAAAAAGAAAAAGGTTGAAAACAACGAACAACACAGGATTTGTTAAAAGAAAACAAAAATTAAATTTGAATAATTTATTAGTTTCACTTGGTATTGTTTACTTACATTTTGTGTTCGATAGTTGATATGAATTCTTCACCATTCCAATCATGATTTAGACTCATCACATTCCACAATGCGTTCATATTATATTTGGCAAAATTCTGGAAAATCGTAAAAGAAAATATTTAGTCAAAAGATGTTCTCGAATGCGGAAAAATCTGAAATTACTAAAATTCTCTATACAACATAAAAATAATAGTTCTCCCGAAAGTATGCAAGCCAACGACGTATATGATAAAAATATACGTCGTTGTGCAAACTTTCAACTTTCTACGTACATTAAAGTGGGTCGCCAAAAATAATTTTCTGTGAACCACTAAAATATGTTTTTTTGGGTATCGTTAGACTTTTAAAAAAATATTTTGATAACTTTAATAGCGATAGTTTTTTTTCGGGTCAAAAATATAATGTTTATATGGAAAACTTTTTTTGTTTTGGCTACATAACGCAAAAACAATTTCACAAAACTAGTTCATAAAAATGTTTAAGTTCTGCATGAAAAGTTTTAGGAAAGTTGCTCCCTGCCACAGGACATTGATTTTAAGAATAGTGACAAGTTTCAAATTTCAAACGTGCCACCTGTTTAACGTAGAGACTTAAAGTATGCTACGTTTTTGTGAAAATTTAAGCAACGTAGTACAGAAAAGTATCCTATGCCTTTGTGAAGTTTGTACGACAAAACATATCGCACGAAATTATATAGAGAATGATGAACCCTAGTATTTTAAAAGTGAGCATGTTTAAAATTATTGAAAAACCTAGCATATTTAAGGGCTCTGTATTAAACGGCTGACCTGTTTCAAATTTGTCACTATTTCTGAAATCATTGTCCTGAAACAGAGTGCACCTTTTCAAATACGTTTGATGTAGAACTTAAAGATTTTTTATGTACTATTTTTGTGAACTATTTTTCGCTTTATGTAGCCGAAACCCAAAAAGGTTTCTATTTTAGTAAATATTGTTTTTTTAGTTCAAAAAAAATTGTCTATTTGTGGCATAGGTTTTGGTGACGCACACTGGTTGGAAAATCAAATAAGCTGGTAAAAATTCGAAAAATAACGGTGTTGTTTTTGCACTTTTAATTTTGTTGGTATCCACTTTGCTCGTTTCAGTGACCAGAAAGACCTCTGTGCCTAAAAAACTCTCCTCGTTTGAGTTTGAAGTAAAGGATTTCAGTAAACAAGTGGAAAAAATAACTTCTGTTCATCTATTTGCAATGTAACGAAGTGGAGTCTCTCAGTGCAGGTTTATTTAAAATGTTTCTCAAATTCAAAAATTGTTGAAGTGATTTTTAATATGATAAATGTTACAGCATCCACGGCCATCCGTCTAGTTTCTTCATGTATTTTATTCAGGGTACATTTTTCTATAAGCCTGGAAAAAATTAGCTATCCGAAGGTGCCCGCGTGAAAGTTATTAGGACTTGTAAAGTATTTCATTTTCGTAATTATTGATCCCAGAAACAAAACTTTTGTAGATAAAGATGCTGTTTGGCATATTTTGACCGAATAATTTCATATTTCGAATCAGCGACCTCAAAAACTCCAATAACTCACTTATTATTGACTACTATAGTTTTGCACTAAACGGTTCATCATTGTGAATCCTTCCGTATTTCGTAAACTAGATTTCAGATTCATTATCAGCAACATCTGAAACTCCCAGGAACCGTTTTTGGTGGTAAAAGTGCAGCTTAGCAGTATTTGGTCCAACATTTTGGATCCGCCATTTTGTTTTTTTTTTTTTTTTTAAAAAGATTTCAGATTCGTAATCAGCATCATCACAAACCTCAAATTACCAACTTTCGTGAGAATAAGGAGTGAGATCGAAAAAATCTTAACACACGTTTTACCTTATAATTTTTTTTGGGTGTAAAATTTAAAAATTTCTTTGATCTTTGAAAAATATGTCAGTTATTAGAAAGTGAAGAGAAAGAAGTCTTAAAATTGTTAAAAATTTTCAAAAAAATCCAAATTGGTCTTACAAAAAATTGGCCAAAGAATTTAAGGTCTGCCGTCAAACTGTTTCCAATGTTATTAAACAGTTTCAGGAGAATTTGACCATTGATAGGAAACCTAGTTCGGGAAGAAAACAAGGACCACACGATATTGGGAAAGCCAAGAAAATTGAAAGCATATTGAAAAGATCTCCAAACACACCTGCTAGAAAAGCTGCCTCGTTAGCCCAGCTCTGGAGTGGTACCAAAGTAATTACATAGTTTTTGTACCAAGAGAGCCCAATCCTCCAAATTGTCCGGAGCTAAGACCAGTGGAGAGGTGTTGGGCTCTTGTCAAAAGAAACTTAAAGAGCACAAAAAAGGTGTCTTAAAATATCGAAGATTTTAAAAGGAGATGGGCAAACTGTTCCAAAAAGGTGTCTGAATCAACTATCAAATCTCTAAGGCTTACCGAAAAAGGTCCTCGAGTTCATAAATAGTGGTTAGAACTATAATAGTTATATTTTTCTGTAATTTGTAAAATATTGGGGGTTATCGTGAATCAAGATTCCCGGGGAATTTTCTTAAACTGCAATAGAGAATGCACTGCAGTCTGAGAAAATTCCCCGGGAATCTTGATTCACGATAACTCCCATTATCAATTAAATAAAAAAAAATAAAAACTCTAAGATCAACCGTTCAAAAATTATTGAATATTATATATGTTAAGATTTTTGCGATCTCACTCCTTATAGTTAGTTTATCATTATTTGTGCATTGTAAAAAACCTGACGTATCATTCTATAAAAAAGTAAATTGAAAAAAAATTTAAATTTTTTTCTGGAGAAGCATTTATTTAACTTTCATCGCTGATTCAGCATATAAGTTTTCGGCGTTTGTTGGCGACTTAAAACAAATCGCAGCTTTAGCTGTGGTTAAATTAACATTTAATTTGCATTGTGGCGTTTGGCCATAGAATATGACGAACTAGAACGACCCATAAACTGTGAAATTGTGAAGCAATTCATACAAGCGTAGCAAATAAGATGGCTAGGCCATATAATGAGAATAAATGCTTCAATAGTCCCAAGAAAATAGATAATTGAGACCAACTCATTTACTAGTAATGCCAGAAGACCAAGATCGGATGGATGGATTGATTGCATGTTTTATATGGCAAGACAGAAGCCTCCATCAGATGAGTAAGTACCTTCAAAGAAAACGAAACATAACCAACGTGAAAAAGAAAGTTTTGTGATCAACCGTGGTTGGATATATTCGTATCAATGATTCTGGATGAAAATAATCTATACCCAAAAAATTTCACATTGCACGCATAAGAAAAAATCTCAAATTTGGGTATTTTTTTATATTCAAAATTCTCGAACACAAAAGTACGGTTTAACTCCGAGCATAAATTGCATGATTTGCTTGAGTCTAAAACAAACGTTGACTCATCATATTCTTCAAATTAACGTGCTTGAGAATTTTTTTAAAAACAAATTTATTCTAAGTACTTATTGAATTAATAAGTTTCTACGGCTTCACTTGCATAAAAATTACTTGGTACTCATCAAAGGTACATACATTCCATATGCTCGTGTCTCCGTTGTATTTCTATTATTAAGTTGGAAAAATGTTGTGTTATATGGTCGCTTATCTATAATCGTTTTACCAGCAGAAAGACTGCATGTGTAAGTAGCACGTTTACTATGCACGCAGTGTATAAACCACACAACACAGTGTGCACAGAACAATTTCATTAATGGTTATTTTATGTTTGTTAAATATGTTATATACATAAGGAGGACTCATTTGGGAATAATTCAATATACTTTTTAAGCAAAAAGAGTATATTTTTTGATTTTTGGCCAAGCTTTCTATAGTGCATTGAATAGAATAGTTATTATCCAGTAACTCTTTAGTGGAGCATAATTCCAAAATAAATCATTTTCATCGAATATGAGCCTTTGCGATTATTTAGACCTCCCGATGGTTGGATTTTCTTTTGTAACAACCTTTTCCAGGCAAGTTATTGCCTTTTGGATTCCACTCGAGAACTTAACAAACAAAATTCGCTGGGAGGTTTTCGAAGAATGTGTCTTATCCATTGGCGAAACTCTATCTCTTACAGCTTTTGCACCCATACCATAAAATCGGTTTCAATTCTGAATAAAAAATTAATGTTTTTTCTATTTTCACCCATTCAACTCCTCAAATTGTGAATTTCACTTGAGAATATAAAGGCTCATATGCAATATTTTTGGCATTTTTCACTAGATATAAGTACATATTTTCGAATATTTTTTTTGCATTTTGCGCACTGTGCATTATGTACATTATGTTTGATATTTAAACAGAATTTCACATTGGAGGAGAAATCATCATATTGATTTTAAATTTAGAAAAATTGCGAATTAGCGAAGCGAATAACTGAATATGGTATGGTTTCATAAGGAATTTGTTTACTCGTGTTATTGTATAAGAAAGCGATTGTGAAACTGTCACGAGGAAGTGCATTCTTTTCGTATTGTGTCTCTTACGACTATGACACACCCATTGACATGAAAATAGATATGAAGAATTAAATTTTTTTTTTTTAAAAAAAACTTTAATTTTTGGTCAAAACTAAATGCTTAAGATTTGTTTGTTAATACTCGTATTATAGTTTTATATACTATGTATCAGTCACCTTACATAGGGTGAGCCAATAAATATTTAAATATGAGAGTGTTGATTATAATCTAACTTTCAAAAAGAAAAATAATTTCATAGCGATATCAGTCATCTACATTTGCTAACAATTGAGGAGTTGCCGAACAAAAGGTAGCATTTCCAATTTTTGTCTTTTTGCTTTTTTTTTCAGAATCTAATGTAAATCTATGAATCCAGTTGAATTAAGCGATTCCAAGAATAACAATTCCCAAGAAAAATCGAGTTTTTCGTTGGTTTTCACTCCACTAAAAATGTTTTTGTAGTTTTGGCGAAAAATTACATTTACCTACATAATACTAATCATTAATCATAGTCGTCATCAAACATTGTCATTTGCTATTATTGCTCTCAAAAGATAGCATTTCAATTTAATGATTACACAGCACAACAATGATTTTGTCGCAGGGCAGCTGAAGGTAATTTCTGAAGGAACTTTCGGCGTAGAATCCAAATCCGAGGTCAGACTTGGCCCATCAGCTTTAGATTCTGAGATATTTGAGATTGAAGCCACGAACGCAAACATTTTTGAGGTTAGATGCTAACTCCATAAATCTTGTGCTACTCTTTCTCTTCAAAATGAGCTCTTAAAAAATGTCGTACGATGTTTCCTTCAAAACTTATGGTCGATTTAAGATGTATGTATTCTCCTTTAACTCTTAGGAGGAGCATTTAAGATGACATCTCAAAATTCATAGACTGCTTCGGGTTAGTCGTTATATAGGATTTCATGATATCATCATAATTCGGCCATAAATTTTGAAGGAAACATCGTACGATACTTTTTAAGAGCTCATTTTGAAGAGAAAAAGTAGAACTACGTTATGAATTATGTAAAAAAAAAAAATAAAAAAAAAAATTTGAGTCAGCATCTAACCTCACAAATAACCGTATTCGGGTTTTTAACTTCAAATATCTCAAAATCTAGAGCTTATGGGCCAATTCTGAAGTCAAAGTCGGACTCTACGCAGAAAGTCCTTTCGGAATTGACAAAAAACTTCCATGCAACAATCAAAAACCCATTATTTGCTGTGCAGTGTTATCAAAAAGTAACTTTTCCAACATTTCCTGACAGAAGGATACATATCCAAAATTCATACTCAGTTATCTCCATTAATATGAAAGTTTTTAAATGTGCAAGAAAGCGAGTGCTACACAGAAAAAAATATATAGGTCGATCCAACCGATTTCAATGATAGAAATTGCACCAACCCGCAGTAAAGCTTAAATTGACTGTGCAGTCTAGTAATATTACTATAACAATAGTACCGTACAGTTACTGTTAAAATGTTTAGGTACTCTGAAAACAGTTAATTTAAACTACATTTTCGATAAAAATTGCATAAACCCGAAGTTTTTGTATTTGGACTGTTGAACTCTGTAAATTTACAGTTTACTCGGTTTAAATGTAGTGGTCGAAAAAATTTTTTTTTTTTTTTTTTTGCAGCCACCCAAAATAAAATTTAAAACGAAATGAAGCGAACCAAAAAGAAAGCCTTAAACTACTCGTAAATTAGATTTTTAAAGAAAAATCATACAAAAATGTTTCATAGCTTATTTTTAAGATAAAAAATAGTAATTAACAACGCAAAACATTTCTGTGCGTCCTCTATATAACCTTAAAAATCATAATTTTTTATTTTTAAGGTTAGGATATCTCAAATCCACTGAGAAATATAAAAACAACCATGTTTGGTGTTTTTTTTTTAAATAAACCTTTTTTCGACCTTGCTTCAAAAAGTAGTCGATGAACATATTTTAAAAACTTTTTTTTCTTATTCAATAAGTGCTCACGAGTAATTTGATCATTTTTTAATGAGTTCACGGCAATTCAATTTAAAATTTTTCTTGAATGGCGTGACGAGCAAACACAACTTGACGACGATTTTCCTAAGCAAATTATCTTCAGTCATTATTATTATTATTATTATGCCATGACACATAAATTACTTATTATGGGCTTACTTGGAGAATATATCTCTGATAACAATAGTTATAATTTATGTATGAAAAATTTACAACGTTATTTTCACACTCACCTCCTGAGTAAAGCAATATTGATGAAAATTCGCCGTAACAGGAAACTTTTCAAAAATGTTAATAACCTCATCACTTGCATTGCCAAACATGCGACTGTTTCTAAAACCTATTGAAATAAAAATAGAAATTCAGAAATTGATTTTAAAAAGCACAATCATAGATTTTGCAATTTACCTTCTTTGAATTCCAAATTCAATGCCTGACTGGATGATGCACAATCGGAACGCAGTTCAGTATCATCAGCTGTTATGTAAACCATCAACTCAAAGCCCAAGCAGGTACCCCAAATTGGCATATAATTACCCTGTTTATTCATTTCAACGGCAATTTCAAAAATATGATGACCGGCATCAGCATAGCCTTGCGATTGATTAAAAAATGTTGCACCACCAGGAAAGAGAACGCTGTAATTGAAGAATATTTTAATGTTTTCAAATAAATATTTAATAAAAGTTTTTTTTTTTTTTTTTGAATTACCCATTAATTTTGGTCAAAACATCCTCATAGTATTCACGTGGTTTATTAATCCTGTAAAAAAAAAAAAGTTTTTCATTATTGTTTCTTTCTACGAAAAAGAGTTAAATTGTATAAAAATATGTTTGATCCAATGATTCGGCATCATGAACAGTATCTTGCATAATATCTTATGATTAAATTTTGTTGTTTTATTTTTATTTTACTTACAAAACAACAAGAATTTCTTATTTGACGTGCCCGTGACTGTGCATCGCACTTAAGTATCAATGAAAAATCACAATCACAAAGTGTCTACTGAGCTTGTGGTGATAGCGATTGATTTGTGTTGACTGATTTGTTATCATCGCAAGTATTTCCCACAAAATAAATGATTTATTTTATTTCTGAGAATTTTGCAAAAATTTCTATGAATTTCACATTAAAAATGCGAATTAAATTTATTTAAAATGGTTTATGTTGACTATATGAAAATTATACTAATTTTATGAACTTTAGTCAATGTTTTTGCAAGAATCGAAAATTCCATGCATTTTCCAACTTAGAATATTATGACAATTAGGAGAAGAGAAAAAACTACTGAACATGGCTATGGTGACATATGTTTCGGTTACCGCCACGTAACCATCATCAGACCAATTTATGTTTTATTTAATTTATTTTAAATTAAATGAAATAACAATTGAAAAATTTTTGAACTTTTTGTCTGAGGCCGGGATCGATCTATGAACCTTTCGAAATCAATCTCTCTACATAGCGCATTTATCAACGGACTGCGGTGTGTGCCCTCGGAAAAATTGTTAGCTTAAGTGCCTATATGCATGTAGCGTGGTTTCATTCTCTATACTCCTTTGTCATCATTCATGTTGTGTTTGTTTGGTAAGGCTCAGCCATTGGCTGAGAATCAATACCGTTATATTATATGACTGACAAGTGTTGCCAGTTGCACATATTTGGCGTGTTCTCCATGATTACTTAAAATGGTTTATGTTGACTATATGAAAATTATACTAATTTTATGAACTTTAGTCAATGTTTTTGCAAGAATCGAAAATTCCATGCATTTTCCAACTTAGAATATTATGACAATTAGGAGAAGAGAAAAAACTACTGAACATGGCTATGGTGACATATGTTTCGGTTACCGCCACGTAACCATCATCAGACCAATTTATGTTTTATTTAATTTATTTTAAATTAAATGAAATAACAATTGAAAAATTTTTGAACTTTTTGTCTGAGGCCGGGATCGATCTATGAACCTTTCGAAATCAATCTCTCTACATAGCGCATTTATCAACGGACTGCGGTGTGTGCCCTCGGAAAAATTGGTAGCTTAAGTGCCTATATGCATGTAGCGTGGTTTCATTCTCTATACTCCTTTGTCATCATTCATGTTGTGTTTGTTTGGTAAGGCTCAGCCATTGGCTGAGAATCAATACCGTTATATTATATGACTGACAAGTGTTGCCAGTTGCACATATTTGGCGTGTTCTCCATGATTACTTAAAATGGTTTATGTTGACTATATGAAAATTATACTAATTTTATGAACTTTAGTCAATGTTTTTGCAAGAATCGAAAATTCCATGCATTTTCCAACTTAGAATATTATGACAATTAGGAGAAGAGAAAAAACTACTGAACATGGCTATGGTGACATATGTTTCGGTTACCGCCACGTAACCATCATCAGACCAATTTATGTTTTATTTAATTTATTTTAAATTAAATGAAATAACAATTGAAAAATTTTTGAACTTTTTGTCTGAGGCCGGGATCGATCTATGAACCTTTCGAAATCAATCTCTCTACATAGCGCATTTATCAACGGACTGCGGTGTGTGCCCTCGGAAAAATTGGTAGCTTAAGTGCCTATATGCATGTAGCGTGGTTTCATTCTCTATACTCCTTTGTCATCATTCATGTTGTGTTTGTTTGGTAAGGCTCAGCCATTGGCTGAGAATCAATACCGTTATATTATATGACTGACAAGTGTTGCCAGTTGCACATATTTGGCGTGTTCTCCATGATTACTTAAAATGGTTTATGTTGACTATATGAAAATTATACTAATTTTATGAACTTTAGTCAATGTTTTTGCAAGAATCGAAAATTCCATGCATTTTCCAACTTAGAATATTATGACAATTAGGAGAAGAGAAAAAACTACTGAACATGGCTATGGTGACATATGTTTCGGTTACCGCCACGTAACCATCATCAGACCAATTTATGTTTTATTTAATTTATTTTAAATTAAATGAAATAACAATTGAAAAATTTTTGAACTTTTTGTCTGAGGCCGGGATCGATCTATGAACCTTTCGAAATCAATCTCTCTACATAGCGCATTTATCAACGGACTGCGGTGTGTGCCCTCGGAAAAATTGGTAGCTTAAGTGCCTATATGCATGTAGCGTGGTTTCATTCTCTATACTCCTTTGTCATCATTCATGTTGTGTTTGTTTGGTAAGGCTCAGCCATTGGCTGAGAATCAATACCGTTATATTATATGACTGACAAGTGTTGCCAGTTGCACATATTTGGCGTGTTCTCCATGATTACTTAAAATGGTTTATGTTGACTATATGAAAATTATACTAATTTTATGAACTTTAGTCAATGTTTTTGCAAGAATCGAAAATTCCATGCATTTTCCAACTTAGAATATTATGACAATTAGGAGAAGAGAAAAAACTACTGAACATGGCTATGGTGACATATGTTTCGGTTACCGCCACGTAACCATCATCAGACCAATTTATGTTTTATTTAATTTATTTTAAATTAAATGAAATAACAATTGAAAAATTTTTGAACTTTTTGTCTGAGGCCGGGATCGATCTATGAACCTTTCGAAATCAATCTCTCTACATAGCGCATTTATCAACGGACTGCGGTGTGTGCCCTCGGAAAAATTGGTAGCTTAAGTGCCTATATGCATGTAGCGTGGTTTCATTCTCTATACTCCTTTGTCATCATTCATGTTGTGTTTGTTTGGTAAGGCTCAGCCATTGGCTGAGAATCAATACCGTTATATTATATGACTGACAAGTGTTGCCAGTTGCACATATTTGGCGTGTTCTCCATGATTACTTAAAATGGTTTATGTTGACTATATGAAAATTATACTAATTTTATGAACTTTAGTCAATGTTTTTGCAAGAATCGAAAATTCCATGCATTTTCCAACTTAGAATATTATGACAATTAGGAGAAGAGAAAAAACTACTGAACATGGCTATGGTGACATATGTTTCGGTTACCGCCACGTAACCATCATCAGACCAATTTATGTTTTATTTAATTTATTTTAAATTAAATGAAATAACAATTGAAAAATTTTTGAACTTTTTGTCTGAGGCCGGGATCGATCTATGAACCTTTCGAAATCAATCTCTCTACATAGCGCATTTATCAACGGACTGCGGTGTGTGCCCTCGGAAAAATTGGTAGCTTAAGTGCCTATATGCATGTAGCGTGGTTTCATTCTCTATACTCCTTTGTCATCATTCATGTTGTGTTTGTTTGGTAAGGCTCAGCCATTGGCTGAGAATCAATACCGTTATATTATATGACTGACAAGTGTTGCCAGTTGCACATATTTGGCGTGTTCTCCATGATTACTTAAAATGGTTTATGTTGACTATATGAAAATTATACTAATTTTATGAACTTTAGTCAATGTTTTTGCAAGAATCGAAAATTCCATGCATTTTCCAACTTAGAATATTATGACAATTAGGAGAAGAGAAAAAACTACTGAACATGGCTATGGTGACATATGTTTCGGTTACCGCCACGTAACCATCATCAGACCAATTTATGTTTTATTTAATTTATTTTAAATTAAATGAAATAACAATTGAAAAATTTTTGAACTTTTTGTCTGAGGCCGGGATCGATCTATGAACCTTTCGAAATCAATCTCTCTACATAGCGCATTTATCAACGGACTGCGGTGTGTGCCCTCGGAAAAATTGGTAGCTTAAGTGCCTATATGCATGTAGCGTGGTTTCATTCTCTATACTCCTTTGTCATCATTCATGTTGTGTTTGTTTGGTAAGGCTCAGCCATTGGCTGAGAATCAATACCGTTATATTATATGACTGACAAGTGTTGCCAGTTGCACATATTTGGCGTGTTCTCCATGATTACTTAAAATGGTTTATGTTGACTATATGAAAATTATACTAATTTTATGAACTTTAGTCAATGTTTTTGCAAGAATCGAAAATTCCATGCATTTTCCAACTTAGAATATTATGACAATTAGGAGAAGAGAAAAAACTACTGAACATGGCTATGGTGACATATGTTTCGGTTACCGCCACGTAACCATCATCAGACCAATTTATGTTTTATTTAATTTATTTTAAATTAAATGAAATAACAATTGAAAAATTTTTGAACTTTTTGTCTGAGGCCGGGATCGATCTATGAACCTTTCGAAATCAATCTCTCTACATAGCGCATTTATCAACGGACTGCGGTGTGTGCCCTCGGAAAAATTGGTAGCTTAAGTGCCTATATGCATGTAGCGTGGTTTCATTCTCTATACTCCTTTGTCATCATTCATGTTGTGTTTGTTTGGTAAGGCTCAGCCATTGGCTGAGAATCAATACCGTTATATTATATGACTGACAAGTGTTGCCAGTTGCACATATTTGGCGTGTTCTCCATGATTACTTAAAATGGTTTATGTTGACTATATGAAAATTATACTAATTTTGTCATAATATTCTAAGTTGGAAAATGCATGGAATTTTCGATTCTTGCAAAAACATTGACTAAAGTTCATAAAATTAATTAAATTTATTGGCATTTGAAAAATTGTTACTTTTGTATACCCTACACTAAGGGTATGTTTACCTTTCGTTTGTTACACATGGAAGTAGGCGTGGCAGATAGAGATTGCATTATCTTGCTTAGTTTTGCCGTGGAAAATATTTCCACGCACAGCCAGCCAGACGGACATGGCTACATCGACTCAGGTGACGCTGATCAAGAATATATATGCTTTTCCACACCTGCCATGCCTCCTTCTCTGTGTTAGGTTAGGTTAGGTTAGCGCGGGAGATGGCAGTTGCCATCATAACTTAGGCCGCGATAAGGCCCATTGTATACCCGATATATAACTTCGTTTTTAACCTATGTGAACCATTTGGAAATTTTTATAAACTCCAAAATGGATTTGGGACTCTTTTGAGCTATATCTTCAAGAGAGTCGAAGAAGTGACTTTCGTACACCTTGTAACGTCGGTTAGCCAACGCTGGGCATTCACAAAGGAAATGAAATATGAACTCTTCGACGTCAGGATCTTTACAACTTCTACAAAGATCTTCTACGTCAGTAAGGCCCAATCTAGAAGCGTGTCTGCCTATAAAATAGTGCCCTGTAATGACACCAATTAAAGTTCTGAGACTTTGCCTATCTAAGGAAATAATTCTACGTGTTCTGTTAGCGTCATACAGTGGCCATATCGCCCTCGACGTAAAACATGTAGTTAAGTTTGACCATCTAAAATTAGCCCACAAATACATTTAGAGTCAATGTTGGCTCTTATCAATGCAAGTGGTCTCTGTGTTACAAACGAAAGGATAAAGTGAATATGCCCTGAGTGTAGTGTATAAAAATCCTTACACTATGCAACATTTTTTCATAATATAATGAAATTTGACACACTTCTTACGAGGAACTCGTCGAACTGAAAATAGCACGCCATTCTAATTAAAGTTTTTAGTTAATGAGCTGGTGGCAGAAAAAATTATGTGATGACATCGTTCGGCAGAAGGTGATAATATTAAAGACTTGAGTAAATTGTTTAATATAAGCCATGTCTGCCAACTAATTGTTGCTGACTTTTAAAATGTCGGTTATTTAAAAATGTAAAAAAAAAATGTATACTATGTAATAACATCTTGTCTGCCACATATTTAAAAAAATTGGTAAGCTTAAAAAATAAGGTAAGTGCAAGCGGAAGACATTTTTCGTGGTACGTTTTTTAGTTCTTAATTTTTTTCTCAAAAAAACTTATGTGAATTTATCGTCTGACAGACTACGTTTTTTGTGAAGATAACATCATTAGGAGTACTTGAATTCATGTCTGTCATTCCAATATTGCTACAAAAAATAATTTTGTAAAAATGAATAAAAAAATCACCTTACTAAATCATTTCATCATGTCAGCCGTTAAGCATAATAGTTCTCTCGAATGCCCTGAGCATGAAACTACAAGAGGCAGACGCTTTACATGCTGATTTTTAATGACAGACGCTTTTTCGTATATGGTCATAGGACGGAGTATGCTTGTATTAGTTAAAAAATAGCGTTCTGGACGTCTGAAATCTCGAAATTATTTTTTGTTAGGAATAACTCTAACGCAATATTGCAATGGCAGACACGATATTATGACATATGGTAGCAATTTTTTTTACAATTTCAATATTCGATTAAAAAAAAAATGGCCATGCAATCAGGTAACCACTTACTTTTACTTAATCACAAGGATGGGAACAATGTAAAATGTAAGTATCAACAGCGACTTAATCACATATCGAACCTGCCACCAGCTTTCTAACGATTTGAAACGCTATACTGACAGATTGAATGTTATCAAATTTCACACAAAAACTAGGAGGGTTCCGAGCGGAGCTGAGTTTTAGATTTGCGAATTGTTATTTTATGCGTTGTAGGGTATTTAATTTTTGCCAAGGCCAAATATAAAATCATTGCTAAGTTTTATTGGCTTTATCTGAGTCGCATTTACTTATCTGAAAAACAAATAAAACTATAACTTTTAATAGACAATTCTTTAAGTTTATCAAAAAAGTCACAAACGGGTCTTTACCAGTACTTGTTGGCTTAATAGTTTATGGGCGAATCTTAGCTTGCTATTTATCGTTAGATAGCAAAAAGACTTTATTATATAATCACATTCTGTTTTTCTACACCATATATTTTCTAATTGTTCTATTTAAGCTTAATATACTTAAACAAGGTAAATATACGCGAAAATAATGCCACTTTTTCACAATCTAATTAGAGTAAAAATAGTTTTCAGTTGAGAATTGAACAATATTTTAACGTATGAATGGGAAAAAGGCAAACTTTTAAGAAAAATCGATGAAAATTAAGTTTAAAGTAAAGATATATTCTATAAATTGATTAAAAAATAGCAACTCGAAAGCTGATTAATACAGTGTGACAAATATGTCTTCATACAAAACTTTGAAGCACTGTATCTTTTGGAAACATAGTAGCATTAGTAAAATTTTCTGTCTATTGGAAACATAGTAGCATTAGTAAAATTTTTATTGCACAATATTTTGTAATATTTCAGTTGTATGGAAAAATAAATTCAAATCGTATAAGACGCAAGAGTAGAAAGTAATTCGGCATCGTTGATATACGCTCTTTAATTGTTAATAAATTCAAAAGTGGTTTAAGTTGTTGAGCCATCTTCCGCGAGTTGTCACATTTAGGAATTAAGAGAAATTATGTGTATTATACCGTTAAGCGGATTGTCGATACTGGCTCCATACAAGATCGTAAAAAAAGTGGGAGAAAAAGGAACGTCCGTATCGCGAATGCGATCAAAATAGTTCGTGAAAGAATCCGAAGAAATTGTGACCGTTCAGCACGAAAGATAGCCAAAAATATAGGAATGAACCGAGAATCTTTTCGGCTCATTTTGCGTTGCGACCTCAATATGAAAGCCTTTAAAAAAAAAAGAAAATGCATGGCCTTACTAATGCGACCGTGGAAAAGCGATGGCAAAGATCGAAACTGCTCCTTTCTTGGCACGCTGGCGATGATATAGTTTTTCCGATGAAAAACTTTTTGTGCTGGAAGCTCCACACCACACGCAAAATGACCGACTATGGGCAGTATCATACAAAGACATCCCAAACGATAAGAAGCATGTACCAAGATATCAAAACTCGTTATCTATTATGGTCTGGGGTGCCATATCCAGCAAAGGTAAATTGTCGCTAGTCTTCATTGACAAAGGTGTTAAAATAAACGCTCAGTATACCTGGAAGAAGTCTTACAGAAAAATTTGAAGTCTAGTGTTTAGGCCATTTATGGAGAAGACTATTATTGCTTTCAGCAGGATGGTACATCTGCTCACACTGCTAAACTGGTTCAAGACTGGTGTAAGCAAAATTTTACAGATTTTATACCTAAGGATGAATGGCCTCCTAGCTCTCCAGACTGCAATCCTTTGGATTTCTGCATATGGGGATATATGGTATAGCGACTCAAGGAATACAGATACAGAACCTTGAAGGACTTTTAAGCTGCTATTATTGATGTATGGGACAAAATATTGATAACAGTAGTGCGTGCTGCGTGTAACAATTTTGATTGCAGACTTCAGCGGGCTGTGGCTAACAAAGGTCACGCCATCGAGTAATTGCTTAGTAAACAAAATATTTTAACTTCATTTAATGTTTGTTCATTTAAATTTCCTTAATTAAAATAACATTTAATACAAAAAACCTACTTTGTTTTTGTATCAACACATATTCGTCACACTTTACATGCTGAGCCCCAAAATATTCTTTTGATGAGAAATAATTGATTTATCAAAAGTTAATAAGAAATTTTTTTATCCCCATTTTCAGACGAAATTTACATATGAACCTTTTGTATGAGGCAATGAACTAATCCAGCAAAGCGGTTTGCACCACTAAATACCTCGTACCCGCATTAGGTAAGAATGACCTACATATTTCCGGTCAGACCACTTTTGAGATAGAACAGTGTTATTGCGGTTAGTAAATCACTGATTTTAAGTAAATTTTCCTACTAAATCAATGCAGTGAAGTTTATCGTAACCGATTATCTCAAGTGTTTGATAATGAATTTAAAAACAAAAAAGTTTATTTTTAACAGTGGCAGTTGCTGCAGATACTTAAAAAGTGAATATCATTCAATCGCTTTTTTTAGCAATTTTTATGCGTTGTCAATGCAGCTTTTTTAAAAATGGGTTTATTTTTATTTTCTGTTATGTTGATAACTTTTATTTAACGGAATATGTATAGAATATACTAGCACTCCTCAAACGACTAAGTACATTAAAAGTTTATTGAAGCAAACATTTGAAAAGTTACTCGTAACATCACCAATTACTTCTACCGTAAAGATTCACAGCCGCCAATCGAGATGCGTTATCCATTAAGCTGAAATTCTTATTTGTTGCTTTCGGATAGCAAGGTTTATGTCTTAAGATGCAGCAAAATTTGCCGACATGACTTTTTTATAACTTTTCTTTTTTACAATTCTTTAAATTTATTGTTGTCTTAAAGTATAATGGCAGACGGCAACGAGATATAGACAAAGATTGTATATGCTGTCCAAGGTTAAAAAAGTAGCTTGTCCAAGTGTAACTGGGGCTTTTAAAATAAAGCTTCTTCGCCTTGAACCTCTTGACATTTTTGCCAGAAGTAGGGCGGTGAAAAGTGTTATTAGACTTAATGATTGGATTTACATCAAGATATAAATTGTGATGTAATTGGTGGTACAGACTATCTCCTACCACACCATCTTTTCCCAACAAACTTCCAGGTGGTACTACATAATAAGGATAGTTAGCTCCTTCACCGTAAAAATTGAACATTGGATAAAAGCAACTAAAGTTATAGCTTTGTAAAAAAACTGAACTTAAAATTAAAAAAGCACTTAAAAATACTCGAAAGCAAAACCGTTATCCAAATTTGTTTCAGAAGGTACAGTATCTACGACTAGGGCAGAACGACTAGGAGGAGCTATACCTAATAATTATGATTAAAATCAAATATTGTTAAGTTGCTGTGGAACTGCTAAAAATATGCCCTTTGTAGATTTTTCAAGTGATTTTTCGTCATTACTTTTTCAAGGCGAAATCTTTTAAGTTTGTTAAGTTTAAGTTTAGCAATTAGATTTGGAAAAGTTTTTCCTTTCGTACCTATCGGCACTAAGTTAAAGATATGGATAGAACTGATACAATGTGCTTTTTTTTCTTAACTTAAGTTTCTTCACTAAATACTATCTTTGCAAATACATACTTACATACTAGTTAAGCCCAAATAAGGCACGTCAAAACTTTCCTATAGAATGTTCTTTAAAATGATCTTGCCGGTAGTTGCTTCGACATATTTTATAAAAATGAGAGTCAAAGCTACTTATGCCTTATTGAGCAGATATGTATGGCAAAGCCAACTTGGCACTCATAAATAAAAATATTTCTTAGAATTACAATACAAAAGCAAAGTTTTAAGTGTATTTCACTAAAAATGTTTGCTAAGTTTTAAAATTTTAATTTATTCAATATTTTAGTTAGTACCTATCCGTAACACCTCTGGTGGTAAGCACATGTTTTGTTTTTTTTTTTTTTTTGTATTGTTGTTTTTGAAGATTGTTAATTATGATCATTGGCAATATAAATAGCTATTAAACCGCTAATAACGGGGATTTTTATTTTTATTTTGAGGGGAATTTTTTCTCAGCAATCGTACTCAATTTTCAGTGCAAAGAACTCAAATGAAAAATTAATAAAGAATTGCTCTAAATGCATAAATTAGTTGAAGCAAAACGTTTCGCAATTCAATTTGTTTATTTTAAACGTTTTGTTTATTTTAATCAACAGTAGCACTTCGATTTATAATGTGAGCATGCAAATCAGCGATATTTTCCGCCGTTTATTCTACAATATTACTCTGTACTTGAGTATCTAGTCTTGAGAGTCATTCATATAAATTGGCTATAAGCAATGGACGGCACATGTGCCTTAAAAAGTGTGGGCCATCTGCTGATTACTATTTACTAGAATTGCTAGAAGATTAACACTGTTCAATAAAAATTTAAATTTAACATGTCGTATGAGTAACATTTTATGTAACGAAAACATTGTTCATTACAAATACGGGAAAAAGTGTCAATGACTTTCGAGCCAACCTTGTAATTAGATATGAACGTCTGTCATGAAATACAGTAAGAAGCAAAACTGTACATAATGTACATATTCATGCCATATGTGTTGAGGATGGCAGTGGAATTGGATGTTTAGCTCGTGTTAATTGTGTTTTCTTTAGAAATTACACTGTTGTAGTTTTTTGGAATTACAGTAAGAAGCAAAACTGTCAACATGTTTGCTATTTTTGACTTAGTAATGCTATAGCGTCCGTTCTGATTACATGACCAACAAGAAATATGAACCAAACAGAAGCCTAACCTTTCGTCTATTCAAATATGTGAGCAATTTTACCAAACTTCAAACCATAAAAAAAGAATGAACAAAAAACCATTTCGAAAACATGCAGAGTGGGCATAACTTTGCAAAGCAAAATCGTAGATGATCATTCATCACTTTTTTGGAAAGGGAAAAAGCAAGATGTTCAAGTGTATTTAACGGAATAGAGCAGAACAAATCCTTGCGACCTTGGACCTAGTTCGAAAAACAGCAAAAACGTGGTTTTTTGCACTTTAAGTTTAGGATACCTCAAATTCTGACGAGGTAAAGGGATTCTATGGCCAGTTTTGGAATCAGCACAACAAACTCTATTGGAATCGTTTTTTTAAACTAGGAAAAATTCACGTTCCAGGTTTGTACGCACATCACTTAAAGTGGTGCAAAACTGTCAACATGTTTTCGTAATGGTTTTTTGTTCATTCTTTTTTTATGGTTTGAAGTTTGGTAAAATTGCTCACATATTTAAATAGAGGAAAGGTTAGGCTTCCATTTGGTTCATATTTCTTGTTGGTCATGTAATCAGAACGGACGCTATAGCAGTACTAAGTCAAAAATAGCAAACATGTTGACAGTTTTGCTTCTTACTGTAATTCCAAAAAACTACAACAGTGTAATTTCTAAAGAAAACACAATTGACACGAGCTAAACATCCAATTCCACTGCCATCCTCAACACATATGGCATGAATATGTACATTATCGCTTTAAATTTCAATATATCAATTACACTGTGCAACACAGAATTCTGAATGAGATTTCAATAAGTTTTTTTGACTAATTTAGTGTCGCTGATGTCGAATCTGGCAACCATTTTTCGCTATCAAGTCTGTGATTGGAGAAATCCTTGCTTTAATGTGCAGATTACAATATTTTCAGACGCATGGCGTACATCCAGTATGTAGTGTAGTTAAGTTTTGTCAACGACATCGAATAGTCCAAATTTTCCTCCTTAAAAAATACCTTTAACTTTTTCAATTGGATCATTAATTTCCGAGACATCAAGCATTGAAGAAAAGGCATTGCAAATCCCTATATATTAAATTTGTGTAGCTTTACTTCAATGGCTGATATCTAAGAAAGTAATGATTCAATTGGAAGAGTTAAAGTTATGGTTTAAAGAAGAGTGCTATTCGATGCTATTGGCAAAAGTGAGCTACACTAGTTCCTGCATGTACGCCATATATATGAAAAAAGCGTGTTCTGCACTTTAAAGCTAGAATAACTCGAATCACAGACATGATGGAAAAAACAGTTGCCAGATTCGAAATCAACGGCCCTATAAATCGAAAAAAAGTTACCGAAATCTCATTCAGAATTTTATAATCTCAATTTGTTGCACTGCGCTTTTTCCATATTAGCTATAAATTTTGCAATGTTAACACTTATGTGTCGAAACTGTTATTTTTTGCATTTTTGGAATATATGTGTAAAATATATGTAAATCTTGAGTTATTGCAGAGATTCTGCAACAGAATGAAGTTTCAGAATCAAAAAATCTATGAATACATAAAAATATTTGTTCGATACTTAATTTCTCAAAATAAAGAGTTAACTCATATAAACAGCCAGTTTATTTGGATGCAGTGAACACAGACCAAAAAATGTATATGCCATGTCTGATATTTCGAAATCATCTTGAATATAAACAAAAAAAAACGCCCACTCGATGTTTTCCACGTACAGCAACTCCCCAACATTCTTTATAGGTACATACTTATTTGTTTTTATTCTATTGAATTTCTTCAATTTACGACTTCTGGAATTCTTAAGAAAAGACAATATTCCCGCCATTTCAAAGTTATTTGCGATTATTACAAGAATTACACTTAGTTTCAGAATTTTCACTTTACTTACCATATGGGCAGGACACGTCCACCAGCGCCCTCTACGAACTTTACATACGAACTAGCAATATAACTTGAGAATTTTCTATCCGGATATTTACGCACGATCAGATTGCTAACCTCTTGGGTGAGTATACCAATAATTGGTGTTGCATTTTCACCATTCACATTAATGGTAGGATCATCATTGGCATCGAGCACTCTATTCAACGTTGGACGTTTTTCACCAACTCTCGCATCTGTTGTATCGATAAGAGTGCAACAAATGAAGAGGGCACTTATCAGCGATGTAAACAATAGCACCGTTACGGATTTCATAGTGAGGTACTGTTTGTGGTGCGATGAGCGTCCGATTGTAACGACGTCAAGAAACAAACTAAATAATAACAAGTTTACAATTTTATTCATTTAATAATTATTTAACAAAAACAACAACACAAATAAAATACTGATTTGGAACAACAACTTTTTTTAATTTTTAAATAAAAAGAGCTGATTACAGCAACAGCAAATGTTGCGAAAAAGAAACAGCAACAACGACATCAATTAAAAGAAAACCTACTCGTACAACAATTTTGATTTGTTTATTTAATTAATTTTTTTTCTTTTTAGAAATTTTTATTCTTTTTACGCTTATGGCGATTCTTATTACCACTGTTGGCGCTAGATTGCTGTTGTTGTTTTCGTTTTTTTTTGCAATTAAAATCAACAAATGCTTACTATTAATCAAAATGAGTGGAACATTTGTAGTAAGTAGTTTTAACCCTTACTTTACTTCAACTTTTTTATATACATAATTTTTTCTTTTAAATAACAGTTCTGTGGCTGCGTTGGGGCAAAATTTCTAGGTCACGTCACATTTTGTTACAAAGATGTATTTGTATTTGCAAGACGGAACAACGATAAGCATTGCACATTTTTGCAATTTACTTATCCATATACTTTTTAGTAAAGTCCGAAAACTGCCTAAAAATTTAATATCTCGTGAAGGATATTTTCCAGTGGGCATTTCTTTAATCTACAAACATGCAGAAAACTTTCTGCATACTGTTTAAAAACAGTATGTTCCAATAAGAGGTTTTTCCATAAATTTTTTATATCCCACGCACAGGCTATATCCACTTTGTCCTTCCGATTGTAACGCAGAGAAGGAGGTGTGGCTGCTAAAGAAAAATATATGTATTTTTGATCTGCGTCACCTCCTTAGTCGATATAGCCATGTCCGTCTGTCTGTCTGGCTGGCTGGGTGTGCGTGGAAATAAATTTTTTTGGGAAAACTGAACAATATAATTCAATGAAATTTGTTGAACTGCCTACTAAAGTCAAAGTAAGCTCGTGGGATTGAAAATCAGCAAAATCGGTCGATGGACATACCTACAACCCATGCAAAAAATATATTCACAACTCAATATCAAGAACATTATTTGCGACGTCGCAAGCAAAATACACATAATTACTTGGGATAGTAAGCACAAGAACTTTGAGCTGAAAACAATCCCAAACCAATCAATTTTGGGTGCGATTTTTAGCTTAGGCATAATTTTCTAGATATCAAGTAATAATGTGATTGTTTATCAAAAAGGCGAATATGCCCATTTGAGCTCAACTCAATTTTGGATTGTTTATCAAAAATTTATTAAACTCATTTGTGCTTAGCGCAGCCCTTTTTTACTTGTTTATAAAAAGAATAAATATGCCCATTTGTGCTTAGTAATTTCTTATTTATCAAAAATATGAATATGCCCATTTTTGCCCAATGCAAGATATATTATTTTATTTTCAAAAATAAATGTACCAAAATGTCCAAAGACACCTCAGTACAAAGTAAAATCCCATTATGGGATGTCAGTAGTATTTACTCTATTATAAATACCCAGTTCGGTTGTCGAGCAGGAATTATTTAAGCAGTAGGTGACATATAGCTGAAACACAATACGGCAGTGGCAGTTGCAGCGGCAGTGTCAGTGATCAGGTGTTTTTTTAGAAACAGTGTATTTCAATGGTAGCACTTACAATACATAAAAGCAGTAGCAGTAAGTGCTGGTTCACACGACAAACTAAATTATCGGGCGATAGTACAATTTATAGACAAGCGGATGGACCGCTACTCACCGCTTGCCTACATAAAGTACTATCGCCCGACAATTTAGTTTGTCGTGTGAACCAGCACTAAGAAGTACTAACATGCTTAGCTCTTTTTCTAAATTTACTGCTACTGCCGCAGTGCTACCAAAGAAACAAACGAAAAAATCAAGGGAGGCAACATTGTAATAATTAAAAGACAAAGAAAAACTGCTGCTACCGCTGACACTGCCACTGTTTTATTGTAAGTTGTAAGCAGTAAAATACGAAACATCTGATTACTGCCACTTGCTCTGACACTGCCGCTGACGCATTGTAATTTCGCTAATAGTCATATTGAGAATCATAACCACACAGGAAATTTATTTTTTGATAAACAATCACAAAACAGCTTAAATTAATCAAAAAATGGGTTTTTTTGTTGTTTTTTTTTTTTTGATAAACAAGTACAAAATAGCTTGCATTATCAAAATTAATATTATGCCAAAATTTGAACTTGAATTGCAAACAAATTTGGCGTATTTTAGGATGATTTTATGCTATATTGGGCTTAATTTTGAATATTTCATTTAATAACAATTTGAGCTAGATTTTAGAACATTTTTGTCTCTCCGTGATCTGAGCAAAAACAAAGTGAATTCTGGCAAGAGGTCATGGCACCTCCCACATAAGTAAAAGTTTCAAAATGTTATACTGAAAGCGTTTTTTGAGATAATTTAACCAAATCTCAATAATTTTAATCTTAATAATTTTATTAATATAATAAATAAATTAAATTAAAATAAATTGAATTTCAAAAATATTTCAAAAATCTGACAAAAAAAAATTGGGAGACTTGAAATATTTCAAATTCTAAAGAATGGTTTTGGAACTTTAGTACAGCAATGTTTAACGAATAAAATTATCTTCCAAATGTTATGCATTTTGCTCGAATGGACTTATAGGTTCGCTGAAAAAATAGGTTAAAATAAAACAAGAATTCTGGGCCGGCAGCAATTCTGTGTCTTAAAGGGAATAGTATAGGAAATTATAAAATAGGTTTTTGTAGATAAAATAGCTTCTGTGCAAAATTTAACTAACGATTCACTTTTATTCCAGTTTATAGCCCTCTCGTTCAAAGGATCCTTAAGATACAGGCCTGTTCCGGAATCCCTGCGATTTCAATTACTATTCGCTTTGAAACTTTTATGATGAAAACGGTTAGTCACACGATAAAATGTACCAAGATCTCTTTTGTGGATAGTTACATTAGTAATGAGCAAACCAAGACCAAGACCATAGCAGTGTTGGTTTTGGTCTTGGACATTGAGGTCTTGGTCTTGGTTTTGATATTGAGTCTTGGTGTTGGTCTCGATCTTGGTCTTGGTCTTGAAAAAATTTCTAAAGATTGTTGAGTAATGAAAATTTCCAAACCATATTTTTACAAAACAGTTGATTTTGTAAGATGACAAATTTCGAATTGCGAGATGATTTTATGTTTTAAAGGGGCGTGACACACCTGTTAACTATAAATTACCAAGACTGAAAAGCAGTCTTGATCTTGGTCTTGAAATCATATCAGCGTCTTGGTCTCGAAAAATTATCAAGAGCAAGACAAAGACTCAAGATAAATTTTGATCATCACTGAATTACATGCTCTATGAAGAATATGGATTTGTGTGTACGGAAAAATTAACGTATATCATTCAAAATCCACAAAACTGTAATAAATTCTCATAGTTGGTTGCTTTTTGGTTAGCAAGTATAGTTGTTATTTATAAGATTTCGAACCAAACGGATCTAAATACTAATTCATCGTTTTCATCAAAAAACTTTCGAAATGAAATGTAATTGAAACCGATCGGATTCCGCAACAGGCCTTATAACACTGTTCAACGAATTTCAGGTTTTTGTTTTTATCTGAGTTCAGACCATGAAATTATTATTCCTTGCTATTGACATAATATAGAACTGCATTTACAAAATTTTTCCATCACGACTCAATTTTCAGATAAATTGACAAATCCAAAATCACGACTTACATCCGCGCGAAAATAAATTAAAAAATTTTTATACGTCGGAATTTAAAAAAAAATGTCAAACGATTCAGAAAATAGCAATAATTTCAAATCCGAAAAAAATTTTGAAATCGGTTCAGCAGATTTGTTTGTATGCCCGTTTAATTGAGAAAATGTTTTGAAAAAACCAAAAACCAACCATCTTCAATTACATAAATATTGCCTAAATCAATACAAAATTAAAAAAACTCTTCACGAGCTTATGCGTCATTATTATGAATTTATTTTGATACCAAAAACTTAAGGATTGGACCATGAATAACCAACTTATCTTCTTTTGAACAAAAAATGTACATACAGAAAGTCATACAAGTACTTTTATTTCCAAGTAGTTATGATACAAACATTCAGTAGCTTTTGTATGACTTTCTGTATGTACATTTTTTGTTCAAAAGGGAATAAGTTGATTATTCATGGTCCAATCCTTATGTGTTTGATATCAAAATAAAGTTAAAATAATGACGCACAAGCTCGTGAAGAGTGTTTTTTAATTTTGCATTGATTTAGGCAAGATTTATGTAATTAGAGATGGTTGGATTTTGGTTTTATCAGTACATTTTCGCAATTAAACGAGCATACAAAAAAAGCTGCCCTTCCGATTTCAAAATTTTTTTCAGATTTGAAATTATTGCTATTTTCTAAATCGTTTGACATTTTTTTTTTTTAAATTCTGACGGATAAAAAATTTTTAATTTATTTTCGCGCGGATGTAAGTCGTGATTTTGGATTTGTCAATTTTTCTGAAAATTGAGACGTGATGGAAAAATTTTGTAAATGCAGTTCTATATTTTGTCAATAGCAAGGAATAATAATTTCATGGTCTGAACTCAGATAATTTTTTGCCGTTGAACAGTGTAATTAACCTTTTGAACATTTCGTTCGGTTATATCAGTGGCAATAAGGAAAAACAGCTAAGTCGATATTCGATAAAAAAGCAACATAAATTCTATACATGTAAAATAAAATTTAAACTGCTTTATTTAGTACAATCATTTGGGAGAATAAATTGATGTTACCTGGAATGTTTTGCGGGAGTTATTTTATAGATTTCGATGTGCTCTTTCAGAATTTCAACTTTGCTACCTCAAGTCGTGTTCGCTCGCGCCGCCATATTGGAAAAATGGCGTCCAAAATCAGATTTTTACAAGTATCTCTTTAACAGTTACATTTAGAGAAAAACATTGTGTCACAATATTGTAGCTTATAAAATTTTCCATAAAAATTACCCCTTAATTGTTTCCGTACGACTTATAAATCAGGAAATGGAAAATTGGAAAAAAATTAGTAAATTGTGCATGGCGCTTATGAGTAGGCACAGTGATGTGTTGAGCTTAAAATTACAATAACTCATGAACGGTGAGCCACACATTCAAAGTAAAAACACCTATTTATATACACTATAAGCTATATTTTATTTTTTTTTTACATGACCTATAGTTTACGAGATATTTTTTCAACAAACCTAAAATTTAGAAAAAAACTGTTTTTTCAAAATAGCTCCAAAACGGTTCATCCTAGAAAAAAAATTGTTCATGCATTTTGTAGAACGTTCACATCTTGAAAATTATTCAAAATTGAACATTGTACTATGTTCCAGTCGCGATATCTCATGAAGGGTAAGTCTGACGAAAAAACAGTTCGGAGAGATCCTTATAGGGAATTGAACGTTCTACAGAATGCGAGAAATTTTTTTTTTTTTAGAACGAATCTTTTTGGAGCTATTTTGAAAAAACGGTTTTTTTCGAAATTTTAGGTTTGTTGAAAAAATATCTCGTAAACTATAGGTCATGTAAAAAAAAAAATGTAGCTTATAGTGGAAGTAATTTCCTATAAATAGGTGTTTTTACTTTGAATGTGTGGCTCTCCGTTCATGAGCTCAACACATCAATGTGCCTACTCATAAGCGGCATGCACAATTTACTAATTTTTTTCAAATTTTGAATTAGGATATCTCCTGAGTTATAAGTCGTACGGAAACAATTAACAGGTCATTTTTATAGCTACAATTTTATAAGCTACAATATTACGCCACAATATTTTTATCTAAATGTAACCGTTAAAGAGATATTTGTAAAAAATTGATTTTAGACGCCATTTTTCCAATATGGCGGCGCGAGCGAACACGACTCATGGTAGCAAAGTTGAAATTCTGAAAGAGCACATCGAAATCTATAAAATAACTCTTTTGCAAAGATCCCGCAAAACTTTCCAGGTAAAAAAGTGGAAAGAAAAAAAATTATATTGAATATACGAGTATTCCCCTTAATTTCTAACAATTTTTCGTTTTCGTACTTTTGTACAATAGTTTTTTGTTTTTTTGGGAGTAAATTCTACTTACTCTCTGAAATTTACTTGTTAACAATTGTTAACAATTTTTTGAACGCGAACAAAGCTATTATTTAATATACAGTACCTGTCCATTGAATTGCGAACAATAGCATTTTTTCGTAAAATCAAGTATAACTCGCAGAGTATTGCATTTAAAATCAAAAGTAAGGTCAGTTGCATTGCTCTGCATTTAAGCTCTGTAGACAACTTTTCAAAAATCAAATCTGACACCCATTTGTAAAAATAATGGGAAAAAACTCTCGATAGAAGTAATTTCAGCTATTCAGATTTTGATATTAGGGGAGAATGGGGAGTTGTGCGACAAGTTTGGTTTCAGGGAGAAAAAACTATGAAACTCATTTTTTTTAGCATCTCAGTATAAAGAATCTCTGGTATGCCTCAAAACACAACTTCTGGCTAAAGGGCTCGGTTGAAATTTAAAAAAATCTGAAAGTTATGCTTGTTAGCGCAAAAGACGCGTTTTTGGGGAGTTGTGCAACACGGAGGGAGTTGTGCAACACAGCTTTAAATTAAAGAAAATTACATATATGGACGAATATTCTTTATTAAATTAACTCTTTGATTGCAGCCACTAAGGCATTGATATCACTCGAATAGAGGCATTTTTTACTTACACTAAAACTAAATAGTGTTAAATGCCACATCAGTATTTTTAATTCGTTATTAAATATTAGTATACAGTGTGGGGTGAAAATCATTAAAAATTAAAACCAAAAATTTATTATTAAAAATTTAAAGCTCATGGATATTTATTTTTTATGTTTAAAAACAATTGAACCTAACGAGAGACTATGAGAGATAGAGGAATAAAAGGTCTGTTCGTTCTGATTTCCAGTAAAAATTATCCAGTAACCAATTTTGGGAGAGTAAAAAATTAGTTTTAATAAGAAATGCTGAAAGGGTCACTCGGTGCCTTTTAATTTGACTTAATGACTATAAAAAATCACAACATGATGTTTATTTTATTGTTTGGAAACATTTTTTTGAAAACATTTAATTTTTTATTTATGAAAAATATTGTCAAGTGTCAAAAACATATCTGTGCGCTTTTGACAAAACAACCTAACCTCGAGATAAGACTATTCTCCAGGATTTTAGTCATAAATATATTTAAATACGCTTCTTCTGGTATAATCATCATATCTCTATGGTTTCCAGCTCCCGAGATATAAGGATGTCCTATAATTCACGCAGTTTGAACTTAGCGCCATTCGTGCGGTGATGTATTGCTAACCAAAAGAAGCAAATAATTTGACAGCTGACACTTTAAGATTAGTAAGAATGTATGGAAAAAGGAGATTCAACGCTACATTTCGAAATTGAGCTACATTTTTGAAAAGTAGTAAATAAGTTTTTAGGCTCTCCTGAAAAGTTGCCAATTTCTTGGTTGTTTTGTCAAAAGTCCACAGATATGTTTTCTCACTGGACAATTTTTGCTAATAAAATTTTATCCAGTAAAAACTTGCAAGCTCTCTCATAATAAACTGTCAATTTATTCTCACACTTTCTCTCACGTTACTGTATTTTTGGGTAAAACAAACGTGTTTCAGTAACAATTTGTACAAATTATTAAAAATTATCACAAAACGAACAGACTTAATTATTAGCAATTTATATTGGATTAAAAATTAAACAAGAAATGTATTTAGTAATGAATCTAGGGCATAGATTGTAGAAGTAACTCAATTTCGTCATGGTTATGCTCCAAAAGCCAACAATTTATATTGATTAAGAAAATCTGAAGCGATCTCAACGATTTGATGAATTGTGGGAGCATATCAAATAACCTGCAGGACAAAAATGGGTAACTATTGTGATATTTTGTTATACGAAATGATGGAACACAAACAGCTAAGCTCTGAGTTACCCCCAGATTGTAGTCATCAGTAGCCACTTCTGATAAAAAAAGATTTTTAGGATCTTGAAATAAAACAGATATCTCAGAGGCAGCATATCGAGGTGCTTAAATAATTCCATTGAGTGGTGTGAACGGTTCCTTCCACAAATTTTCCTAATCACACACTTTTGGAGAGTCAATAGTTGTTGTATTTAATTGCGGTATGCACCACCAAAACAGCAAACACCACATTGTAGCTTCGAATGGAAGATTCCGTAGTATAACATTTTACATCAATATCGGGTAACGCTTAGGACAGTAAATGCAAGCTCTGAGCAGAAAAAAATAGGAGGAACTCGGTCAAGAGGTCAAGAGGGCGTGGCTCCTCCGAAATAAGCAAAATTTACGTACTTCTGCAGTGCAAGCGATAATTGAACTCGGTCAAGAGGGCGAGGCGCTAAGCTTAATTTTCAAAATACTACAGTGTAGGATATTTAATTTTTGGCCAGACCAAAGGTAACACCCTTACTAGTTAGTTTTCAAAATGCATATTAAAAAATATGAAAGATTAATAGCCTTATCATGTATGACGAACGAATAAAGTGACTGATTTTCACTCATTGAAATCAGCTGGTTACAACTTGTTATTAAGAACTTACTATGACTTAAGCGTTGATTTTAGTTCAAAGGATAAATTTTGTAAGCATAAATTTTCATCTATTACACTAGTCTACAGCCGAAATGCCACTATCCATTTTATATGTAAAATGGGCTGCTGATTCCGAAAATCGCATTATTTTTTATTTTAACCCTCTAAGGCCCTTACATGTGGGTCATTTTGACCCCCCACATTTAGGTTAAAAGACCTACATGTGGGGGTTTTAGAGGGTTAAAATTGTCTACAAAAATATTCCTCGTAATATCCTGCATAAGTTTACTGAACACATGATACACCTCAAATGTAAGGATCATATAGTTATTTGCATCGATTTAACACAAGAATGCGTTATTTTTGTTTTTTTCATGTACAGTGGATTAAAAAACTTCAAAAATCGATTAAAAAAAATCTGACGTGCTGGAAAAAAAGGACGAGACACAGGTATTTTGTTTTAAAGCTTACTTTAAGAATTTTTTGGATTTTTTCATGTGTTTGGCAAAAAGTTTCAAATTATCGAAAGTTTACTAAAAAAAACCGAAAAAAATAGGCAAAAACGCATTTTAGTAATTTATCAATGAATTGTATACAATGGTATCTTATTTTCTTCACAAATATATAGTCTATGATACAAAAAAAAAAAAATTATAAAAAAGTTATTTCTTCTTGTATAAATCTGCAGTTGATTTTGATTTTTTGTTAATTTTTTCGAAAAAAAAAAGTTTTTTTTAGAAATCAATTTATTTCGCCGAAACTAACAAACCAACCAAAAAGTAATGTGAATATCATTTGTAATTTAATTTAATTACCTTTAATATGACATATACTACGTTTGAATGCAAATATTAGTTCTTGAGATATTTGTATTTAAATGGAACTATCTTTTTTTTTTTTTGGTCCGAAAACTGAAAATGACCGATATCTCGGAAACGACACGAAAAAAAAAATAATGCAATTTTCGGAATCAGCAGCCCATTCTACATATAACATGAATAATGGCATTCACTGGGGAAAAAATTTTTAATCATTTAATCATTAATCAGTCACTTGATTCGTTCGTCATACATGATAAGGCTATAAAACTAATAATTACAGTATAACATGGATCTTTAACTTTTTGACCAAGCAATTTGCCTACCGACCAACAATATTTTACTCACCGCTCCTCCTCAGTTACGTTTGTGAAACAACATTGAAGTAGCATTATTTGTTTTTGTTTAATTTTGCAAAGCAAATTCCCAAGTTCTCAACTACTCGTCGCTAATGTCAAACGCAGAAATGCAGAGTCACTTCATTAAACTAATAAATTTTAAATGTTAAAAAGATTTAACATTTTATTTGTTTCTTTTAATTCTTATTAATGACCACAACAAAAATTTTCCCTCCAGCAACTGAAATGATGAAAAACTTTTTTCCTTCGCTGTGTTTTTGACAGTTCTTTTCCATGTTTTAAGGGAATTGGAGAAACAGCTGTTTTTAATGCTCTTTGCATTAATTTTTTTATTTTTTGTCTTGTCCAAAAGCTTCTTGTTACGGCCCCTTTAGCTAAATTTGTTTTTTAAAGTTTTAATTAAAGTTCAATGACGTATTCTGATAATCGAAATAAAGTTTACATCTGAACATCCGAGTATCACAATACAATGGTTTCATGAAGTACGCCCCCTAAGGTCTGAAAAATTAAAAAATTTAAGTGCAATAAAATTTTGCGTTATTTTCGATAAACAATGCCACTCGAAAAAAAATTGTTGCGTCCACTGGTTAATTAGTAATATTAAAAGCAATTTTTAACTTTTTAGGACTTATTTCAGCTATTTTGGAGCACTTCTTAACACCCAATACATAAGGGCATATATGATATGCATATTTTTATTTTATCCACCACAACCGTTAGAAAATAAGAGTAAGGTATGCACATCCAACAGACTGAGTGCACTGAAATGGGCCAATAAAGCAGTACCAACGCAAACAGCTAGAATGTATAAAGCTTTGCACAAATTCTACAAGAACTCGAGCATAATGATATAAACAAAAATAATCAACAAAACAATGAAATTAAAACAAAGCAAATCAACGAAACCCCTGACATAGATCTAGACTAGACACTAATTTAGTGTCTTTAGTCACCTTTTAAAATCATCCACTCAGTGGATTTGTCACAACATTGCTTGTGGCAATTGAAGAAGAAGCAAACAGCAAACCAGCTTGATTTTCTATCCAAGTATAAAGCACTGGAACCTTAGATTTCATGTCGACAACACATAGATTATAGTATCCTAATTGCCTGGAATAAAAAATGTCTGGAATTGGGATACGTGGCAATGGTCGTTTTTGCTGCATATCGAAACACAAGCTCAGTTGGGCCTTAGTTTGTGAATTCTTTGTTGATAATTAGCTGTTGTTTTAAGTCCAAATTTCGTTCCATTTTGATTTTCTGTTTATATAACACACACTGAGCAAACACATCTGCCGCAGGGGAAGAAAATTCTATATTAAGAGTATTTAAAATATTCCAAAAATGTTTTTTCAGTGAATTATCTACTGAATCACTATAAATCGCCCATAGTTTTTTTATATTGAGTTCTGATGAAAGATAGCATCTTTGAGATCTATTCCCCTTAGGAATATTGCTATGAAAAATAGTTTTTGCAATAGTATTCACTTTCCTTGGCGCACTCAGGTTGCATGAGAATTTTTTTTTTTTTTTTTTTTATTCTACACTTGCGACGTTTGGCATATGTGGAACTATCAGCCGTGTCAAATATTGATCAACCACTTTTTTCTTTGTGACTGCACGGTTTGTCAAAGGACAGAGCGAACGGATCCTTGTCAGCGTATCTGCGAAAAAAAATTAAACTTTTTTAGATAAGAAAACATACCAAGATATCAACACAACTTCTTTTTTATGGCGATTTACACGTCTAATATTGATCCTCTGTATAGGATCACTTTGAAAAGGTTTTCGATTCCCTCAACAAAAGACGAACAGAAGCGACGGAAAAAACTATCAGTCTGATGAACACCCAATACCATAAAACGATTACAATTGCAACATTAGCATTGGCTTCTAGCTTGATTTTGTACTTAGAAAAACAACGGCTGAAAAGAGATGGATAGCTTGGAAAGTTTATATACTCTTTTTAGATATAGATGATGTTAACGATATAAAGCTCTTATAATCCAAAAAGTAACGATTTGTCCAAATTCGCCAACAAGAGTGGTCTACGCATAGATACTGCCAAATCCAAAACATCTTCGTTAAAATCACTTGATATTCAAGAAAGTTTTTTCGCTAATTTGCTTAGTTTTCCCAACGTTCCAATCCATCTCCCAGTTATCCAAATACGCTTATTGTTGTCAATTGAATCATTCTAAATAGTAAAGCAGGAAGGTTTTAGATATTTAAATAATATGTATATGTATTTTATTTTTCGCATCCATTCTCTGTAGAAGCAATCATTCCAAAAACTATTAACATGTATATCATAGGTATTTACATTTTCACAAGTGAAATCGATAATGGATTTAAGTTTCGGATTTGTATAAGGACCCACTTGAAGGCATAACTAATTAAATTTTCAAATACCAACATAAGTATAAGTTGGTACCAGTGCTTATTTTGTACTCACATCTGAGTTCTGCTAATAAGCTTATCTTCTAAACTAGACTATGGAATATTACAAAATAAAAAAAAAAATAAAAGTTTAACAAATACATTATCAAAACAAAATATTTTGTCAGAACCCTTTTCGCGAAATCTACTTATTAAATATATATATTAATTTTCAAAATTAACTGGTCATCAAGCTTTGCATTTTCTTCTTTATGCTATTTTGTATGCTATGCAAATATTTCATTTTAACAAGTAACGCAGTGACTTCATCCAAAGCGTTGGCATCAAATTTTATACGTAGTTGTCCCGTGTGTTCAATAAGCTCTTCATTGATTTTTTCAATTAACGCTTGTAGTTGTTCTTGGTTTTGTGCTTCATCAACTTCTTCATTACGTTCCATCATTTCCATAAGAAACTCTTTATCAAGTGCGCTATTATCTTGTGGTATTTGCAGACCATGTAAACATAGAATATACTGGCCACGCTCTATAGGCACCGACAAAGTTTTATAAGCCTTATTAATAAGTGAACTCCAATCAGCTGAATTCGTTTGTTCCCGGCTGGTTCTGTACAAAAAAAGTGAAAATATATTGTTACTTTTAATTTCTGCATAAAGTTATATTTATTGATATCAGAACTTCATAGTCTACTTGTTACTTCTGAAAAAACGGTTCAAAAATTTAAAACACTGACAAATCAATCTTAAAAAGCTTTAACCCATCTCAAAATTATAATTTTGAAACTCGCACTTTCAATCATAGGTATGAACTTACTTATTACTATACTTATCCGGGTGGACTATGGCCTGTAGCTGACGAAAACGTTTTGTCAGCTCCTGTGGTTCAAGTTGAAAGGTCTTTGGAAAATCTAGCAATTCAAAATAGTTCTGTAACACAGAGAAAAGTTTATTGAAAAATAAAACCAATTTGCTTATACGCAACTTACAATTTCAGTATCAATATCCTGTAGTCGTCCACATTTGTCACAAATCATTTGATTTTTTCTCACAGTCACTTCATTGCAGTTCCAACAAGTACTAAGGCGGCCCATAGTTGGAACATACTTTCGTGTTTGTTGTTGTGTTGAACTACGAAAGCTTATCAATGGAGCTCCTTTGATAACGCTCGTTTCATGGTTTGATGTGCATTTGCTTAAATTGACAGCAGTTCGCATTTGAATGGCGCTTCTCGAAAACTTACGCATTTTTCTATAAATTTCTTACTATTATTAGTTAAGCTAATTGTTATCTAACTATTTTACCGCAAAATAAAACTATTCCAATTCTCAAACTCAAAACAAACTAAATTAAACCGTACACACATTCAAATTTATTGTCTCAATTCGAATTTGTTTGGCATCACTAATTTAAACGTTTTAGGGAGTACACTTTAGCATAAGTTTGTCAGTCAAAAGTGGCCGCTGACTGTCAATAAACCATTTTGTGGTTGAATGACGAAAAATAGCGGCCACACACGCAAATAATAGAAATTGGAGCAAAACTGACGAACTTAATCGATTATCTGTACCCTCTTTAAAGCACAAATTTTATGGATTCAACCATGAGGTAATTATAAGAGGTAATGCCAAATTGTTGAATAGACCAAAAGAGAACAAAATTTACCAATCAAATAGTTGAGTGCCAAATGTCAAATTCAGAAAACAGTAAATCTGTTGGTTAATTTTGATACAATTCGCGCAAAAACAAAGAATAAACTACATCTCCATCAAAAAGTTTTAATTTAAAAAAAGATTTTAAAGATCACACATTGTACCTCATAGATCACTGATGAAAACATAGTATAACTTAAAAAAATAAAAAACAACCCTTTATTCCTTTTTCATTTGAAATAAATTCATACAGAAATAAATCTATTCATGAGGAGATTTCTTTTAAATATGTGTATAAATCTCAGCAGGGTTAACAATTTTGGCTATTTTAAAAGAAAAAGAAAAAAACTTTCATTTTCCCGCTTTGGACACTTGTAGGACGTTTCCACAGGAGATTTTTGAGGTGTTTTAGCCGTAAGTTACCTCATTCATCATGTATTAAACATGAAATAAATCTAAATCTCCGATATCCGGCCAATGAAAGCAAGAAGGATTTGACGACGAGATTTATAGATCTCTTCGCAGCTTAATCTCTAGTGGAAACGTTGTATAATCCTGTGGTTGAAAAAACAGCTTAAAGGATATTAATTTAATAAAAAATATGGTCTCTGTCAGCAGTCGGCAACTGGCTGTAGTTGTATGGCAAAATACTTGTCGGTTCAGTTTTTGGGATTATGCGGTTCAATGTCTTTTATATAAAATATGAGTTTTTTTTTCTAGACCTCAATAAAAATTTTCAACAGTATCCGGACCCCACCCAAAATGACTTGCTGACCCCTTGTCTTTACCAATAATATGCTAAACTCAAATTACTAACTGGACAGCGTTTTTCGAAATCCGCACATTTGGTTCCATCTTGTCTCAAATTTTGGAACCTCTAGCTTGAAATTCGAGAGCCTGGGAGCTGTTTTTGTAGTCACAACCTAAATTTATTTCATATAGGTTTTCATTGTACGTATCCATATGCAGCAATGGCAAATAGAGCTATCGCCAGACTGTTTTGCCTGCCGTGTAAACCAGCACTGCAAACGATAGATTTGACAGTCCTTACTAGGTGGCAACATTTTCGAGGAACTTTATGAAATGTAGATGTCACTCGCAATAATGACATTTCATTTTAGAAATTTGAACAACAAACGGGATTAGATTGATGCAGATTTTTAATAAAAATAAATATAATGGGTAATTAACAAAAACTAATTAAAAATATCAACTTGAATGACTAATGTATTAATAAACTATATTTTTATTCTAAGATAACCTGTGTGAAGAGGTGGCTGAGCTGAAAAAACTGCGTAAGTAAACGTCACAGCCAAGTAGATCTTAAAAACGAGTTCATTTCCATATTTTTTCTCAGGTGAAGAATATGAGGATCAACTAAAGATTGTAGGATTCGAAATCTGTGATTTGCCAGATGATATATCAGTGATGCTCGATGAGTGCGTCGAATTACAGATTGCAACACAATTGCATGATCTCAGTGAAAATTATGTCAAAGAGTTTTATTTTACAAAACAAAAAGAAGCCATCGAAAATTTTCGAACGATCACACATCTTAAGTCAGAGATCAAGCAACAAGAAGCTGATATTGCAAAGGAAACGGAAGAATGCAAACGTTTGGAAAAGTAAGTGAACAATACGCACTTGACTCCTTAATAAATTATTGCATTTGCAATTTACACTTACAGATTTATTACAGATACGAAAAAAAGCATCATTTCGGAGACCACGTTGGAGCGAACATTAGCTGCTCATGAGAAACAGTTGAAAAAATGGCAAGCAATAAAGGTTTGTTGAAAATTTATTTAAGACGGCAGATTCTGTTTGTTAATCCTATGTACAACTGAATATATTAAGTAAATAATATACATAGAAGAATTAATATTCAAAACGTGGAGTCTTGGGAATAACTTTTTATCGCCTATATTCAAATTTAATTCATTTATATTGCAGGATAAAAATAAAACTTTTGGTAATCTTGATATTGATGGGCTCGTGGAAAAAGTCGACATATTGAAAGCCAAAACGAAGGGAAAGCCAAAAATTTAAAAATCATTACAACAATAGAACATTAAAAGTAACATTGTAGTTGTTTGAGTTCATAGCCATAAAAAAACAAACTTTAATTTTTTGTATTAAATAAATATGAGCAAAAAAAAAAGTTACATCAGTTCTTTACTCTTCAACGTCGAACAAAACATCATCGATTGGAAGGCATAATCTGAACAGCCACGTATGGTTCTACAGTATCGCCAATTTTAGTGCATGTCTTAATAAAAATAAAATTAATATTTTTTTTAACGCATGTACAATATTTTATTTTTTTTTTTTAAATTTCAGGACAATACCTAAAGGTTATGTCAGTGCGATTTTAGCGTTGAAGTTGTTTTTTCTAAAAAAGTACTTAGTGATTATTTTATTCTAGTGAGTAAATTTCATCATTTCACATCGTGTTTTATATTATCAATTATATGAAGTATTGACTAATTTTACTTCTAATTTAGTAGCACAAATTAGTCCATTAACCGCAAGAGTTTTTGATAAAAAATCATTTGTTTCACCAAGACGTGCTGCGAGTGAAAAGAAAAAAACCTCAAAAACAAATGTATTTATCATCTTCTTCAGATGGGGAATCTAGTTGTAGGTTTAATGTCTGATGGTGATGATTTGGAATTGGTAAGCCCCAAAAGGAAAAGAAGATGAAAAATGCATATACTGTAATATGTGGATGAGGAAGTGACATTTTTATATGCAACTTTTGTACCAAATAAATATATGGGGCAATATGGACTATATGGTTCATATTAAGTACACAATACATTTTTTTCCTCTTTCGAGTATTTTTAGTTTATTAATTTTTTTTCTTTATCCTGATGAGATATTTATCTAAAAGTGAATCAGAATAAAGGTGAATTGTTTCCTTTAATGAATGAAATAAAATTAATTGTTTTGTTCTATGTATTTTGGCTTTTATTTAAAAAAGAAAGATTGGTGGTCCATATTTGCCTCCCATACCCTAATATTTTTTTCTTTCTCAATTTTGTGCACACAATATCAATATTTAATTAATTCAGTAATTATTAGCTGGTTTGCCATGATTATTGGGACTTCTTTTTTTTTTTTTTTTGTGTTAAGAATAAAACAAAGATTAGAAGATGGCCGATTTCATAATATTTAGTTAAGCCTTAACTGGAACTTTAACTGGCACTTTGACATTAAATTTTCTCACAAAATTTTTATTTATCTGGAAGTTAAATATTAACTGGATATTGTGAAAACAGACCTTAGTGAATCAAAAAAAAAACAAGCTACAAAAAAAAACTTTCGGCTTCGTTTTCGATAAAATTTAATGGAGCTACATGAAATTGAACTTAACTATGGAAAACTACAAGAAATGCAGTTTAAAACACTGTTTAAAAATAAATCATTCAATGTATAATGAAGGTAAAATTTTAACTAATCTTCTCTTCTTACAGCCATATCTTAATTGGAGCGTTAGTTAAGCGTCAGCGTAATTTAACCGTCTCTGTTTCGGTAGGCTCCATATAAATTATATGAGCATGAAACAGATAGAGATGGTAAAATACGCCTGACGCTCGACTAACGCTCCAATTTAGGTATGGCAGCAATCCGAGCTTAAATTTGATGTTTGTTTTAATACCCTACACCCAGGGTATATTCACTTTATCCTTCCGTTTGTAATGCGGAGAAGTAGGCGTGGCAGATATGGAGAAGTACATATCTGTGCAAAGATGGCAAAAGCTTCTATTGTATGTTTTCATAATTTTTCAGGTGAGCAAATTTAAATTTTTAATTGATATGAAAAAATCACAAATTCAGTTTTTCATGTTGTTTTTCTAAGGAACTGCAAGTCCTAGAGCAAATCTGATTTTGCCAGCTTGTAGATCTCACCAAGAACAATACCCTGGAATACATAATTAATTTTCACAAAAACTGCTCGATAGCAGCTTTCGCCATCTTTGCACAGATATATAATTTATCAGTGTTACCACCTGAGTCGATATAGGCGTCTTTCCGTTGAAATCGTTTTTGCCAAAAGTCATATCTATAACTTATTATCCGCAATAAAATTAACATTTTTTAAGAAAAAAACCTAATTTGTTTTTTTGTTTTTTGCAACATTTGTTGCTGTAATTAGCTCCTTTTATTTAAATTAAAAAAGTCGTTCCAAATTAGTATTTTTTTGTTTTTTTGTTTTTGTTTTTGGTAAATAATTATTAAATGAATAAAATTGTTAACTTGTTTTTATTAGTTTGTTTCTTGACGTCTCTACAATCGGATGCTCGCTGTACCACAAACGGTTCCTCACTATGAAATCCATAACGGTGTTGTTATTAATATCGCTGTTAAGTGCTCTCTTCATTTCTTGCACTTTTATCGATATTGTAGATGCGAGACCTAATGCAAATTGTTCAGGTTCAGCGTTCAAAAGAGGGGTCGATGTAAATGATGATCCTACCATTAATGTGAATGGTGAAAATGCAACACCGATTATTGGTATACTCACCCAAGAGATTAGCAAATTGACCAGGCGTAAATATCCGGATAGAAAAATCTTAAGTTATATTGCTGGTTCGTATGTAAAATTCGTAGAGGGCAATACAGCACTCGGAGGCATCGAAAATGAATTGGTAGCTTATGAATATAAAGTATAAAAAATAATTCTTATTAAAATGATATTTTATACTTCCAACAGATAGTAACGCCGCGTGAAATGGCCTGGAAACCACCAGAAAACGATGTAATACAAGTATCATGTGGACGTTGGCATACGTTATTTCTCACAGCTACTGGAATGCACAATTTTTTTGCACAATTTTTTCAAGTTTCCCATGAAATGAAAATAAAAACTTGTTTCGTCTAGACATACAAGTTTTTATGTTTAAAAGAAAAGCATCAAGTTGACTAAGGGTACGCTTCCTATGCTAAATTAATTATAGTAATGCTAAATAAATTACTATACTCCTTTTGGCTGTTGCTAATACGTTGTTGAAATTTTTGATTTTTATTATTAAATTTGCTCAAATTCAAAATCAGCTGTTTAAAATAAAAAATTCTCCATGTACGTCAAAAATTCTCCATGTACGTCAAAATTTTTTGGAGAAATTTTGACGTACATGGAGAATTTTTGACGTACATGGAGAATTTTTGACGTACATGGAGAATTTTTTATTTTAATCAGCTGATTTTGATTTTGAGGTAATATAATAATAAAAATCAAAAATTTGAAATAAAAATATCGTAAGGAGAAATTTGCTGAATTTGAATGGCAAGTTGGACCCATACCCATTGATGATAAAGTAGGTAAAGAGATTATTTCACGCCAAATGCTGATGAAAAATGCAAATGAAAAATGTTAAAGGATCAGAGCTGATCAGAGCAAAAGGCATCTTCTTTCGCTTGGCCGCAGACCAGACCAGACTATCAGTTCAGTATCAGTTTGTAGTAAAGGAACTCGATGTGGGATATGTATGAGAATTTATACAAATACTTATATGGCTGATGGATATATATGGCAATTATATCGTCATTATTTGGTGGGCAAGGTGAAAACACTCATGATGAGAAACTAGAGAATATAGCACCATTTCTCGATATCGCGATATCGAAGTTGGTCCATTTTGCACGTGATGAACGCTTAGCCAAATCAGCGCATGGTGAAAATCTGTTGGCGGTGGAAACTAATGAACACTCAAATATTATACTTAAAGTAAATAAAATCATACGTCCTTAAAATTAAACTAAACATTTTTGTTGTCATTTGTATTTATTTATCTGAGGAAACGGTAGGTATTTATTTTAATAATTTATTACAGAAATAATAGAGTTAAGACTTTTTCCTTAGGCCTTTTTCCCTCTTGTGTATCCAGATATTCTTCGGGAACCTTTGAGAGTCCCATATAATAAATCAATTAAAGCTTGTTGATAGTGCCCCATGGATGTTTTTCTCATGTGCATCTATATATCCTTCGTTATAACTATGAAGCCTTCGGGTGTACCAGAAAATTATTAAAATGGTATTCACGTTCTACATCTACCTATGAAATTTCGGCCTCGAAATTTTATACCAAATGCGCCCAAAGAAATTGCAAAACCTTGTTGAAAAGTTGATTACAAAAAATGCTCATAGACAAAAAATAGGTGAATCTGTACAAAAAGGTGGCATTTCCCATAATTTTAGCACTAAAGTAAGAAATCAATGTATGTATGTAAAGATCTGATACACAGTCAAAATAGCAGAAACAAGATTTAATAAAATAAAGATACGAGTGAGTAAACCTGGTGAAACCTGCCAAAATTGGTTTTATTGCACTTCTACTGCTTCTGATCTTCGCTCTGTGATTTTCCATGAAAACTGTTCAGCACGTTTATCTGCCTCCAATTTGAGCTTAAAACTCCGCTCGCTAAAAGTTTGTATGGTCCAGTGGAATTTTTTAACATTGAAAGATTTGTCATCAGCGTCATCCAGAAAGTTTCGTGTGAACTCAATCTATAGTAATAATTAAACGTATAACAATCTCTTAATAATCTCTTTACCTACTTTATCATCAATGGGTATGGGTCCAACTTGCCATTCAAATTCAGCAAATTTCTCCTTACGATATTTTTATTTAAAATTTTTGATTTTTATTATTATATTACCTCAAAATCAAAATCAGCTGATTAAAATAAAAAATTCTCCATGTACGTCAAAAATTCTCCATGTACGTCAAAAATTCTCCATGTACGTCAAAATTTTTTGGAGAAATTTTGACGTACATGGAGAATTTTTTATTTTAAACAGCTGATTTTGATTTTGAGCTAATGTAATAATAAAAATCATAATATGTAGTAAAGAAGGTCATAAATAATAATAGTAAAGTAATTAATTTTAATTTTAGTAATTGTTAAAGTAATAATAAAATAACAAAAGTGGATGAACATTATACCGATGAAACAGATGCAAATCTATCCATAGCAATCAGGATAGCAATCAGGATAGCATAGATGATTTAAATTTAATGTGTGATACACCATTGGCGATAACACTTTACGAACATGGTGGTGCAAGTTTTAAACCTACTTCAGTATCAGGCAGTAGCTCAACTAAAACTGGTGACAGCTATGAGACTAAAGTAGTCGTTGGAGCAACACTTGAATTAGAAGCATCATCTCAAATGAGTACTTTACTTGCTATGTCGTTTATCACACAAAAACATGACCTGGACAAACTTCGCTATGCGATGAAACGAAGCTTACGGATTGCAACATGTCGCATATATTCACTACAAGCACTGAATTGGCTATTCCGTTACGTAACGTGTTTAGTCCGGATGATTACCCAAAGCTTACACCTCTTTTTACAATCCGTTGCAGATCTGACGCTTTTTTTGCCAGCTGGATCCGTCAAGCTGATCATCAGTTTTTGCATAGCTCTCATGTTTTCGGTAACATTTCTAAGATCCTTTCGAAATTCGATGAGCAAGATGATCTTTTAGCGGTTTCAACAATGGTTAATACTGTTGGATAATTCTACCGAAACTTTTTGGGAAAGTGATGAAGAGGATCGCAATAAATGCAAAATAATTGAAATTTCAATGAACAAATTATCGATAACAGTCGAGATATTCAGGTGTGTTGTTCGAGGGATTAATTTGTTAGAAATTCTAAAATAACGATATTTTCCCTTCGTTTTAGAATAAGGTATTAAATGTTCTATGCTGGGAACACTAATTTGATCACTAAGACACTAATTTGATCAAATCAGTGGACATCGATCCTAAAGCTTTTCAATGGATTTCCACTAAGATTCAAGATAATAGCTATACGCATTTTCGCTTGGAATTGGAATTGGAATTTGCGCAAAATTAATTACATTGAATGGTATGGATGATCCCCTTTCCAGAGAATTCAATTACACTTAGAAACGTAAAAAAAGCAAAATTGTGTTTATCAACAAACTTAGAAATTCAGAACGATAAATAAAATGTTTTGGGGCATAAGTGAAAGTTTGCAAAGCACAAGAAAGACACTTAGCAACAACAGCTAAAAACAAGCGAAAGG